>JAMPIV010015129.1:0-427500 GCA_024509875.1 Oreohelix idahoensis
ACACGCTGTTCACGAACATTGGATAGGAGTACAGGAATTATTAACATGATGTAATCAAGTTGTCACTTGCTATTGTGTACTTAACCAAATCATTGTATGGAAGCCAATCATGGGCTAAGGAATCTATCATAGGATGTTTATAGGAGATGAATAATCACATGGAACTGGCTGTAAGAGAAATGAAGTTATATGTCCGGTGCAAACTGTTAGCACAAATTCTGAAAAATGTTTATATGTGATGTGTATGTGTGTGTGTGTGGAGTGGTGCTGGAACCTACATGGAATGCGATTATCTGTCATTCCAGGTTCTGTCTCGATATTATCAAGTACTAAATATCTCCTGAGAGGAAGTCTGTTGGTAGTACAGCTCGTTAGATACCTCGAGCCATACCAAGATTCCCAGCTTGGAGTTGCAGCTTGTGTCAACCCAGCTTGAGGGATGCAAATCATCATCTTACTAAGATAGGTGGACTCTAGTTCCACTGTACAGCTACTCCAGTAAAAAGCCTAAACCAAAGTCATAAAACCACACAGCCTAAAAACAAAGAAACATTTTAATGATTATATATGGACTTTTATTAAATAACTGAATTCTAAAGTTCAGAGCCAGTGATTATATTATATTATTAGTAAAGAAAGTAATTGACGTTATCTTGTTACCTTTACCATATTATTCCTCATGGAAAAGTACATTTCATATTATTTATTTAATGTTGTAAATACCATTTGATTTCTTTGAGAATTCCTGACCGAAAAAATAAATCGGTAGAGGACAATTAAATTGTAAATAATTTCAGACAGTCTTGCTTAATAATTCTTATTAAGTTAATGTTCTGTATTGAAATTTATTACATATAATTCATTAAATGTTCTCCTAGATAGCTAGCCATTAAACAAAAGTATATTCATTAATCATTGTGGGATCAGGAGAGGTAGCAGATAGATCTTCAAGACCCAACACTATCATCATACCTGAGGGTTTACATAGCTTGACCCCACTTTGATGTCTATACACCCTTACTCTTTTCAGAGAAGGGGGTATTTCTTTTAAGACCAGTCTCTTATCTGGCACTATCCTGGTATCATCTGATACACCTTTGTGTCCAGGAAAGTCTTCATTGTAATAACATCCAAACCTCTCGCGACAGAGATCCATGACTCCTTGTCCTTTTTTCTTTGTTTCCGTTATAGCCAGGATTTCTAGTTTTGCTTTCCTCATCTCTTCCACCAGCTCCTCTTCTTTCCCATTTATACTTCTTGTGTTCCAAGTTCCATAAGTCGTAGTCCGTTCCAGTTCGTCATCTTTAGAATCAGTCCGGTTTTCTCTCTTGTAGTTCTCGTAATCAAAAGTTTAAAGCAAACAGGTGATTGGCCTGTTGTGCCTTTGCATGGTGGAGGGGCTGCCTCCTTACGGCCTCCATGCAGGCCGCCCTCCTCCTTTTTCAGCCGGGCTTGGGACCGGCCTAGGCGGAGTTCTTTGAAAACTAGTTGACATTATTATAAGGACATTGGACTGCAGACTAACGTGGACAGATAAAACTGATACACACCAACTAAAAGCTACACGGCAAACTAGCCTGATGAAATTTATAAACGCTAACTAAAAGCTAGACAGCGAACTACCCTGATTTACAACAACAACAACAAAACTAGCTGGAAGTACTTGGGACGCAGACAATCAAATTTTGAAACTGTTGTATAAAAGAACTGTTACTCCGGCTTTAGAAGATGAAGCAACTGTTTCAAAATCCAACTTCGAAAGAACAGCCGGAATACAAAATCAGGCTGTAAGAATCAATACTGGGGCAATGAAATAATCCCCAATAACTGAAATGAACAAGATAATGAAAAATCAATAATCCGCCATTGGCAGAATAGCCTACAGAGTACTAAACAATAGGCAAGACAATTCGAAAGGCTCACAAACTACCAATGAATGACAGACTGAAAGTATATTATTATGGCGGACTCCAGAGAAGCTGCTTTGCAAATCAAAGCAAAGACCTTGCAGGGACCAAATATTTAGGCATGACACTAGACTAACAACTAAACTGGAAAAACATATAGACAAACTGGTTGAGAGCTACAGAGGACTCATAAACATAATGAAATACTTAAAAGGTAATGGGCGGTGAGCACGCAGATAACTAAGGGTAACTTAAAAGTATATAGGCTACAGGTATCTACAGATGGATGAAAAATGGAACATGAAGAACTCAGTATAAGAATACATATTCCAGCATGGAAACTAAAGAAATATTTGACAGCAGAAATGATGGCAAAAGCAATTGCAATAATTACTCCCCCCCCCCCCCCGCCCCCCCCCCCCCCCCCCCCCCGCCCACCCCCCCCCCCCCCCACAACAAGGCCGAACAGTCTTAACCGACTCACGATAAGCACTTCAAGCACTGGAAATAAACATAAATGTAGCTGACCAGACATAGCAGAAGAGATATTGCAACCTAGTACATACCTAAATAACACAGGTTGCACAGTACTATTAGCATGGATACCTTCTCACATGGGAATAGAAAGAAATGAGGTGGTCGATAAGGAAGCAGAAACAGAAAGAAGCAGCCCAAATCCCATGAAGACAGGTTTGGGCACAACAGAGATCAAACGTGTGATTAAAAATATTGTAACAATTGCATGGAGAGAATAGCGGAAACATTGGCAAACACGCCAAACTACTAATAGATCCAACACGAACGAAACATGCCTGATATCTAGAGAACAAAAAAAAAAAAAATCCTTACTATAGAAAACTGATTAGGTTGCAACTAGTAAGAGGCTATTTCATGGTAGAGGAACCCCAATGTGGTACATGCGGGGATAAAAACACCATAGCACATTATGTGCTAACAAAACATGTGAAAATTATGAACAGCACAGAAAACCACTCATGGGATACGTGAGAACACAAAACTCACCGTCACCATCACTGGAAACTACTAAAAAATTGACCTACCCAGGGAGCTAGACAACATAATAAATTGTATATTACGAAGACAAGAATTAACGTATAACTACCAGAAACAATAAAAATGATAAAGGAAGACGACAACATTTTAACTTCCCCCCACTCCTCCACCCCACCTTTTTTTCACCATAAGTACGAGACGTAAAATTAACTACCAATACTAATTTAAAAAAAAAAAATATGTCCATTAAATACATTTAAGATAATGTCACTTGCAGTAAAAATGATGTTGTTCGTCCATCACGGGTGATGAAGACCACTCTGTTCATCCAATTATTTAGGAATATGTTAGGTTAGTCTATGGGTACGAAGGTGACTGATGAGCCCGATGCGGGCCTGGAAAGAAAGTAAAAATGATAGGAAGATACAGTAAAACAAAACCTACAAATCCTTCAAAATGCAAATGGGTACAGAGTTAACCTAGGAACACGGAAGGGGATACACCATAAGCACAATAGACATTAGGCAACGACACGACACAACAAATGGCAGAGAAATTGCAGCCTGGACGAACCAACACACACACACACACACAACACCCAATTAAATACGTTATATTGAATAAAGAATAATATAGTACATGCCACATTTTAACCTACACGGGGTCGTACCATTTTCCCTGTGCATGGACCAATAACCAAACCGAACAGACCTTAAACGGACAAAGATGGAAAGACAGAGCTTTTGAATACACAAGAAAGGCGCATCAAATATATCCATAAAAAAAATTCCGGCAGGCCTGGCAAAACAACGAAGTATGTAATACTCAAATACATACACACATATATAAATGTGAGTGTGCTGTGTATTACATAGGAGAACGTATCCCATTAAAACAATGACGGGAGGATAATTAAAACCAACGTCTGATATTTTCAGCATCTGTAGCACATTTAGATGACTGATGAGTTGGAATAGGTAAAATTTTCACATTTTTTTGTCATACCCATCCAGAATAGGTAAATAGAATGCATTTTGACTAATTACATTGCAGGCTCTTTAATCCTTTAATCATAATTTTTTTTTTGACTTGCTTATGTACCGCTGTCTTTAAAATGTTTGCCTTGATAGCCTGGTGTCCTGAATTTATACTTTAAGATTAACTGGGTTCCTTCCCCGCGTCTATAGTTGACAATGAGCAGAGATTGCTTCTTTAACCGATATACAAACAGACAAACAGACAGAGAGCATAAGTTATATTTGCCAATGTGTTAACTACTAAATCTATCCTCGAATTATGTTCGCATCAAAAGGGTACACCGGTAAATCTAAATTCTCAAAAGGCGTACGTCATTACTTTAAATTTAGGAAACACTGCACTAACGAAATGGTTTGGTTTGGTCTTTACAGGCTTTTCTTTAGCTTGCAACGTATGTCACTCTCTTGTCACCTTCAAATCTTGCAATCGATTTTTCAATCACTTCCAGATGAGCAATACCTCTGAAACTTGGCATAGTTGTGTATTCCCCATGACAATACAATAATCAGTCGTAAAAATAATAAAATTAAAATTAATATTATTTTTTGTTTGTTTGTATTGTATCATCAGTGAAATGGGCGATAACTGCAAATAATCTAGGTGTATTCATTCCAACAAGATTGTCTCTCTTGAGAGGAATATTGAAAGACGCAGCAACAGCAATAAATGCAGTCAGCGACCCATAGTCAGGGTCAGCAAACCAGAGCTGATCAAGACCCTACTCCACCTCCATGTGGTGGTCCTGGACACAGGCTGCATCACTGCAGAGTCTGGCTGAGAGAGTAAGCAAACCCGCCCCCCTCCGTAATTGCCTTGCTGAAGTCGGATGTGTCGGCCGAAAGGCGCGATATCGCAGCTTCGCTGTAAACGGACACAACACAACCAACGTCCTTATCAGGACGAACGAGGAAGAAGAAGAAGATCACACAAGGAGAATCTCATGAAAGTGCACGAACTCCGTATCACTGGCGAGAATCCCAATCTGTGTATATTATCACATATTCCATAAATATTTTTGTGGTGGGCAGGTTTCCTATTTAAAGCTAGGCACCCGATCTCACTACCCATGAGACCAGGGGGGAGTATGACGTAATTAGGACCACTGGTTCTGAAAAATATTTCAGTAAATTATAATCCCTCAACTGGAATTCGAACCCGGTACCTCTTGAATACGAGGCGGACGCCATACCACTGAGCCACTCCGACCCCCACGTATGACACATAGGGGTCGTCTACATATAACGTCATGCAGTGAGGTGGGGGGGGGGGGGTCTACAATTTTTTGACGAAGTGAGACTATAGGGGGAGGGGGAGGGGGTGTTGCAAAAAAGTTACGTTACACAAAAATACTAGTGAAGCTCATTTTTGTTCACAAATAATGTCGGAACAAAATAGATTTTGTAACCTAAATCCTCATAGTCTACTTTTATCAGCAACTGTTAATAACTCCCTCGTGGATAATGTATGAATGAACCATTACCCATTAGCTCCCCAAGGAGCATAGATCTTCAACAGATGCATGCCACGTCCTCCTGTCACGTGCCTTCAGGTTCAATTCTTTCGACGTCTTTTTCATAATTTTTACTTTTGTCTCCAGCTTCCTTTTCCACGCGCTTTTTTTCTTCCTCAGCCTCTCTTACCCTGGGGGTTCCAGAACAAGGGCCACTTTATAATGCTATCAACATATATATTAAAATCAGGACTCACACGTGTGCCTTTCGCTCTGTAAGGATTAATTCAACTAGCATCATCATCATGTGACGTATTCTATCCAGAACGTTGTCTCCATTACAGCTTCTCTGAACGCATCACGATTCTGGGCTAGTCGACCTGAATCAACCAAAGACACGTTCAGACTCTCTGTGATGTGCTGGGTCCACCGTCGTCTAGGTCGACCCCTTCCCCTTTTTCCAGGGACCATGCCTTCCATCACTATTTTTTCCAGACTATTATGTCTTTTTATATGACCGAAAAATTTCAGCTTCCTTATTGCGATGGTATTTAGGAGCCAATTTTCCTCTACGTTTAGTGAGTGCAGTACTTCTCTGTTGGTCTTTTTTTCTGTCCATCTAATTCTCAACATCCTTCTGTAGCATTTCATTTCGAATGATGTAACCTTTTTTGCAACTGTTTTATTGAGTGTCCAAGTCTCGCAGCCGTATGTTGCTACTGGGAATATACCTGCTCTGATCAGTTGTAACTTTGTTTCTTTGCTTGTGCCTTGCCATTGGTTTTTCATCTGTATTAGTTTGTGTGAAGCAATTGCAAGTCTTCTTTTAATTTCTACTGCACAGTCGCCAGAGCTGTTGATGATTGATCCTAAGTATTCGAATCCATTAACACCTTCCAGTTCTTCGTTATCAATTTCAGTTTCTCGTTTGGTCTTTACTTTGTCTGTTGTCAATACTTTGGTGTGTTTATGTATAGATTCTGGGCCTCGCTGTGTTTTTTGGTGGACAGAATTAATTGTTCAAGTCCTTCTGGGTTGGTCGATAGGTGGACTGTGTCGTCAGCATATCTGGTTTCCGGGATTTATTACCCGCCGATGTTAAATGGGTCAAACTTTGTGTGTTCTTAGTCATCTCTTACGTTTCTCATAATATTCTCGGCATAAATGTTAAACAGATAAGGGGAAAGGGTACAGCCTTGTCTTACTCCTTTCTGTACTTCAAACCATACTGATGTTTCTCCCTCTATTCTTACGGCTGCCTGTTGTTCTTGGTACAGCAGTGCGATGAGTTGTATAAGGTGGTTTGGAAATCCCATATTTTCCATAACGGTCCATAACTGCTGATGTTGTACACAGTCGAAAGCTGTGTTGTAATAAATTATACAAATATATAGGCCAACGTTGAATTCTCTACACTTTTCTATGACGATCCTCATATTGAATATATGGTCTCTGATGCCTCTGCCTGGTCGAAAACCTGCCTGTACTTCGTTAATTTCTGTTTCTAGCTATTTGTTGCATCCTTTTCATTATGATTTGTAATAGTATTTTGCTGGCATGGCTTATAAGAGCTATAGTTCTGTGGTTTGTGCACAGTTTCAGGTTGCCCTTTTTTGGCAAGGGTATGTAAATTGATCTTTCCCATTCAACTATGGATATGTAAAAATCAACATATACAAATTTAATCATCAATTACTTTAACAGTTGTAAGTAAATGTACGTTGGTGATTCCTTTTAAAAAATTAGTTTCATCACAGAAAAAAACTTTTAGGCTTAGCAAATAAATGTTCGTTTTGGTTTTCGCCTTGTAAAAATTGAACTTGCCACAACGCTGAAGTGTCGACGCTGCTTCTCTGTGGATTCGTCTCTGTGTTGAGAGCACATTTTCCGATCAGTCGGAAAGTAACTTTTTCTGGTCGACGCAAGAATCTTCAATGGTTGATCTCAAACTTCGAACCACAAACTCGTAGTACAGCAAATGGTCCCTTCGGGTCGTACCGTAAATAGTCGGGTCGCCTCGTACTGGTACCACAAACTTTAGAGGGAATAGAAAGAACAAATTCCGCTGCTAAATCTTTGTTCTGCTGCTGTGAATCAGGCGCCTTCCTCACTGTCCGCCTACCGATTCCTTTTTTCTCAGATATTTACTCTTCCTGGGCGTATATATTATCTAATTCAGAGGATGTGATGAAAAATCCCAATTATTTCAGTTAATCTAATGAAAATTGTGTGACTGGACAGTGGCAAGTGGCTTGTGCTTGAAGCAACATACAGGTATAAAGTTTACATTCACTCAAAAAATGATAATAAACAACTATACGCGTGTTGATGTAGCCATCACTTACTCTTTGCTCCATTCGGAGTCTGGGGTTACTTCTGCTTTTGGGTCTCTGTAAGAACCCGCAGGAAGCAATCACCAGCGCTTACTGTGATGATTCAAGAAGGTATCATTTTTGCATGTTGAGGTTGCCAGCCTCATATGGATCTGTAACACCAGTGACAGTATAAACATCTAAATTCAAAGTAAAACATTTATGTTACACTCACCTCAATAAAATTGAGAATCTTAGACTTCTTGCTCAGGTAAATAGTCTGGGCAACTGAGTAGAGATGCCGAGATCACATGTCAGGGTATTTAGTTCTATTAAAATTCCTCTGTGACTTTGTGGGTAAGTCCGATATAAGTCCGGTTTCTGTAAGAATACTTAGGATTTCCTTGCTGTATTGTTCAGAAGTGTTTCCTTGTGACAGAATGGGGCGACCCCTCTCGATCTCCGTTTCACTACGGCAGTATCAGTTACATTTTTGTACTGATTTTTATTGCGTGCTTTCAATTGTCGCACTATATTTCTATCTTTCTCTGCTATGTGTAGCAGATATTTGGTATTTCATTCTTACACTCCTCTCAGAGATAGTCGTCGTGTATGTGTGTTTACCTGTCTATCCCTGCGGATAGATTAGACGGTGATGCAAGGATGACCTACAGAAATCCTATAGTACCACAAGGGTGCGACTGTATTCGCACGTAAATGGCCAAGCGAGTTTACTTAGCGCTAACATGTCTCGTGTGACCGACTAATTATTATCGTGATAAGACACAGCACAGATGTCAAACTGGAGTTTGTGTTTGCATAAGGAGCGCCGGTCAAGAATCGACCTGGTGGGATGACAGACACACCTGGGCGGAAATGGTGTAATATATCCGGGTAGATGTAAGAAGTTATATGTAATCATTGACGAGAATGTTTGAATGTCACGATTGCCATATATGGGAAACTGCATTTCGTTCAAAATTTTCCCATGGCGGAAATATTTTAAATTTTCCCACGGGACATGCATGTTTGAAAACGATTGGCTTGTTACTTAGCTTCGTAACAAACTTATGCGTGGGAAGACAGGGAATATAACCGGACCATTTTCGCAGTCTTTTTTCACAGTTAAAATTTACCGTGAAGATCGCTTTCCATGACGACACCAAACCTTGCTAGAGTTAGAATTCAGAATTCCTTTTATCAGGCCGGACCTTTTCTTGGAGAAGCTTGACGGACTTAAAAACAGCCCAGGAAATCTCTATCATTTTAATACGGAAACCGGGACTGAGGAAACTGAAAACACACGAAGTCATAGAGGGAATTTTCTTATTAAAGAAACGACACCCCGGACGCGTGTAAGAGGCCGATTCAAGTCTCTTTTATTCATCTGAGCAAAAAGGTCTGTGAGCCAAGATTGGCGTAAGTTGTCATTTTACATTTTTTATTACTAACAAGTCAATTAACACACACACACACACACACACACACACACACACACACACATATATATATATATATATATATATATATATATATATATATATATATATATATATATATATATATATATATATATATATATATATATATATATATATATATATATACGAGGTAGCTTCAAAACGTTCCGGAATAGTCGAGCTTCATGACATTACAGAAGTTTGTTTGTGTGGTGTGCACGTAGCATCGTCGGAGTTGAAAATGTCCTTGACTGAACAACGTACACATGTCAAATTTTGTGTTTTGTTTGAGAAGTCACCCCAGAGACAGTAACCTTGCTTAATAAAGCATATGGTGATACCGCAATGAAGAAATCACAAGTTTTTGAGTGGCACAAGCGTTTCCGTGAAGGTCGTGTTAGTGTCGATGATGATCCACGTAGCGGACGACCGCCTACCTCGATAAACAATGAAAACATTGAGCATATTCGGAACGTTGTTCGTGTTGACAGAAGACTTAGTGTAGAGAAAATAGCCTCGGAAGTTGGAATATCAGTTGGAAGTTGCCACAGTATTCTTCATAATGAACTGCACATGCACCGTGTTTGTCAACACATGGTTCCCATAAAGTTATCTCCTGAACAGAAAGAAACGAGAATGACACTGGCAAGAGACCTAATCACTGTGGCTGATCAAGATAGCAATTTTCTCAACAACATAATCACAGGAGACGAGACGTGGTGTTTTGTGTACGATCCTCAGACAAAACGTCAGTCCTCTGAATGGAAATCACCCTCATCTCCCCGGACACATAAATTTCGTTTGGACAAGAGCAAAGGAAAAGTTATGTTGGAAGTTTTTTTTTATTCCCAGGGTATTGTCTACCATGAATTCATTCCTGAATGCCGAACGGTTAACAAGGAAATGTACGTTGATATCCTCCGTCGTCTAAGAGATACAATCAGAAGGAAACGCGCAGAAAAATTGAGAACAAACAGTTGGGTTTTGCTGCATGACAATGAGCCAGCACATCAATCCCTACTGGTGGAGCAGTACCTCGCAACGCACAATGTGACTGCCCTGGAACATCCTCCATATTCTCCCGACCTGGTGTCATAAAACGTGTGTGCCAATCAACGAGCAACGTTCACCAGTCTCTGAGCCAGAATAAATTAAGCGTAAGCCCTGTTTTTCGGGACTCGGTCTTGGTCACGGCCATCTTGTTCTCCCAATATGGCGGCAGACAGAATAAAATTAGGCATAAACCCTGTTTTTCGGGACTCGGTCTCGGTCACGGATTGTACCAAACCGCATATAACCAATCAGCTTGCCACGCCGAGAACCAATCAAAAGCATTCCTTAAGCAGTAAAAGTTACCTGCATCTACCTATATATACGGGCGAGATTTATTCAAAATCACACACACCAACACGAAGCCAGCTAGACTACATACTGGGGAAGAGAAAGCTGTCACGTCTGATTTATTGCTCACCTGCATTGACCGGGCAGACTTGCTTCACTAGTCGAGTCAAAATCTAGCTTGTATAAATCTTAGAGGGTTTTATTCGTGTCATCCAACCTGAGGTCGTATGTTCGAGCCAATCCAGCTGCCTGGAACTTCGCAGGAGCACAGTGATTGTACCGGAGCTACATCCTTAGTCCCCCTCAGTCTTGGGTGGGCTAACGAAACGATCATCAGCGGGTGTTGTGTGCAAGAAATTAGGAAGGACAGAACTGTTCTAAGAGATGAGTACACATTAGTACCATTTCCGTCGGCAATTGTGAGCATTTGACGGTCAAGGAAGAAAAAGTGATTTAGCGTAGTAAGAGACAAGATTTACAGCATAGCTGATAAATTTTAGATAATTAATTAACAGCACAGCTGATATAAATTTGTTTCCTATAATTGGAAAACGTGTTGTTTTATATATATACATATATATATATATATATATATATATATATATATATATATATATATATATATATATATATATATATATATATATATATATATATATATATATATATATATATATATATATATATATATATATATGTAAATCATATGTAAACTTACAAATCCATTGCATTCCATTTTTCAACATCCACCCTTCAGCACAAGAGTAGATAGTGTATATATTAAATAAATAATAAGGAAATTGTACTTGAACGACTTGTCAATTTTTAAAATTGTTAAGTGAAATATGTTTCCTTGTTTTAATATCACAGTTAGTTACATAGCGGGGTGGCCTTTTATGACTGTCTCCTCTGTACTAATTTTTCGAGATCAGATCATTCACAGCCGTAACTAATTTGTGATACCAGTAGTTCTCTCATACACTGGGACTTCACCATTTTCTGCAGAAATTCTATTTCTGTAATTGTCAGTACTATACTGATCCTAGAGCCAATAAAAACCTCACGTTACACTGGGGGTTCGTTCCTGGGATATTTCTATATATCTTGAGCCATACTTAGTTCATTCATCTATCTACGCTCTATCTTGTGCCACCCATAGATAACAAAAGAAGAAGATTTTTGAAAAGAAATTCATAAATAGGATTTATAAAAATTGTTTTCTTAGGAGGAGTATCATTTAGTACTCAGTAAATAGTTGATGCTCACAAAGTTGCACGGAAATTATTTGTTTAATTAAATTAATTAAGTTTAAGTACAATAATTTGGATATAGTAAAATTACATACCCTCTTTAAGTAACGCCATGGCTGACCTAGTGAAGTTCAGAACTGCGATCATGCAGATGGGTAAGGAATTAAATATGACAGGTGATGCTCTTATTCAGTATGTCACAACAGAAGTGGACAAACACATGGATAGAGAGGAAATGAAATTGCAAGTAGAAGCTGAAAGAGAAGCCAAAAGATTGGAAGCTTAGAAAAAAGGCAAAAGACTGGAAGCTGAGAGAGAAGGCAAAAGACTGGATGCTGAGAGAGAAACCAAAAGATTAGAAGTTGAAGAAAGGAAATTGGAGGCTGAAAATGAGGCAAAGAAAATTGACGCTGAGGAAAGGAAATTACAAGCAGAGAGAGACCATCAGTTGAGATTAAAAGAGCTTAAAATTCAGGCAACTACTGGCAATAAGGGTGGTAACTCACCTCACTCTGAGAGTAGCTCCAGCCCAAGCACCTCAAGTGGGGCCATGAATTTTCATCTGGACACATTTTGTTGAGAAAGAAGACGCTATTGAGTCGTACCTGGATAGATACGAAAGACTTGCCACTACCTATGGCTTAGTCAAAGAAAAGTGGAGTCTTAAACTATCTCAGGGATTGAGAGGTGTGGCCTACGATGTATTTTTGAAGCTCTCAAGAGATGACCAGGAAGATTATGAAATCCTAAAGCAGGCACTGCTTGTGAGATATGAAAAAAACTCAGAATCGAATAGAAAGAATTTCCGAACAACTAAACTTCTTCCGGGAGAAAACTATCACAAATTCTCTGCTAGACTGGAAACTTATTTGGAAAAATGGAGTAGTTTAGGAAAGTGTCAGGATCTGAAAGAAATGATAATGATGGAGCAAGTGAAAGAGTCCATGCCTCAAGAATTGAGGAAGTTTATCATGGAACAAGGAGCAGAGAGATTGGAAGATATTGTAACTGTTGCTGAGAGATATCAAGCAGCTCAGGCAGAATTATTAGGAAATAAGAAAAAGCAGGGTGAAAACTTCAAATCATCACAAAACTATACCAAATATGAACAAAAAAGACCATACCACAAGGAACAAACAAAGATTTGACCAAAAAGACAAAAACCCTCTAAGATCGGATAAGACACCTTACCGGAAGGAAGGAAGGAAGTGGTGTAAAACTTGTCTAATGAGTAACCACAATACTGCAGAAGGAACAACACTCTTTATCACGCTGCGTGTCTTACAACAGGGAACAAGGGAAGGAAGGAACTGGCAGTTAGTCAGAATGACCTCCATCATCCCCCTGTCTGTGAGGAAGTGACATGTAATGGCACTAAAATTCAGTGCTTATATGATTCAGGATTGGAATTCGACTCAATCGTGAGTGCAACCCTAGTGCACCCTGATCAACTTACCACAGAAACAGTGGACATGCAAGGGGCAATGCAGGGAACTGGCACCATGACACTTCCAATAGCAAGGATCAACGTGAGAACTCGCTATGTGGAAAGAGTGATCCGAGCAGCAGTGAGTGATGATCCTATATCTCTTCTTCTTTGATCCATAACCGCCAACCGTCAAAGCAGTCAGCGGCCATCACGCCTGGTGGCGTCTTGTAGGGCAGCAACAAATTGATTCCGCTTTGCTCGGTCGGCAGCCATCCTTCGTACAGTGCCCCAACTGTGGTTCATTCTTTGCATCTCAGCTTCCACAGTTCTCCGCCAAGTTGTTTTTGGTCGGCCTCTCTTTCGCTTTCCCTCGGGGGTCCATAGCATAGCTGTTCTTGTGATGGTATCAGGGTCCCTTCTGAGGACATGGCCAACCCAACTCCAGCGTCTGCCAGCTATGATGGTGTGCATGTCCTCCTGGTTACTCCGAATAAGTAGTTCTTGGTTGCTGATGGTGTTTGGCCAAAAGATTCGGAGAATTTTCCTTAAGCAGATTGTGTGGTAATAGGATGTAAATATGTCTTTTTGGGTGACCCAATAAAACCTGCTGTCATGGCAGCAAACCATACCAGGTCGAGCACCAGAAAAGAGGAAGGAGATCCAATAAACGTTCATCGTATAAAGATGAAAAAGGCTCAAACAGCAGACAGCACATTGAAGCCTTGTTTTGGCAAATTGCCAAAGGCCCATAACCCTCCAGAGAAAGGAGACTACTATATGGAAAATGGCCTACTCTACAGACAAGCTGGGAAAGGACCTAAAGGGCGTGGACAACTGGTAGTGCCAAAATTCTACAGGGAGGAAATTATGGAGCAAGAGCATGCTACATCAGGCAGTGGTCACAGAGGAAAAGGGGCCACTGGTCAAAATATAGCATTGCGATATTACTGGCCAGGAATAATTGAAGACATAAGTTGGTATATGAAATCCTGTTCAAAATGTAACCAGGTAACCTCATTCAGAAGTTGTCGTGGTTGAGTTAAAGTGAAAGAGTATTTGTCGAGTTAGACAATTGTAGTGAAATCGACCATGATAGTGAACTGGCAAAATTATAGATTACACATAGATAAGGTGTAAATAGGGGTGGACTTGAGACCAACCTGGAAGAAGATTTATTTTAAAAAGTTATCTCTCTCTCTCTCCAAGCCTCAACACACTTATATAGTCTAAGCACCGCCCGCTCTCTCTCTTTTCTCTTGTCAAAATAGAGACTATAGTAAAGAGCTTGTAATATTAATTATGGATGAAAGGGTCGTGAATAGCACGTTAATAAATGAGTAAAATTTATTAAAGAAGAAATATATATGAAAATAATGCATATCATCACAACAACATAGAACAATCTCAATAATCACATTAAGTATACAAATATGAAATTACACACCAACGAAACTACAAACCACCATCATAAAACCTGTAGAACATCCAGAAATAAATAAACGGAGTCTTCATTCCTTCCGTTTTTGGGGGGCCACGACTAATACTTCAGGTAGTGTCTTTAGATATATATATATATATATATATATATATATATATATATATATATATATATATATATATATATATATATATATATATATATATATATATATATCCTCCTATAGGTGATGAATTTTCACTATTGAATACAGGTAGACACTATCCATACCTGGTGGTTACGCCCTAATAGCGAGATAGGTTGTAGATGCTCTGTCTATATCCGACTGGCCGCTAATACGTGCGGAGGTTTTGAATGACCCGAAGACACACACAAGACGAGGTTACTTTAGGACAAATGGTCCATTGCGCTATTATCCCAGCGCTGAAATTATGCCTGCGTGCTTGGTGTACAATCCGGTTGGGCTGGGTTTGAACTCTTATTTGTGACTAAGTGCTCCGTTTAAGCACACAAAGTCTGGTGATTTATTCTGCTGAAGACGCTGGGCTGATAGATATACTGGAAGCCACAATGCTCTGACTGGTGATCAAAAGGCGAGTAGGAGACCACTACTGCCAAATTCAATTTCAGATTTTGCTTTGGCTCGTTATACACTGAGCGAGCTTATTTCCCGTTAGAGGGATGGGCGTTGACAAAGGGTCGTATTTCAGGTAGGGGTGACAACTCGTAGTGCTAATTGCTTTCAGGAGCCGTGAGAGCGATGAGAATGTTACGTTCGTGTCCTGACTGGACTCTTTCGATAGCAAATGCAGTATATCCTGAAACTGAGACCCAAAAAGAGACGACCTTTACATCAAGCAAACAATAAAATTACAATAACGTTATACTAAACAGTTATGCTCCACTATGGGATTTGAATTATTTTAATCATTGCTATGATAGTTTAGGGCTGTCTTTATCCATATAAGTCGCCCTCCTGTTCCTTCCACTCTATCAATTATCAGCATGCGCCCGGATAGGCTAATATATTTTTGTACACACATGTACCTGTCAGTAAATGTTCTGACAGCAAAATCTACTCCTTCCTCTTCCAACTCAACATAAGGGATATCTAACCCTGTTTCATTCAGTTTTAAGTGAATAACCTACACCGCTGACATATAAAATTTTCCTAACTATCAGAAAGTAATAAGTGACTATCTCCTATAATTCAATGTTATGGGGCCTGCACATCCCTATTCAGTTTTAAGTGAATAACCTACACCGCTGACAGTTCCTTACAGTTATAACCGCTATTTTAGCCGACTCTTAACCCATGGTAAGCACTGAACGAATTACTCTGATTCTACGTCTAGTAACTGCCATCAATGGTACCTATACCTTGTAGCGGGGAGCCGCGCTGGTGTAATGGCTTCGGCGTTGTACTGGCGACCAGTTGTTCATGGTTCAAACCCGGGCGTCAGCGTTTGAAAGAATGTTTACGACCGGAAATTTGACTGAATAATCTGAACGGCTCCTGTGATAAACCCTCTGTGGATGGGAAGGAGCGGAGCTCCTGACCGGGTTGGAAGGAAAGTCCTCAGGTTCCCCAGCCTCGCAATGACATGTCATTGGGCCGAAGGGCTGAAAGCCCAAGTGCCGCTGGTTAAGAAAAAAAAAAAAAATACCTTGTAGCGGTATGGCAGTTTGCGTACCCTGACAATCCCCAGAGCTATGCCAGTGGGAGTTTTACTCCTGGTAGGTTTAACCAAGCTGGACTGGTCTGTGTGGGTAGGGGTCAGACAAAAGCTGGTACCCTGGTCCTCCAGGTTGGGGGTTTTAGCATAGGGCTGACACCCCTGTCTATGTAAAAAAAATAATGAAGTTACGGAAACAACATCAAATGAACAAACTTTGCTGCGGGACGGACATTCGGAGTCTGTGGCTCGTATGACTGTCAGTGGTGAAAGCCGAAAGGAAGCCACTGACATGAAAACGGATGTCCTGACCACAAAACAGGATACAAGAATAGGATTTTGGAATGTCAGGACAATGTACGAGACAGGTAAACTAAGACAGGTCACAGCAGAAATGAGAAACTATAGATTACACATTCTAGGGATAAGTGAGAGCAGATGGACAGGGGCAGGAAAAGTTAAAACAGCAACAGGAGAAACAGTACTTTACTCTGGAAGAGAGGATGGACAGCACAGTGAAGGCGTAGCCATTATTCTACAGAAAGGGATAGAAAGGACATTACTGGAATGGAAACCCATCAACAACAGACTGATACGATTGAGATTGAGAGGGAGATTCACCAACACTACAATAATACAATGCTACGCACCAACGAATGATAGCGATGAGGAGGTCAAGGATGAATTCTATCAACAACTGCAGAAAGAAATGGAGGACACACCTAGATATGATCTTGTTATAGTAATGGGAGACCTCAATGCGAAAGTTGGTACACACAATACATATAATGAAAGAACAATGGGGAAATGCGGCAGCGGAATAGCAAACGAAAATGGGGATAAGCTAATAAGTTTCTGTAGCATAAACAACCTGGTCATTGGAGGAACACTTTTCCCACATAAGGAAATTCACAAGTTAACATGGGAATCACCAAATGGTCGGGACAGAAACCAGATAGACCACATCATGGTTAACGGTAGATGGAGACATGCATTACAAGATGTGAAGGTAAGAAGAGGTGCAGATGTGGGAAGCGATCACCATTTAGTAGTTGCAAAACTGAAAGTGAAACTAAGAACGGCTGGACCAACTGTAACTACACAGAAAAGGTTTGACATCAGCAAATTGAAGGACCCCCTTACCAGAAAAGCTTTTGCGGCCGACATTAAGAAACGATATCAATTTCTCTCCACATGTAAGCCTACCTTGCCGTGGTTGGAGAGCTTGAGCGCCTCAATGATCCCGGGAGCTATGCCGGCGGGAGTTTTACTCCTGGCAGGGTCACCCAAGCCGGACAGGTCCTGGGTGAGGGGCCAGACTAAATGGGCTGAGGAGTGGGTGGAACCCTATAGGTGTAGATGCAGAACCCACCGGCGAGTGGTACATGCTCTGGTCTGCACCAATCCACCCCCACTTCATGGGTTAAATGCTTTCTTGCCTCATTCTTCACTGTTTGTCGTCTATCACGCCCATGGCGACCGTTGCCTCAATTGGCTGTGTGTGGTGTACCCGGAAACGGGGCCTCCCAGTACTGAGGCAAAGTTAAGTCCCCGATGTCACTTATCGGTGCAGAATTGAGAGAGATGGCTGAGCATCACAATCCCTCCTGTGTTGCAGCATGATGAGAACCCAGCATTGCACACTGAGCTTGGGGGGATCACTTGGGCACCAGACTTAATACTGGCTCTTGACTGGATGGCCGCATGCAGGAGATTTCTACAATGGAGGGTTGGCAGGTGGTGGGTATCGGGAAGTGGCGCTGTGCAGGACGTGAGGATTCCTTGGGAGAGCCCAGAACCAGAGCACAGCATTGTGCAAGCTCTGCATAGTTGGAGAGCCCCCTGGATGACGGGGAATGCACAGTGTGCTACCCCACCTATCCCCAACTGCTAACTTAGAACCAGAAGTGGGGTCCTCTGTATGCGTGCCAGGCCAGGATAAAATGCCTGGGAAAGAGACTGGAGCTCAGAACTCCCTAACTCAAAGTTGCAGGATGGCAGAAAAGCCACGGGAAAGACAGGGCTATTTTGAAGATAACGCAACCATATTTTCACCATACGAGCTCGGACGCCGCCTCGGTAAACAAGGTCCGCGCAGAGCAGTGACACCCCCAGGCTGCTTGCGAATAGTCTACTACTGGGAACATAAACAGATTAGGGATGAGCCCACTCTCCCGTTGAACAGGTGCTAAAGTCGTAGATACTGGGCCAGAAGGCGCACCGGAAACCACAGTATCATGCAACTCGCTTTTTTTTTTTTTTTTTTTTCTATGGAGAGTACACCGTCAAATAAATCTCGTTCTGGTGCTCGCCCTGTGGAGCTCCACCAGGCAGGTGCAGTGCCGGGCTCTGAGCCTCGACAGAGCCCACCCTCAGCTACTGGAGGACCCTCTAGACCGTCTTGTGGAGTCAACAGACGGCGGAGGAGAACTACTGACCAAAACAAAACAGAAAAAGAGAAACCCAGAGTGCCACTTGTCATGATGCACTGGAATGCAGAGGGAGTGAACAGCAAGCAGGCTGGATACAGCAAAAAGACAGAGCTGGAAAACATCTTGTATGAGAAGCAAGTCAGTGTTTGCTGTATCCAAGAGACTCACTTGAAAGCAGATCAAACCTTTAAAATAAGGGGATATCAATGCTTCAGATCCGACAGACAAGATAGACGAAAAGGAGGAGTACTTACTCTTGTAAGGAATAACATTCCTGCACACGAAAGGAAAACCTTCATGGATGGAGCAGAATATCAGCTGCTGCAGATAAAGGTAGACAAGATGGAAATAGAACTCCTGAACTATTACTGTCCGAACAACAAACCCCTGAGTCTCAGCTCTATACAGGTACCAGCCACCAACTTTATAGCAGTTGGAGACTTTAATAGCCACTCCTAGAGCTGGGGCTATAACCATCTGGATCACAGAGGTGAAGAGGTTGAAACTTGGCAAGATGATCACTCCCTAATCCTAGTCAATAATGCCACAGATACTCCTACCTTCTACTCCAGAGGATGGCACACAACCTCAACACCAGATCTTGCCTTCTCCACACCAGATATAGCTGGATCTATTAGTAGAGAAGTAGGAGACCAACTAGGGGGAAGCGACCATCGCCCAATCTTTCTTACTGTCCAGAGTGCAACTCTCAGTACAGGCCCAGCCATTACAAGATGGAACTACAAAAAAGCCAACTGGGGTTTATTCAGGCATCAGGTGAACACGCTGCTGTCTACCCTCAAGGTACAGAACAGAGACATTAATGAAGTGGTAAAAGACTTCAACAGATGCATACTACAAGCTGCAAAAGAAACCATTCCCAAAGGATGCCGGCGTAACTACATACCATACTGGTCCAGCACACTCCAAGAACGTCAGGAAGCTATGGACAAGGCTAGAAAGGACGCAGAGTCTCAGCCTTCACTTGAAACTCACAACAAATGGAAAAAGGCTGTAGCAGAGTTTCAGAGAACAAAGCTAGAAGAAAAGCGGAAAAGCTGGAGAACTAAAACGGCATCGCTGAACCTTGAGAAAGACGGCAGGAAACTTTGGAGATTAGTCAAGTCTCTAAATGAAGAGCATTCCTCACCAAGGCAGACTATCACATTGGATGAAGGTGGCAAACTTTTCAGAGGAAAACAAGCTGCAGACTTGTTTGCTAGAAGATACAGTTCAGAAAGCAACTTACCCATTAACATAGACCATCAGAGAGAGATAAGAAAAGAAATACTGGCAACCATGGGACAGACAGATACTCCTGCCCCAATGAGGGAACCCATCACACTAGGAGAACTACAGAAGGCTATTTCCAAGCTTAAGTTTCAAAAGTCACCCGGCCCAGACAAAATCAGCAACGAAATGCTAGTAAATCTGAGCTCAGCAGCAAAGACAAAACTGCTTGAGATATTCAACCACAGCTGGTTGAAAGGAACGGTACCCCAAGTATGGAGAGAAGCCATCACAATACCCATACTAAAGAAAGGGAAATGTAAGACCGAGGCTGCAAGTTACCGGCCAATCAGTCTCACAAGCTGTGTTGGGAAGACTATGGAGCGAATAGTCAACCACAGATTGAAATGGTATTTAGAGTCTGAGCAGATCCTGGTGCCGGAACAAGCTGGATTTAGAGAATGCTACAGTATAGAAGACCAAGTTACTTACTTGTCTCAAGCAATAGAAGATGCCTTCCAGGAGAAGAAAAAGGTCCTAACGATCTGGGTCGACTTCAAGCAGGCCTTTGACAAGGTGTGGAAAGATGGCCTCATTGCAAAACTTAGGAGAAGTGGAATCCAAGGCAACATGATGAAATGGATCCAGTCATACTTGCATAACAGGAGAACTAGAGTCACTCTTGACGGTCTGCAGAGCAGAAAAGTGTTGCTCCATCAGGGGGTACCTCAAGGAGGAGTAATTTCCCCAACACTCTTCCTTGTTTACATCAATGACCTGGTGAAAGATCTCCCTGCAGGAGTTAAAGCTGCCTTATATGCAGATGACCTAGTACTCTGGTGCGCTGATGAAAATGTCACCACAGCAAATTATAGAATGCAGCGGGCAGCAGACATGCTAGTGTCATGGGCAGAGAAATGGCTTATCACAATAAACACAGACAAAACCTCCACAACACTGTTCTCCCTCGCCCCCAAGGACAAATCAGCTAACATACACCTAGGGACAACCGTGATCAAGGAAGAAAGCTACCCCACCTATCTTGGGTGACATTTGACCAAAGGCTTACATGGAATAAGCATATTGAAAATGCAGAAGGAAAGGCCCAAAGACGACTAGGCATACTCAGAAAATTAGCAGGTACCAACTGGGGAGCAAATGAACGAAATCTAAAGAAGATTTATAATGGAGTAATAAGACCACACTTAGAGTTTAGCTCAGCAGCATGGTCATCAGCTGCTAACTCACATCTGCAGTCTTTGGACAAGGTGCAAAATCAAGCTCTCAGGCTCATTACAGGAGCCATGAAAACTACACCAATAACAGAGATGCAGAAGGTTGCTGGATTACAGACATTGTCCCATAGAAGAGACACAAAAACCATGATCCAGATGGAAAAGTACAACAGTATGCCAATGCACCCAATGAAGGCAAGACTAGATGATCTGGCATTGGGACGTCTAAAGCGTAGCAGCTTTGTGCATCGGGGGAAAAGACTTATAAGACAGCATCAAGAAGACCTATCCATGAAGACAACACCACTGAAGCCCACCCTATACCCTGTACCATGGGAGCAGGCCAGCAGTGCCCTCCAAATTAATACAACAGTCAGTGGTCTCACAAGTGGATGTGAGTATAATGATCTGCAAAAACGAACTGCTACATTGAGTATGATCCAAGAAAGCTATCCCGATCAATCATGGATACATGCCTATACAGATGGATCAGCAACTAATGCTGTTAGGAATGGAGGTGCCGGTATCTTTATCTCATATCCTGACAACCACTATGAGACTAGGCACATTCCCACTGGTAAATTCTGTTCCAACTATACAGCTGAGGTTCAAGCTCTAGAGCAAGCTGCAAATATGATTTATAACACCAACTCTGACTGCCACCAGGTAGTCATCCTCACAGATGCACTGTCTGTCCTGCAAGCTCTCAAGGGTGGTAAACTCCCGCATCTGAGAAATGAACTAAACAAGGTAGCTGCCAAAAAGAGAACCATACTTCAGTGGGTACCATCTCATTGTGGTGTACCCGGAAATGAAAAGGCAGATAAACTTGCAAAATAGGGAGGAGAATGTGAACAAGAAGATAATGAAGTCACATACTTTGAGAAAAAGAGAGCTATCCAGACTATCAGAAGAGAACAGAACCAACCCAAAGACGACTATCACACTCTCGACCGGCAGGGACAGACAACTATTTTTCGACTCAGGACAGGGCATAACAAACTGAATAAACACATGCACAAGCTACGATTGTCTGCTTCACCACTGTGCACATGTGGATTAAACGAACAAACTGCTGAGCATGTTCTACAGGACTGTCCTCTGTATGACCAGTTAAGAAAGATATACTGGCCCAATGACTCAACACTAAACTCAAAGCTATATGGAGTTAAAGAGGAACTTCAAACAACAGTCGAATTCATCATGAGAACTCGTCTGACGGTGTAATCATCAAAGATGCGATCGCAAGAAGAAGAAGAAGATATCAATTTGCCAAAAGCCAGGAAAAGACATTGACTGATGATATAGACCAGAATTTTAACACCATTTCAACAATATATAAGGAAAGTAGCAAATCATGCTTAGGATTCCAGGAAAGGAAGAAGCAAGACTGGATAACACCAGAAACACTAAACACCATAAAGATGAGAAAGGAAATGAAAAGAAAGAAAACAGAAGCGAAGTCCCCCAGGTTAAAGCAACTATATAGCGAACAGTACAGTCAACTGGACAGGGAAGTTAAACGCCAAACCCGAGCCAACAAAAGGAATTTCCTAGACGATCTTGCAAAACAGGCAGAAGAGGCAGCACTGAGAAATGAACAAAGCACAGTATACAAAATAACTAAATTCATCAGCGGAAAACAAGGTGCAAACAACATTACATTAGTAAGAGATAAGCAAGGAAATCTCATTAAGACAGCAGAGGAACAGGAAACAAGATGGGCAGAGCACTTCAGAGAAACTCTGAACAAGGAAATACCAGAGACACAATTGAATGTTCCTGAGGCTGAAAACGATCTAGATGTAAATACAGACATTCCACGAAAAGAAGAAATCATCACAGCAATCAAAGGGTTAAAGAACGGTAAAGCTCCGGGCCATGATAACTTAAATGCAGAGCTATTTAAGACAGACCCTGAGCTAGCAGCAGAACTATTAGAACCACTATTTGCACAAGTGTGGAAAACGGGGACAACACCATCAGAGTGGAACAAAGGAATAATTGTCAAATTGAACAAGAAGGGAGATCTTTCAGACTGCAATAATTGGAGAGGAATCACTCTTCTCTCAGTTCCCAGCAAAATACTAGGCAGGATAATTATACAGAGAATTTCAAAGGCAGTAGACTACAAACTGAGGAAAGAACAAGCAGGATTTAGAAAGAACAGAAGATGTGTAGACCATATATTCACTCTCAGGAACATTATAGAGCAGTGCTCAGAATGGCAAAGACAGCTTTACATAAATTTTGTTGATTTTGAAAAGGCTTTTGACAGCATACATAGGGACAGTTTATGGAAAATACTGAGGGCTTATGGAATTCCAAGCTGCATAGTGGCAATCATAAAAAGCCTCTATGCCAACTTTACGTGTAGTGTTGGGCAGAGCAATCTAACCTTCGAGGTGAAGATAGGAGTACGACAGGGATGCCCCTTATCAACCACTCTATTTTTAACAGTCATAGACTGGGTGATGCGCCAGACAACAGAGGGCAGTCCAAGAGGAATAAGATGGACTACATTTTCAACATTGGAAGATCTGGAATATGCAGATGACATTGCACTGCTGGCACATTCACATCAACACATCCAGGAAAAAACGGATAGACTTAATAAATTTAGCCAGCAGGTGGGTGTTGCGTACGTTTTACCTAAGGGGGTAGTCTTCGGTCCTGCCAATGTACGCACCAGTCTTGATATAGTTATATTATTTGTGCGTACGTTTTATTCACGCACCGACGTGCACAATGCAGAGTATGAGTTGCTCTTTGCGCACGGTTAACCTAGTTGAGGATTATGACGTCAGCTGTTGTAAGGGCAAGATGGACTCTCTCTCTCTCTCTGCCTGTATGTTATTATTTTGATTCTGAACAATTCGATGGAAGAATTGTTATGAAGGATTTTGTTGGGTCTTCAGGGTGAAGCCAACATGCAGTTCAATACGTAAGTTTCGTTTGAACCTTCATGTATATTAATACGTCTATGAATAAAGTGGAACAGATGATCATCACTGGATTCTAGCGGGAATCCATATGTTACTGGATTCCTAGAATGGAACAGTTGAGATCTTTACTTCACTGTAATATTTCGTAGTGGGAAGTCCTACGAGTAAAGGATAACTATTTGATCATATCTAGAATATTGGATATTTTGTAATGCCTATGCCAAGGTCGTGGCATATTTTGTAGGAGAGGTTAGTCAACTGAAGTCGCTAACCTGATTGTATTTTCGTGTAGGACTTTTATGGATTATATCAAACTGTATAGATTATTGTAAGGAGAAACTCTTGGATTTAAACAAGTATTATATGGAAGCGTCATCCATGAGTATGAATCCGTTTACTGTTACAGACGTCCTTGGAACAAGGTTAACGGACATTATCTTAATGTATCTCAAATGACAACTGTTTGGGAATCCTAGTCACTTGGATAGAAAAAGGTCTTGATTGATAAAGAAATCTACAGGAATGTATTATTATTAACAGTAACTATAATTATGATGCTCTCATCGTTTGTCTTGATCGTGTCGTTGATTGCCGTTTGTCATTCGTCAATAAACCTGAATAACTTTTACCAACGAGTTGATTATAGTCATGAATTGGCCAATTGCCTACCACTCGTTGGAATTTGATTGAATAACCTTTTGACAACTTTTCATTGAAACCATTCGCGTGTCTAAGCTAGTCATCGATACATCTACCACTAGCATACCGTTTCTCTCAACTACCATCACAAAAGAACCCAACAGTGGGCTTGAACATCAATTTAAAGAAGTCTGAGGTCATGACGCTCAATGTGAGCAACCCTGAGCCCATATCAGTAAGGAATCAGCAACTGGTACAGACAGATACCTTCACATACCTAGGAAGCATAGTAACACCAGACGGTGGGGCAGGCAAAGACATCAACATCAGAATGAATAAGGCAAGAACAGCCTTCTTTAGCCTAAATAACATCTGGAAGTCCTCCCAATACAGCACAAGCACAAAATTAAGATTATACCAGAGTTGCGTGCTTTCTGTGCTTCTCTATGGTGCGGAATGTTGGAGAGTCACAGAGAAGGAAATGTCAAAATTGTCCTCTTTTCACACAACATGCCTAAGAAAAATTCACCGAATCTTTTGGCCGAATACCATCACCAACCAAGATCTGCTTACTCGTAGCAAGCAAGAGGACATGCATACCATCATAGCTGGCAGACGCTGGAGCTGGGTTGGTCATGTCCTCAGAAGAGACCCCGATGCCATCACAAGAACAGCTATGCTTTGGACCCCTGAAGGAAAGCGAAAGAGAGGCCGACCAAAAACAACTTGGCGGAGGACTGTGGAGGCTGAGATGCAAAGAATGAACCAGAGTTGGGGCACTGTACGAAGGATGGCCACCGACCGTGCAAAGTGGAATCAATTGGTTGTTGCCCTACAAGACGCCACTAGGCGTGATGGCCACTGACTGCTTTGACGGTCGGTGGTTAAGGATCGAAGAAGAAGACGTCTAGTAAGTATCTGTTATCGTAAGTTTACCATTAACCCATTGTAAACAATAACACTGACACCTGGCTTAAGCTCTCCTGTTAACTAAGGCGGTAGACGGCGCTACATTATCACTGAATTAATTACCGGGAGAAATCCTCTAAATCTTCTTCTTTGATCCATAACCACCAACCGTCAAAGCAGTCAGCGGTCATCACGCCTGGTGGCGTCTTGTAGGGCAGCAACAAATTGATTTCACTTTGCTCGGTCGGCGGCCATCCTTCGTACAGTGCCCCAACTGTGGTTCATTCTTTGCATCTCAGCTTCCACAGTTCTCCGCCAAGTTGTTTTTGGTCGGCCTCTTTTTCGCTTTCCCTCGGGGGTCCATAGCATAGCTATTCTTGTGATGGTATCAGGGTCCCTTCTGAGGACGTGGCCAACCCAACTCCAGCGTCTGCCAGCTATGATGGTGTGCATGTCCTCCTGGTTACTCCGAATAAGTAGTTCTTGGTTGCTGATGGTGTTTGGCCAAAAGATTCGGAGAATTTTCCTTAGGCAGATTGTGTGGAAGGAGGATAACATGAATATATATATATATTATAATAGATGTCTACTTACCCCGAGAATGACGAGACCATATAGGCAATAACATTTAGTTCTGTGTTAACGTCGGCCTTAGTCTCATTAGGTCTGCCCGGGCAGGAATATTTTACGAGTGTGTTTGACTGATTAAAACCCTCTACTCTTATAGTCTACAAATGACGCTACCTCAGGACACCTGGCATGGCCGGTTTCTACAGATGTTCGGCGCATAACGTAATCAAGCGTAAGACAAATGTTATTCTAGAGGTATACATAAGAAGCAACAACCGCGAGAAAGTTTCCCAGATAGACAATACATAATATTATGGTCAGGGGCCACAACAAATCTCAGAACGAACGTGTGTGTTATCTCCCCTTAAATCGGAGATGAAGTCGGTTACCCAGATCTCAAAGGGTACCACACGCTAGCGGTCCGCTTCTTCAAAGAAACCCTCTCGCTCGTGATCAGACACTGTTACCAGCAAGAGACGTTCCTCTGGTCAGACAAACGCCAGGTGCAGCTTAGATAATATTATCGTAAGCTGACCGCTACTGACCAGTGGGAAATTTATAATGAAGCCAGAACGAAAACAAAGCCGCGGGGTGGGGTCTGAGAGGGGAATAATGGGCTACGTAGGTAAAATCTCAAAGAAAGAAAAATACAAAAAGTCGAGGAAACCAGAACATTAAAAGATAAGAAAATGGGACGGGATGGTAAAATAAATTATCAGTCACCGTGACTGAAGTGTAGACCAGTTACATGACCTAGGGAAGCATTGTTGCGGACGTAGGCCCACAAAGAAAATACACAAGAGGTAGATGCAGTGATAAAGAGAAAACAAAATCACAACAAGTCTACTGTTACACCAGTAACCATGGCAACTCTCCGTATTGTACAGAGAGTAGACGAATGACATCCCACCCCGACTAGATATTTGTCGGAACACCATGGCTTGGATCATTTGGAAAATTTGGTTAGTCAGCAAACAGTATTAAAAAAGCTGCAGAAACAAACCCGAACCATAGGAGGTAGGAACCAGGGCTGTACCAAACAATTGATGGATACAGGCCCCACTTCGGTATACTGCCCCTTACAATAGAAATAGGTGTGGGTCCGGCAACGTTGTTGTATGGCCGTCCTCATACAGTCCACCGGAAGCATTGTTGCGGACATAGACTGAACAATAGCAAGCACAGGCACTCAAGGATGAGATTGACTATCTCTTAAAAGATAAAATTATCTCGAAGTCAGACTCTCCCTATAGTTCAAGTGTGGTGCTATTAAGAAAACCGAGTGGTGAACACAGGTTATGTATTGACTACAGGAAGCTAAATGCATTCACAGAATCTCAGGTGGATCCATTACCTGACACCAACCAGCTGTTCTCTACACTGAGTAAAGCTAGGTATTTATCGAAGGTAGATCTAAGCAAGGGATACTACCAAATACCAGTGAAACAATGAAGTTAGGAAAATGCTAACATTTAGTACATCAGACGGACACTACGAGTTTAATATACTACCCTTTGGACTGAAAAATGCTCCAAGTATCTTTTCAAGAATGATGAGGAAATTGTTGGAACCTCTAAAAAATCCCCATATCACTAACTTTATGGATGACATTCTTGTTGCTACAAACACATTTGAAGAGCACATAGTAGCGTTCACCATGTTGTTTGACAGACTGAGAGAAACTGGATTGACTGCACGTCCAACCAAGTGCTATATCGGTTGTAAGGAGTTGGAATTCCTAGGTCACACTATTTCTACAGGTCATATGTCTCCTGACCCAAAGAATATAGAGAAGTTAAATAAGGCACCCAGACCTCAAACGAAGAAAGATGTGAGATCATTTGTGTCATTATGTGGGTTCTATCAGAAATACATACCCCACTTTAACTCTCTGTGTGATCCACCTGTATGGGACACACTTCATTGTCCAAAGCGATCACCAACCTTTAACATTCTTGGCTGCATCTAGAAAGTTAAATTCGAGATTGTTAAGTGGAGTCTGCTTCTGGCGCCTTATTCCTTTACCGTGAATTACATTCCGGGTAGAGACAATGTAGGAGCTGATTTTTTAAGTCGACACCCTATTACTATGAAAGTACAGACGAGAAACGATTAACTACAGCAGGTGTTTACACGTCAGCTATGACAGGTCACAGCTAGGAAAGGATGGGGCTATGTCGTAAAACGTGTGTGTAAACCCACTTCTTAGTTAATACACTATGTCGAGATACAAATATGCCCCAGCCAATCAACGAGCAACGTTCACCAGTCTCTGAGCCAGAATAAATTAGGCGTAAGCCCTGTTTTTCGGGACTCGGTCTCGGTCACGGCCATCTTGTTCTCACAATATGGCGGCAGACAGAATAAAGTTAGGCATACGCCCTGTTTTTCGGGACTCGGTCTCGGTCACGGATTGTACCAAACCGCATATAACCAATCAGCTTGCCACGCCGAGAACCAATCAAAAGCATTCCTTAAGCAGTAAAAGTTACCTGCATCTACCTATATATATACGGGCGAGTTTTATTCAAAATCACACACACCAACACGAAGCCAGCTAGACTAGATACTGGGGAAGAGAAAGCTGTCACGTCTGATTTATTGCTCACCTGCATTGACCGGGCAGACTTGCTTCACTAGTCGAGTCAAAATCTAGCTTGTATAAATCTTAGAGGGTTTTATTCGTGTCATCCAACCTGAGGTCGTATGTTCGAGTCAATTCAGCTGCCTGGAACTTCGCAGGAGCACAGTGATTGTACCGGAGCTACATCCTTAGTCCCCCTCAGTCTTGGGTGGGCTAACGAAACGATCATCAGCGGGTGTTGTGTGCAAGAAATTAGGAAGGACAGAACTGTTCTAAGAGACGAGTACACATTAGTACCATTTCCGTCGGCAATTATGAGCATTTAACGGTCAAGGAAGAAAAAGTGATTTAGCATAGTAAGAGACAAGATTAACAGCATAGCTGATAAATTTTAGATACTTAATTAACAGCACAGCTGATATAAATTTGTTATATATATATGTGTGTAAATCATATGTAAACTTACAAATCCATTGCATTCCATTTTTCAACATCCACCCTTCAGCACAAGAGTAGATAGTGTATATACTAAATAAATAATAAGGAAATTGTATTTGAACGACTTGTCAATTTTTATAATTGTTAAGTGAAATCTGTTTCCTTATTTTAATATCACAGTTAGTTACACAGCGGGGTGGCCTTTTATGACTGTCTCCTCTCTACTAATTTTTCGAGATCAGATCATTCACAGCCGTAACTAATTTGTGAT
The DNA here is from genome assembly GCA_024509875.1 of Oreohelix idahoensis. NCBI lineage: Eukaryota > Metazoa > Mollusca > Gastropoda > Stylommatophora > Oreohelicidae > Oreohelix > Oreohelix idahoensis. The sequence continues at coordinate 29,569 of JAMPIV010015129.1, forward strand.
ACCAGTAGTTCTCTCATACACTGGGACTTCACCATTTTCTGCAGAAATTCTATTTCTGTAATTGTCAGTACTATACTGATCCTAGAGCCAATAAAAACCTCACGCTACACCTGGCACCTCCTGATTTTTTCTTGTTCCTTCGCCTAAAATCGGCACTGAAAAGGCAGATATTCAAGGATACCGAGGACGTTATCACCAATGCGACAAAGCAGCTGAGAGATGTGTCAAATAATGGGTTCCAGGAATGTTTCCAACAGCTGTATGGACGTTGGCAAAAGTGTGTAGTCGCCGAAGGGAATTATTTTGAAGGAAATGTAGTGTAAATAATTGTATTGTTACTTATTTCTATACAATACACAAATTCCGGGAACATTTTGAAGCTACCTCGCATATACGTTATTTATTGTGCATTGTCGTACTGTGTAATCAGAAGACGAGAGATGAAATTTCATTTCTGTGAAAGGAATAATTGTTTATTACATATTGGGATGTGATTAATTTTACGGAACGGGAATTTAATGATTCCTAGAGAGGTCAATTTTATTTGGTGTTGATCATGAAGGATCAGCGTAATAGTAGTCCAAAGTATTTTTGGACAGGTAGGTCCTCAGTAAAAAAACTTGTTGTGACTCGTGGCTAGTCATGCAGAACCAGAATCGGGTAGAGAAAAGAGAAGGGAGTTGTCTGGAGGAGCTGACTTTTTAGGGCATAAATATTATGTAGTTGCTGGAGCGGGAATAGACAGGGGTGTTAGGAAGTAAGGGAGATAGATGTTAAAGACGTGTTAAGTTGATGTGTGATATAATGGTTGTATTATTTGTCCCACAGCAAAACGGTTTTCACGGCGCGCAAGTACGGGTGCAATTTTGACCTTGCAGCTTGCCAAGAAAGGTCGTTCTTCTCAGGAGTAGAAGAGACGAGGCAAAGCCAGAGGCGAAAGAGAACTGGTGAAGCGGTAGTACCGACGCCAAACCAGTGGGGCATCAGAAGGAACGAAACAGTTCTCTTTGCAGTGAAGTCCCCATGCTTCAGCGGGAACGTGTTCATCGTTTAAATCACGAGCTCTAAGCTCGATATACCAACTCCAAAGGAGGCACAACGCCTGGAGGTTGGATTCGTGTAAATTCGGCCATAATAAAGCCGACGGCCCTAAACCCAGAGAGGGGTAACCGGGAAGGTGAATCCAGATTTGTCACTATTGAAACAGCTTCATTTTCAAGTCCAGTATCCAGTCTTTAAACCCTAGTCGTCAGCTATAGAAGTTGTGGAGAAAAAAGTGTTACAATACCCTCTACAGATGTTATAGCAGAACTGATAACGAGTTTTGTTGAAGATTATAGCAGAGGATGAGGCAATTGATACATTTTATGACAATCTGGATGAAGCAATTAAGAAAATTCCAAAGAAAGATCTTCTCATCGTGTTAGGTGATTGGAATGCTAAAATAGGGCCAGATGCATACGGTCACTGGGCTGGTACAGTAGGGAAATTTGGGACAGGAGAAACCAACGATCGAGGACTAAGGCTACTAGAATTTGCCAGCAACTATAAACTAACCCTTGCAAATACACTATTTCCTCATAAGTTATCAAGAAGAACAACGTGGCATGCCCCAAAAACTGAGATACATGGCCAAATTGATTTTATTCTTGTATCCAAAAGATTCAAGTCCAGTATTAATAAAGCCAAGACTAGGACTTTTCCTGGCGCCGACATTGGTAGTGATCACGACATGGTATTGATGACGCTCAAGCTTAAACTTAAAAAGAACTATAATCAAAACAGATGTTCTCAGTTAAGATTCAATTTAGACAAACTGAAAGATCCAGAAATCGCGGGAATCTTTGAGGCAACTGTTGGAGGAAAATTCGCAGCTCTCAACTTTTTGGAGGATGATATCAACTCAATCACAGAGAACATGAAAGACGTGCTCATTGAATCAGCAACAGAAATACTTGGTAAAAGAAAGAAAATAAACAAACCATGGGTTACAGATGACATTCTAAAGTTATGTGATACACGGCGGGAAATGAAAAAGGTTAAGAAAGAGGTTCCTGAAGCAGCATGGCAATACAGTATGGTGAACAAAAATATTAGGAAGAAAATGAAACAGGCCAAAGAAAAATGGGTAGCTGATCAATGTGAGTCCATTAATACGGGGCTAATAAAAGGTAACAGCAAGGCAGCTTTTGACACATTAAGAAAACTATCAAAACCTCAACAGCCCAGGGTAACTGTCATAGAAGATAGCAATGGGGCTCTGCTCAATGAAAAAACAGCTGTAACGAGAAGGTGGACAGAATATTGTAAAGAATTATATAACTGTAAACTTGACACTGACTTAGGCATATTAAACAACATTAAGTGCGAAAACAGGGAACTCGGAAATGCAGCAATATTACGGGAAGAAGTGGAAGAGGCTATATGTTCGATGAAAGGAGGGAAGTCACCGGGTGTGGATAATATACCAGCAGAGCTCTTGAAATATGGAGGACCAGATATAGTAAAAATCATGACAACAATTTGCCAGAAGATATGGAGTACAAAAAAATGGCCAAAAGAATGGACGCAGTCATTAGTAATACCGCTTCCAAAGAAAGGAAATCTAAAAATGTGCAAGAACTACAGAACCATTAGCCTTATTAGTCATCCAAGTAAGGTAATGTTAAGGATACTTTTGAACAGAATAAAACAGAAATCAGAAGAAATCTTGTCAGAGGAACAGGCTGGCTTTAGACCAAAAAGAAGTACCTCAGAACAAATCTTCAATATTAGATTACTTATCGAAAAACATCTCCAACATCAACACGATTTATACCATAACTTCATCGATTTCACAAAAGCCTTCGATCGAGTCTGGCATGAAGGCTTATGGCAAGTAATGAGAAAATTCAATTTTGATACCAACATAATATATATCATTGAAGCACTATACAAGGACGCAAGCAGTGCTGTTTTTGTAAGCAACGACATTGGAGAATTTTTCAAAACAACTGTAGGAGTTCGCCAAGGATGTATCCTGTCACCAGTGCTCTTTAATATATATCTAGAACATATGCAGGAGGCTCTCTACGATTATAAATCAACCATATTGATTGGAGGCCGACCTCTGTGCAACCTACGTTTTGCTGATGATATTGATCTGATAGCTGGATCAGAATCAGAACTTCAAGACCTTACCTCTAGACTGGAAAAAGTAACAAGAACGTATGGGATGGAAATTAATATAGAAAAAAGCAAGATATTGGTGAATAGCCATAAGAAACATGTTCCGACCAACATTACATTAAATGGGCAAACGTTAGAAGAAGTTAACACCTTTAAATATCTCGGGTCCACTATATGTAGTGATGGAAGATCAATTAAAGAAATCAAGACAAGACTTGAGATGGCCTCAGCTGCCATGACAAGGTTGAATGTGATCTGGAAAAGTAACATCAGTTTTCCTGTGAAGATCAAATTATACAAATCACTTGTATTATCTATTCTCTTGTATGGGTGTGAGGGCTGGACACTCACTGCAGATACGGAGCGAAGGATTCAGGCTTTCGAGCATAAATGTTATAGAAGAACTTTGCGCATTTGCTATAAAGAGCACAAAACAAATGTCTATGTTAGAGAGAAGATAAACACCTATGCAGGCCACCAAGAACCACTTTTGTCAGTAGTGAAACGTCGAAAGCTTGCCTGGTTTGGGCATGTAACTCGTCATGACTCCCTTTCGAAAACGATCCTTCAGGGAACAGTCGAAGGTAAACGGAGAAGAGGAAGGCAGAGAAAATCCTGGGCTGATAACATCAAAGAATGGGCAACGGGTTACGGGCTGAGATGATGATGATAGCAGAGGACAGCTGCTGAAGTTTTAGTGAGGAAGTTAGTTGTGGAGGAGTGTTCGGGAGTTTTTCAGAATAGGCTGTGTAGAAACGAAGTCTTTGCAGAGAGTGTGTAGACAGTTCGTAGAATTTCCAGCGGACAGTGACATTAGAATTATAATTTAGAATAGCTAGTTGGAGTGGAGGCTCGAAATCCGAGACCCCACCAAGTTCAGTGTGGTTTTTGTTTAATCTTAACTTCTTTCCCCCATACAGATGTAACTTGTGGGTGAAGGGTTGGGTTGATGATAAATCATTTTTAACTGTGCTTGTTTGTTTCAGGTGTGCTTTCAAGCACTTTATTTCTTTGACATGTATTTGATTTTGTGTGTGTGTGTGTGTGTGTAAATAAACTTTAACCTATAGTCTGGATCAGTCACTTTATTTACATACAGTAGCTATATGTTGTCTGTATCGTGGTGTATGTGATCTTAAGTAACCTTATCCCCCTTAGGGTAGTTAGAGGTGGTTGAGGCTATAGCTATCTAAGACGTCCGGAGTGGCGAGGGAGAGTCAATCTCGGTTCTTACCCCTCGGGGCCAATAGTTTAAACTTGTCACATTTTCACTATCATTTTCATTTAAATCTATCTTTTCAGTATTTCTCATACTATGGTCTTGTCTATACACTCAGACACACTTTAAACTTAAATCCACTTCGTGACAATGGATATGGGTCTGACCAACACACAAGTTAAGTCGTTGTTTAGTTTATTATCACTTAAACTTTACAACATCAAACTTATAGAAATCTTTTCTTCTTCTTAAGAGGAAAACATATAGAAATCAATATAATCATGTTTACAGACATAGGAAGATAACCCAATAAGTGCCCTCCCCCCTTTTTGAGAAAAAAAAAGGATCCCAAAAGAAGTTAATAACCCAAAAGGTCAAAGATTAACACTAGGTTATAGAATAGACGGTAAAGAAAAGAACAAAGTTCCTACTTAAGCTATCCAGTAAAATAACAGTATTTGCAAAGAAAATAAAGGATGGTACAGTTTCCGTAACTAGAAAATATTCACTCTCACTCTGTCATTCGTGGCCACATCAATCATGCCTTACCTAAACTTAATGTAACACTCTTGAACGTAAACATCCATGCCTATGTATCATGATCCAGTGGTTTTATCCTCCGAAGTGGGCCCCAGTCCCTCCACTAATTATTAATTTTTATAATGGGGGACGCCTAATTTGGTGGTTGATTCTTGGATATGCAATGTCACATCAAATAGTTCATGTAGCAAAAGATAAACCGCGATCTTGTGTTCACAGTAGACAGTACTTTCAATAGCTAAACAAAACATCTGGTTGCTAAACTGTTAATTAAGAAGATGATGATAAATCCTATCGGCTTGCTCTGGGGTGAGTGCCGATTATGAAACAGCGTATTCTCCTGGATAAAATCCACTTGGAAAAACGACTGTCAGAAGCCGGGAAAAATGTTATGTATATTGCCACAGCGGGCTGATAAAATTGAATAAACAATCTGGGTATTTTGTAAGTCCAGTTAACTCAAATTTACAGTTAAAATGTTAGTTTGTCGTTTTGGAAATTCCTGTTCACGCCTGCACTGGGGACGAACGCCAAGGAAAAGAAAACGACAACTATTACTCCTTCAGTAACTGAGGAAAGGACCACACACAAAAAAAAAACCGCTGGCCGCTGGTTTTGATCCGGTACTATATTAGGAAGAAAAAGAACATTTAACCAAAATGCCAATATCCTATACTATCACGCGTAAGGGTATGATCTTTTATCCTCTCCGTCACTTAATCAAATTAAAGGCACACGGGGTCTTAGCCTATCTTATCGCGCTTCGTTTAGCGAGTACAGGTTGGGCTTTAGGCATGCCGGCTTCCCACCCCCCGGTAAAACAATCAGCGCACAATGGCAGTTATAATTTAATTATAACTACGCGCCCTTAACACATATCGCCTGTCATTACCAGCTATTTGATTGTCGGCGTCTATTGTTTTGACACGATATTAAACACTAGCCATTTAGAAAATTACACACAATGAAATAATGCGAATTCTACTCTGTCACTTTATCCGTCACTCATAGCATTATACCTAGTCAGCTAAACCGTATCTTCTGGTGTAAATAAATGGTTGATGGATTTTTTACATTAAACTGAACAACTGGTATGAAAATATCTACGCGTTTGCTATTTCACTAGACTTAACGCTATGGAATCACAGTGAATTAGAAATGGTAAAACTTTAACACATTTTAACACTTAAGCACAACTTATTATTATTACCAGAAATCAGAATAAATCCCCACGAAGGCTATTAACACACTATTTCACATAGGTTCTAGCGTACGCGTTCAGATTATCCAAAATTTTCTGAGACCTGATAACTGACTTGGAGAGAACGTCGTATATATACAGATTTTGTGTAATATCTCTAAAGGATGTGACAATTCACACCTTCGGCATAGCAGGGAAAATCAAGGAACTTCGTTTCCGAGATAAAAGATGTTACGGTTCGCTCTACTCGCGATGCCGAACGGCATCAAAAGACATGGGCCGTGCGAACGGGCCCCTTTTAGATCTCCGTCCGTTTCCGCAGATCAAAGCTTTACGTCCCCTGAAATGCACGGACCTCAAAGGTGGTCGGGAAGTATTATTATCGGCCTTGTATTTCTTCAAGGATCTGGTCTTTTCCCCACGTGCGTCTGTCTAATGACCAATGATTGACAGATCAGCTCGCGTGAGAACTCAGGTAAACAAACCAGGTTCGCTCCCCTTGTTAAGACTGTCAGATGCGAAAGGTGGTAAGCACTCATCAGCGCATGTAAAACAGGAAAAATAGGCGTGGCTTCAAAATATGTCAGACAGACAGCGACATTCGTGGTTTTTCCGTAGCAAAATTATAAACACTAAATGGGGAAGCAAAGGTGGTCTGATTACTGTAAGATTACTGAGACTATATTTACATTATACGTCACACTGAGCTTTAAGACGAAGGACCAACTTTGTAGACTCTCCCTATCAACAGGTTTCCTCAATGTGTGTCCTATCCATCACCAGCGTCTTCTTCTCAACTCTTGTTCCACTGGAACTTGTCTGGTTCTTGTCATCAATTCCACATTTGTGACTTCGTCATACCATTTCAGTCCTTCTATTCTACGCAAGCACACGTTTATAAAAGTATGTAGCTTTTTGGTTGTTGTTTTCGTTGCTCTCCAAGTTTCAGAGCCATAAAATAAGACTGATTTGACATTTGAGTTGAAGATTCTTATTTTCTTGTTGGACTTGATTTCTCTTGTTCTCCATATATATATATACTGTATCACCAAAATCTTTTATTACACTGCAGTGCATGTACTACTTGTATTAATTATTTTTGTTAAGAAAGAGAAATGTTTTCAAAATAACATTACAAACGATTCAAAACCAGGCGCAACTTACGTATATATGTACTTGCACAGATGTAGCCCACCAACGGGCTGATCACCCGTTTGCCAGTCACTTCGATTACGGAAACAACGGCAGATGGATTGATTTGCCGTTGCCCTAAAGACGCCATTAGGCGTGATGGGAAACAATGGCAAAGAAAACCTATCTGCTTTTGCCCTAAGACGCCACTAGGCGTAATGGCCACTGACTGCTTTGACGGTCGGTGGCTAAGGATGGAAGAAGAAGAAGAAGACAGATGTAGCCCACTATTTAAAATAATGAGGAATCCTCTTTTGCACCAAACTGGATAGTCTCCTTTTGGCTGCTAAGTCCCGCATTCTCTTCAACAGCAGAAGCTGTGTAGGACAGCTGTCATCTTCTTGCTTGTACCAAGCCATCGCTGTTTCTAGTGCTATAAAGGCCTCTTCAGGACTTGGTCGACGTTTTGGTTTTTCTTCATAATCTACAAGTACATCATGTACTTCTGAGGAGTCTTCATCATCGGTCACTATTGGTTTTCTTCTTGCACAAAAGACAAAATTTCTTCGTCATTCAAAAACTGAAAACCAGAATCATTATCATCTTCTAGCCACATGTGTGCATCATCTTTGTCACAGTCCGAAAATCCGGGCATTGCTTGAAACAGTTCCACAACTTCATTTATACAATCATCATTTGTGTCCACTGCAGTAGTTTCATTTCCTCCTTTTTTTCCCAAGCAATCTACTCCAAGCCTTGTTGAGATTATCTTGTGACAGGGTGGTCCAAGCATCAGCTAACATATAGCAGCAGTCTTTGAGATTAAGCTTTTTGGAAAACGCCACCACACTTTCTTCATCTTCAGCCAACAATAAATGACGCAGGACTTCCTTCTTGTACATCTTTTTAAGCTTTGCTATAACACCCTGATCCATTGGTTGAATCAGTGCTGTTACAGTGGAAGGCATTAAAATTACTTTAAAATTTGCATCAACTGCATTCAATGTATCCGTCTCTGGATGAGATGGTGCATTGTCCAGTAGAAGAATTACTTTTCCAGTTTTCTTTTCTTGTTCTCTCAACCTCTTCACATTTGGGATGAACTGATTTGTATACCAATCAAGAAATATTTCACTATTCATCCAAGCACTCTTCTGTGCTTTGTAACACAATGGGAGACATGTCACATTCTTTAAACAACGTGGTTTTTTGGCTTTGCCGATCATTAGCACCGGTAAACGATGACTTCCACTGGCATTCGCGGCTACCAAAATTGTTACTCTCTCTTTGCACTTTTTAAACTAGGGGCAGCTGCTTCGCGCTGAGATGCAAGTGATTTTTGAGGCAATGATTTCCAGTATAAGCCAGTCTCATCGGCATTATACACATCATCGAGTGAATAACCTTCTTCTTCCAAAAAAGCCAAGAATGTTTCTTTAAAATTTTTAGCGGCAGTTGCATCGCTAGATAAAGATTCCCCTTGAATCTCCAATTCTCGTATGCCATGACGAGATTTAAAGTTTCTTAACCATCCCTGGCTAGCCTTAAAGTCAGGAGGACCGTCAAGTTGATTGTTGAACTGAAGTGCCTTTTCACACAACAGAGAACCAGAGATAGGTTCCCCTTTGCTTCTTCTTTGCACAAACCATATATACAAAGCCTCTTCCAATTTCACATCTTTCGCATTTCTCATGGTTTTACGTTTCTTCGACCTATTTTCACTATCAAATTTCGATGCAAAACTCATAATTTTATCCTTGTTACTTTTGATGTCAGAGACGGTAGCTTTCCCAACATTGAAAACCCTCGCAAGTGAAGACACAGTTTCACCTTGTCCTAGTCTCTTGATAATTTCTGTTTTCGTTTCAATTGACAAAACATTGCGGTTCCTTTTATATGCTTTAGGCCTACTGGAAGATGCCATATCGCACAGAGAAATACTTGTACACCAAAATTATTCTGCTGTAGTAGCAGACACAATTATTTTAAGTTGAACTATCTGTTTAGCCAGTGTTCTACCTAGAACCCACACGTACACTGGATTGGTAAACCAGATATTAACTGACTTTATGATCTAACTGACTTTCTGTACGTAAGCGACCGACCATTAGCCATCCCATTCTCTACAAATTGTTCGCACACATTTGAAGTTTGCCGCATCAAAAGATTCAGAATTTTAGTCTAACGTGACTGTGGCATCTGATTTTTTTTTTTTTTTCTGGAAAAAGTGTTCGGATAATTGGATGTTCGGATAATTGGGGTTCGGATAAATGGAGTTCTACTGTATATATATATATATATATATATATATATATATATATATATATATATATATATATATATATATATATATATATATATATATATATATATATATATATATATATATATATATATATATATATATATATATATATATATATATATATATATATATATATATATATATATATATATATATCCTAATTATAACCCATTCGATTTTTCATCATTAAATAAAAAATTAAAAAACAAAAAAGTAAACATTAAATAAAGCTAAAGGCATGTCGCTTAAAACTTCGAGTAAGGGAAATGTAAGGGACGCACTCCATAGCTTGAGAATCACTGCTGTAGAGTGGGGTCCAAATGGGGCAGTGATGCGCAATACAAGACTCAACATGTCTCTTAGCCTCTCCTGCCCAAGTCTACCTCACCTACTCGTGGTGGACCCCGTTATACCCAGTAATCTTGCCGAAGGTTGGGTATCAACCCCAGCGGGAGGCAAGATGGGACAGCAAACGAGGCACCCTCAGCTACTGGAGGTCTCCTTAGTCCGCCAAATGGAGCCAGGAGGCGGAAGGAGAAAGTAACTGGCCAACCAGATAAGACGACGGCCCCTCTGAATGTCATGCATTGGAATGCAGAGGGAGTCAACAACAAAAAGACTGAACTAGAGAATACCCTATTTCGGAAAGAAATTAGCATATGCTGCATACAAGAAACCCACCTACAGGAAGGAAAACATTTTAAGATACGGGGCTATCAATGCTTCAGAGTTGACAGAAAAGATCGGAAGAAGGGTGGCATACTAACACTGATAAGGAATAACCTCAACGCTATAGAATCCAAGACATATAAAGAAGGTGCAGAATACCAAGTAATCCATCTAAAACATAACACTCTGGAACTGGATCTCCTAAACTTCTACTGCCCCAATGACATACCACTGAACATGACTAGCATAGATGTCCCCATTGGCAACTTCATAGCGGTGGGAGACTTCAACAGCCATTCCCAAAGCTGGGGATACAACCAGCTAGATAGAAGGGGCGAAGAGATAGAAAACTGGCAAGACGACAATAACCTAACCCTTCTAAACAACCCTAATGATCCTCCAACCTTTTACTCCAGAAGATGGCATAGCACCTCTACTCCAGACCTGGCATTCTGCACACCTGATTTGGCTGGGATAGTGGAAAGGGAAATAGGAGAACAACTCGGTGGAAGTGATCATCGTCCTGTATTCATCAAAATTAATAGAACAATTAATACAAGTCCAAGTCAGCCAAGATGGAATTATAAAAAAGCAAATTGGTCCATTTATCAACACAGAGCAAATCTGCTTACAAAAGATATTAAGGTACTAGACAGAGACATTAACAGAGTCATCTGGGATTTTAATAATGGAGTACTCAAGGCAGCAAAGGAGACAATACCGAGAGGAGCGAGGAAGAACTATGTACCATATTGGTCCAACACACTACAAAACCTACATGAAGATATGAATGAAGCAAGGCACACTGCAGAGGTACAACCATCCCAACAGAACCATATCATGCTACAAAAGGCAAAAGCAAAATTCATTAAAGGAAAGCTAGAAGCCCAGAGGAGAAGCTGGAGGGAAAAAACATATAAACTAAACCTTGAAAAGGAAGGGAGAAAGTTGTGGAAACTCACTAAACAATTGAATGACGATAACAATTCTCAACGACAAACCATTACACTAGACGATGCAGGGAAACTATATACCGGCAAACAAGCAGCAGACATATTTGCGGAATCCTACAGAAATGAAAGTAACATCTCCGTCAATTTACGCAGACAACGAGACATTCGTCAAGAAATAATCCACACTAGAACTAATGGAAACAGTCCGGACGTTATGTCCAAACCTTTCAATATGGACGAGTTAAAAACAGCCGTGTGGAAACTTAAAGACAGGAAATCACCAGGCCCGGATGGTATAACCAACGAAATGCTAAAACACCTAGGATATACAGCAATGAGCAAACTGTTGCAAATATACAACTACAGTTGGATGACAGGCAGTGTGCCACAGATATGGAGAGAGGCGCTCATGTGTCCCATCATAAAGAAAGGAAAAGACAACAGGAAGGCCACCAGCTACAGACCAATAAGCCTAACAAGCTGTGTATGTAAGACAATGGAGAGGATGATCAACAGAAGATTGAAATGGTACTTGGAATCCGAGAAAATTTTAGTGCCAGAACAAGCAGGGTTTAGAGAGTGCAGCAGCACAGAAGACCAAATCACATACCTGTCACAGATCGTTGAAGATGCCTTCCAAGAAAAGAGAAAAGTCTTTACCCTATGGATAGATCTCCAAAAAGCTTTTGACAAAGTATGGAAAGACGGGTTAATAGTAAAACTGCAAAGGAACGGAATCAAGGGTAATATGAGAAAATGGATCCAGTCGTTCCTACACAATCGGAAAGCAAGAGTCACTATGGAAGGTCACAACAGCAAGAAAATCCTCCTAAAACATGGAGTTCCTCAAGGCTCAGTATTGTCTCCCACCCTGTTCCTTGTATTCATCAATGACCTCATCCACGATCTGCCACAAGGTGTGAGAGCTGCCCTATACGCTGACGACTTGGTGGTGTGGTGTGTAGAAGAACATCTAACTATCGCTAATAAGCGAATACAAAGGGCAGCAGACAACATAGCAGCATGGGCAGAGAAATGGATGGTGCAGATCAACGCTGAAAAATCATCAACAACACTTTTCACGCTCTCCAACAAAGACAAAGCAGGAGAGATACGACTTGGAAATATACATGTCCAAACAGATGAGGAACCGGTGTACTTGGGCATTACATTAGATAAGAGAATGACATGGAGGCACCACATCGAGAGAACAGAGGCTAAAGCGAGAAGAAAACTTTCCATACTGAGGAAAATAGCTGGATCAAGTTGGGGAGCTAACGAAACAACACTAAAGAAAGTGTATACAGGTGCAATAAGACCTATATTAGAGTACGGATCAGCAGCATGGTCTACAGCAGCCAAATCACACCTACAAGCCTTAGATAAAGTACAAAATCAAGCGCTTAGGTTGATCACGGGTGCCATGAAGACCACACCAATAAATGAAATGGAAAAAATCACAGGCATTCCACCTTTATTATACAGACGAGACACTAAGACCCTGATCCAAGCAGAAAAGTACAAGAACATGCCCGCACATCCAATGAAAACTAGATTTGGAGATTTAGCCAGTGGGAGGTTGAAGAGAAGCAGTTTTGTGCATCGGTCCAAAAAACTAATTAGAACATACAAGGATGAACTACCAGACATCACTAAGGAAATAACTCCCACACTCCTCCCAACCCCATGGGAACAACATCAAAATTTCAGTATTAAGACCTCCATAACTACCACCTGCCCCATGGGAGAGCTAAATACTCTCCAAAGGAAAATAGCAGCATGTGACATGATTGAAGAACTATACCCCAGAGAAGCATGGATCCAAGTATATACTGATGGATCTGCAACCAGAGCAGTGAAGAACGGAGGCGCAGGAGTTTATGTGGTCTATCCAGACAAAGAAAATGAATCCACCTGTTCACCTACTGGAATATTCTGTTCAAACTATGCTGCTGAAGTACAGGCCATAAGCATTGCTGCAGGAATAATAAATAACACAATAAGCCAATGTCAGCAGGTTGTATTCCTTACCGATGCAATGTCAGTTCTGCAAGCCCTCAACAGTGATAAACTGCCAGAATTAAACAAAGTCCTATGCGAAGTAAATATCAAAAGAAGGGTAGTGCTACAGTGGATACCATCACACTGTGGCATACCAGGAAATGAGAGAGCAGATATGTTAGCAAAAGAGGGAGCAACACAGGAACAAAAAGAACAAACAATCACATTCCAGGAAAAGAAGACCCTTATCAAGGCCATCAGGAAAATTGATCAACAAAGAGACAACTATCAATATCTTGATCGAGCAAAACAGGTGATCCTGTTCCGTATGAGAACAGGACACAACAGACTGAACAGTCACTTATACAGACTGAGATTGGTCCCATCACCCCTATGTACGTGTGGACAGGCAGCACAGACAGCCGAACACATCCTGCAAGACTGCCACATGCTTAGTCAATTGCGAACTGAACATTGGCCCACAGAGACGCACATCCACACAAAGCTGTTTGGGAGTCTTGAAGAACTTTCAACCACAGCAACATACATCCAGAAAACCGGACTTCTTGTGTAGACATTTCTAAACAACAGCGAACGAGAAGAAGACTCTGTGCAGGACGTGAGGATTCCTTGGGAGAGCCCAGAACCAGAGCACATCATTGTGCAAGCTCTGCATAGTTGGAGAGCCACCCTGGATGACGGGGGAATGCACAGTGTGCCACCCACCTATCCCCAACTGCTAACTTAGAACCAGAAGTGGGGTCCTCTGTATGCGTGCCAGGCCAGGATAAAATGCCTGGGAAAGAGACTGGAGCTCAGAAATCCCTAACTCAAAGTTGCAGGATGGCAGAAAAGCCACGGGAAAGACAGGTCTATTTTGAAGATAACGCAACCATATTTTCACCATACGAGCTCGGACGCCGCCTCGGTAAACAAGGTCCGCGCAGAGCAGTGACACCCCCAGGCTGCTTGCGAATAGTCTACTACTGGGAACATAAACAGATTAGAAATGAGCCCACTCTCCCGTTGAAGAGGTGCTAAAGTCGTAGATACTGGGCCAGAAGGCGCACCGGAAACAACAGTATCACGCAACTCGCTTTTTTTTATGGATGAGTACACCGTCAAATAAATCTCGTACTGGTGCTCGCCCTGTGGAGCTCCACCAGGCAGGTGCAGTGCCGGGCTCTGAGCCTCGACAGAGCCCACCCTCAGCTACTGGAGGACCCTCTAGACCGTCTTGTGGAGTCAGGAGACAGCGGAGGAGAACTACTGACCGAAACAAAACAGAAAAAGAGAAACCCAGAGTGCCACTTGTCATGATGCACTGGAATGCAGAGGGAGTGAACAGCAAGCAGGCTGGATACAGCAAAAAGACAGAGCTGGAAAACATCTTGTATGAGAAGCAAGTCAGTGTTTGCTGTATCCAAGAGACTCACTTGAAAGCAGATCAAACCTTTAAAATAAGGGGATATCAATGCTTCAGATCCGACAGACAAGATAGACGAAAAGGAGGAGTACTTACTCTTGTAAGGAATAACATTCATGCACACGAAAGGAAAACCTACATGGATGGAGCAGAATATCAGCTGTTGCAGATAAAGGTAGACAAGATGGAAATAGAACTCCTGAACTATTACTGTCCAAACAACAAACCCCTGAGTCTCAGCTCTATACAGATACCATCCACCAACTTTATAGCAGTTGGAGACTTTAATAGCCACTCCCAGTCCTGGGGCTATAACCATCTAGATCACAGAGGTGAAGAGGTTGAAACATGGCAAGATGATCACTCCCTAATCCTAGTCAATAATGCCACAGATACTCCTACCTTCTACTCCAGAGGATGGCACACAACTTCAACACCAGATCTTGCCTTCGCCACCCCAGATATAGCTGGATCTATTAGTAGAGAAGTAGGAGACCAACTAGGGGGAAGCGACCATCGCCCAATCTTTCTTACTGTCCAGAGTGCAACTCTCAGTACAGGCCCAGCCATTACAAGATGGAACTACAAAAAAGCCAACTGGGGTTTATTCAGGCATCAGGTAAACACGCTGCTGTCTACCCTCAAGGTACAGAACAGAGACATTAATGAAGTGGTAAAAGACTTCAATAGATGCATACTACAAGCTGCAAAAGAAACCATTCCCAAAGGATGCCGGCGTAACTACATACCATACTGGTCCAGCACACTCCAAGAACGTCAGGAAGCTATGGACAGGGCTAGAACGGATGCAGAGTCTCAGCCTTCACTTGAAACTCACAACAAATGGAAAAAGGCTGTAGCAGAGTTTCAGAGAACAAAGCTAGAAGAAAAACGGAAAAGCTGGAGAACTAAAACGGCATCGCTGAACCTTGAGAAAGACGGCAAGAAACTTTGGAGATTAGTCAAGTCTCTAAATGAAGAGCGTTCCTCACCTAGGCAGACTATCACATTGGATGAAGGTGGCAAACTTTTCAGGGAACAAGCTGCAGACCTGTTTGCTAGAAGATACAGTTCAGAAAGCAACTTACCCATTAACATAGACCATCAGAGAGAGATAAGAAAAGAAATACTGGCAACCATGGGACAGACAGATACTCCTGCCCCAATGAGGGAACCCATCACACTAGGAGAACTACAGAACGCTATTTCCAAGCTTAAGTTTCAAAAGTCACCCGGCCCAGACAAAATCAGCAACGAAATGCTAGTAAATCTGAGCTCAGCAGCAAAGACAAAACTGCTTGAGATATTCAACCACAGCTGGTTGAAAGGAACGGTACCCCAAGTATGGAGAGAAGCCATCACAATACCCATACTAAAGAAAGGGAAATGTAAGACCGAGGCTGCAAGTTACCGGCCAATCAGTCTCACAAGCTGTGTTGGGAAGACTATGGAGCGAATAGTCAACCACAGATTGAAATGGTATTTAGAGTCTGAGCAGATCCTGGTGCCGGAACAAGCTGGATTTAGAGAATGCTACAGTATAGAAGACCAAGTTACTTACTTGTCTCAAGCAATAGAAGATGCCTTCCAGGAGAAGAAAAAGATCCTAACGATCTGGGTCGACTTCAAGCAGGCCTTTGACAAGGTGTGGAAAGATGGCCTTATTGCAAAACTTAGGAGAAGTGGAATCCAAGGCAACATGATAAAATGGATCCAGTCATACTTGCATAACAGGAGAACTAGAGTCACTCTTGACGGTCTGCAGAGCAGAAAAGTGTTGCTCCATCAGGGGGTACCTCAAGGAGGAGTAATTTCCCCAACACTCTTCCTTGTTTACATCAATGACCTGGTGAAAGATCTCCCCGCAGGAGTGAAAGCTGCCTTATATGCAGATGACCTAGTACTCTGGTGCGCTGATGAAAACGTCACCACAGCAAATTATAGAATGCAGCGGGCAGCAGACATGCTAGTGTCATGGGCAGAGAAATGGCTTATCACAATAAACACAGACAAAACCTCCACAACACTGTTCTCCCTCGCCCCCAAGGACAAAGCAGCTAACATACACCTAGGGACAACCGTGATCAAGGAAGAAAGCTACCCCACCTATCTTGGGGTGACATTTGACCAAAGGGTTACATGGAATAAGCATATTGAAAATGCAGAAGGAAAGGCCCGAAGACGACTAGGCATACTCAGAAAATTAGCAGGTACCAACTGGGGAGCAAATGAACGAAATCTAAAGAAGATTTATAATGGAGTAATAAGACCACACTTAGAGTTTAGCTCAGCAGCATGGTCATCAGCTGCTAACTCACATCTGCAGTCTTTGGACAAGGTGCAAAATCAAGCTCTCAGGCTCATTACAGGAGCCATGAAAACTACACCAATATCAGAGATGCAGAAGGTTGCTGGATTACAGACATTGTCCTATAGAAGAGACACAAAAACCATGATCCAGATGGAAAAGTACAACAGTATGCCAACGCACCCAATGAAAGCAAGACTAGATGATCTGGCATTGGGACGTCTAAAGCGTAGCAGCTTTGTGCATCGGGGAAAAAGACTTAAAAGACAGCATCAAGAAGACCTATCCATGAAGACAACACCACTGAAGCCCACCCTATACCCTGTACCATGGGAGCAGGCCAGCAATGCCCTCCAAGTTAATACATCAGTCAGTGGTCTCACAAGTGGATGTGAGTATAATGATCTGCAAAAACGAACTGCTACATTGAGTATGATCCAAGAAAGCTATCCCGATCAATCATGGATACATGCCTATACAGATGGATCAGCAACTAATGCTGTTAGGAATGGAGGTGCCGGTATCTTTATCTCATATCCTGACAACCACTATGAGACTAGGCACATTCCCACTGGTAAATTCTGTTCCAACTATACAGCTGAGGCTCAAGCTCTAGAGCAAGCTGCAAATATGATTTATAACACCAACTCTGACTGCCACCAGGTAGTCATCCTCACAGATGCACTGTCTGTCCTGCAAGCTCTCAAGGGTGGTAAACTCCCGCATCTGAGAAATGAACTAAACAAGGTAGCTGCCAAAAAGAGAACCATACTTCAGTGGGTACCATCTCATTGTGGTGTACCCAGAAATGAAAAGGCAGATAAACTTGCAAAAAAGAGAGGAGAATGTGAACAAGAAGATAATGAAGTCACATACTTTGAGAAAAAGAGAGCTATTCAGACTATCAGAAGAGAACAGAACCAACCCAAAGACGACTATCACACTCTCGACCGGCAGGGACAGATAACTATTTTTCGCCTCAGGACAGGGCATTGTGACGTACGTCTAAGTATGACAAATGAATTTCCCTGACTCGATGGATGAAAACAGAATATTGGCCACTCATAACTTTAGAACCCCTGATCATCTGTTGTAACTTTTACCGGCATGCAACATTTCCACGAGAACCTTACACGCTGGATCATTAATATGTAGCCTGCTATCTTATGCGAACGTTTGAGATCGCATGGCCTTTGATGGGAGGTTAAATCCCGCCCACAACCATTTCTGAGAACGATTTATAGCAATCTTTTCCTTAACGCCGGCCCAAAAGAGTACGGGCCATAGACTCACTCCTGTTTCTAGAGCAATAAACAGCAGATCATTTTCTTACCTGGCTGTCACCCCGCCTGGTGGGAGTTGCCAAAGCTCTCAGAACAGCGGTACCATCAAAGAACAGGCTGATCTTCAGAATTCAACGTGGAGCGGCCGCGATCTAAAGAATCAGGAACTTTCAGCTCACAGAGTTAGCTTCTCGGGAAATTTTCGCACTCTTATGCGAGCAGCCTGAGACGGAAGGAAATCGGTAGACCGGGGGAATCGTAGGAATTGCAGCGATTAACACAACGGCGAGGTATCTCGAATTTTGCTCAAGTTCAAGAAAGGTGCGAAAATTTAACACGCCCCATTCAAGTTACATTCGAGAAGTATAAATAGAGAACTCCGAAAAACTGCATTTTATCGTTCGCTCTGACAGAATCCTAGTTGCACTAGCATAGTCGGATTCCTGCTGGATTTCATCTACCTTTGTGACTATTGGAGTGTATTCTTTCTGTGCAGACGAACGATCATTCAACCTGCATCCCAGCAATTATTAATTATATACAGAGTTCTGCCAAACTCAATTTGATAACTCCAGTAACATATGAACTTTTTAAAGCTAAACTGGTGGCGACCTGTAATGGGCCCCGCTCCTCTGAACGTAACTGAGAAAAAAGCCATTCAAGAAACACTTTAAAAATACTAGTTCATATAGAGTCCTTAAAGAAAACTGGAAGCAGAACATATTTTATTCACTGCCCCCTATTTGTGAAGAAAAAACACCGATCTACCTGAACCCTGTCTGTCACGTATATTCAGTGGATTTTACCTTTCCCCCCCCCCTCCCCGAAGAAGAACTTACCTCAGTGTTTTCTTAACTTGTGACATTACGGAAAAAGGAAGTTATCTCCACCAGCTGTGCCAATTTTAGGAACCACACCATACCTCACGCCTAGCCAAGTGCCTGTGACATTCTTTAGGAACTTTATCTAATAAATAAACAGTACCGTTAAACTTCAACGTCCAGCAATTTCGGGACACTTTGTTAACTTCAACAAACCCCAAATCTGGGGCTGTACACGGAAGAAAAATACTTTTACCTAAGCCAAGGTTTAGTGCTGTTTTTTGATGTATTTCCTATGAAGTGCCAGAATTCACCTTTCGGTAAGTCTGCGTGTGTGTTTGTGGGGATGGCCAGCCCTAGTGTGTTTTTTTGAATGAAAGGAGATTTATCTTTTCTTTACCCTTTTAATTAGTTCGACCTTGTACTAAGGTGCATTATATTCCTTGTACGGGATCTCTCCTAGCGGGATCGGGTAACTGTGTTCCTTCCCCCTCCCGTAAAATTTGTTGATTTAAAGGGAGAAAATTGAGAACCCTAGCTTTTCCTCTACACCCCCCCCCCTTTTTCTGTAACCCCTTGCCTCAGAGTAATAAATTTACCAGTGGGTTAAATTGCCTATCTCTGATCGCCCTCCCCCTCCCTTTTCTTGTCTTTGGGACCGGGTCTTGTCTGTTAGTAAATATAAACGGGAAACGGTGGATGGGTTATTTCTCCTCAAAAACCCCTCTTCCCTAGTAATATTTGTATTCTGTAACCTTTGATTTTTTGACTGTAAATGTACAATTATGTGTGAGTCCTTTATGATAATAAAGGTATTAATCATTAATGTGTTGGTTGTCGGTTGGCCTAAAACTCCAAACATTTCCATCTGTGTAGGCTGTATTCATGTACGTTGAGCGACAGAATCACCAAATCGGTGAGCGCGCCTGAGCGACTGGAACTGACAAACAATTGTTTGTGCAGAAGAGAGATAGGAGTAGTCTGTGAGAAAACAGATATTGTCGTAATAAGAGACTGTCCTTGCTCCTTCCCAGCGCTTGTGAATCTACTACCTCATTCTCCTAAATCCTTATTCTCACAGAGCCTTCAATATCACTTTACACTCTAAAGGGACCAATATTCATCAGCACCCTCTCAGATAAAAATTACGACAGGCATAACAAACTGAATAAACACATGCACAAGCTACGATTGTCTGCTTCACCACTGTGCACATGTGGATTAAACGAGCAAACTGCTGAGCATGTTCTACAGGACTGTCCTCTGTATGACCAGTTAAGAAAGATATACTGGCCCAATGACTCAACACTAAACTCAAAGCTATATGGAGCTAAAGAGGAACTTCAAACAACAGTCGAATTCATCATGAGAACTCGTCTGACGGTGTAAACATCAAAGATGCGATCGCAAGAAGAAGAAGAAGTCAGAATTAGAAATATCTCGTCCGCTATATCTGGTCTACTACATTCTCGTACGTTTCACTGAGCTTTATTTGCTGAAAGCGAGTCTGTTAAAACTCTTAGTTGGGTGGAGGGTGGTTGCTAGAGAAGTTTTCTTGGGATTTTGGCATGTGCGTTACGATAGGTGAAGTACATGTAACGTATTAAGATTGATACGTTTTTATTAAAGTTTCGTCTCTTTACACAAATATAGAAACGGCAAAGCGCGCCTCTTTCAACCCCGACAATATGTCTTATGAAAAAGAGATTAGAAGATAAAGACGAATAAAAGATTTTACATGGTCGATCGTTTCCACCAAAGTGTAATGTCTAAATTAAGTGACCCTTTCGGGTTGTTTTGATTTCGTTATAATTTAGGTCAGCGACTAGCGGTGTGTGGGGAAATCATGGATTGTGTTCTACGTCACAATTTTCTTCCTTTGGGGGTGGAGGGTAATGTGCAGCTGTTTGGAGAAACTGCAGTATCAGTTCGTAATCAAAGCAAAATTGGAATCAAGATCTATTATTATGAAGTTTTTTAAACATGATTATTTTTGTGTTCAGTACTGAGGTCATTCACGAAGTATGGTGTTAACAGCTTGATGCGACCGGCTGAATATAGGCCGACTGCGTGGCAATAAGTGATTGCCTGCTTGGCTTATAAATAAGCGATGTCATTTACTTCTCCCACATCATCTTTTCACTTTCAATCGATGCAAAACAGTTTTTCACAAATACACACGCATACATTTGGGCTTTTGCTATTCAACAGTTTAATTAAATACATTTAGACAAGTGTTTTAAGTGGACTTATTCTTAAATGTATTAAAAAACATGATTTACTTTGGTTATCGTACTGCTTATTACAGAACCCTTTCAAATATTAAAGATAAGTCTGTTTTATTTTGTTGTGGACTCGTTTTGACAAACATGCACACAAGAAAGATATGTATGTACTTGAAATGCCTTTTTTTTTTAAAACTAATAAGTATCGGTGGTCTAAAACCAGAGCAAAATGACGGCTGACAAGCTGAAAATGTACCTGGCTAGATTTCCCACCATGCATCGGTCGCGAACGATAATGGGAGCTAACGATTGTTAGGTTGGGACCATTATTAAATATAATTCAGACTAAATCCTGCAAATCTTACGCCATCCACCTAAACAAATATGTCGAAAAGACGCTAAAATGAATGAAAAATAATAAAGATAATGTATTTAACAAACGGATGAATCATGGGTTACTTAAAATTAGCATCCAAAGTTGAGAGAAAGCCTAGGCATATTTAGGTAATGGAGGAGGAAGGAGGATATGTAATTTAATGGGACTTGATGAAAAATAGTCAAGTATAAGGGATATGAAACCACAACAAATGTAAATTTTAAATTCATGATTGTTCTTTCTATTCAGACAGTCATGCCCAAAAACCGAAGGAAGCATTCTTATGATGACGAATACGACGCAAGGTCTTACGCTCATCTGGTTCATCAAGGACAGGGAGCTGCACAGACACAAAGTAGTTACGCCAGTTCTAAAAAACGTCCGAAGAAAAAGAAAAGCCACAGAAAAAGATCGAGAGATCGCGAAGAGGTTCCACAGGTTCAGAAATCACTGGTTGACTACGATGACATTAGTTCTGACTCGGACATAGTATCAGCCAGTCCATCAACTACAGAGTATGCGCCTAAACCGACATCGCAACCCAGTCGACCTAGTGCCAGTCGGTCGGGCAGTCATAGTCAGGCACGCCATAAGCACAACACAGGGAAGCGAGCAGAATCGCCAGCCACTGCCCTTCGACTCTCATTCGCCGGAATATGATAATGCTGCATATGGAAGTCGCAGTCACAGAGATGTCAAATATAACAGTTCTTCAAGGACTAACCCCCCAACTGATTCCAGAGACTTTCCAAAGGCATATGCAGATCTGCCAAAAGCATATCTCACCGATTATAAAGATGGCGGGGAGAAGAGACACAGAAGTCCGTACACCAAATATGACAAAAAGGTCCGGAGGAACTCTCCAAGTCCAAGCAGTCGGTGAGTATTTGCTTCGTGTTTTCCTATGAATATTAAAAAGTACATGCAATCGATGCAACTTCTTTTACTATTTTTGTGCTACGTATTTATTAGAATTACATTCACAATTCCATTGAGGGCTTAATGTTAAAGCATAAATAAAAATAGGCCTTGGCTATATATGCCATATGCTGACACGAAAAGTGGAAATAACGGATATCAGTACCTTCGGCATTATTTATCGTAGGCCCCAAAGTGCTTTGTTTTTATTTTTATTTGTTTGCTTTTCATGCAGATTTAGGCTCTAGTTGAGATATTTAGACTGCCATTTTCAAAATTGAATTACATATTTCTAGTTCTTAACCTGTTAATTATTTAAGTGAAAAGGGACCTAAGACGCATCAACAGTGAGGAATGCAGTTAGCGACCCATAGCTAGACTGCTTGCAACAGGGTCAGCGAACCAGAGCTGACCAAGACCCTACTCCACCTCCAAGTGGTGGTCCTGGAAACAGGCTGCATCACTACAGTCTGGCTGAGAGTAGGGATCGAAGAGGGAAGGCTATCCGGTCCCAAAAATACTGTGCTGAAGTCGGATGTGTCGGCCGAAAGGCGCAAATATCGCAGCTTCGCTATAAACGGACAACGCAACCAATGTCCTTTTCAGGATGAACGAAGAAGAAGAAGAATTTAAGTGAAAAAAAAAATTTAAATAGTTAAAAATATGTTTAACAATGCCAACTGGACTTACTAAATTTTTATGCAGTGCTGACAATTTGAATTTTAAAATTTAGTTTGTAACAAATGGGTTGAAATGAAGAATAATGAGCGTCTGTTCGATACGGCTTTCATAAAAGAATTCTTCGTACACTCTCAAACGTCCACTTGAATGTTTTCAAAAAAGGCAGTAGGCCTAGTCAGTTTGAGGCTATTTGAATCTCCATAGAGCTTTTTCACGAATGGTACTGGTGTCGGCCATATGTGCTTTCTCTGTTCCGCATATGTTGGGCAACTTTGAAGCAGATGTTCAGCAGTCATTTTATCAGTGCCACAGTTACACTGATCGGTAATTCCTATCTTTAGCTTGTTGAATAGATAGTATCTCAATCTGTTGTGGCCAGTGCGGAGTCTGAAGATTACCGCTTGTTCTCTTCTGTTGAGCTGGTAGTATGCATCATTTTGTGTGTGACCTGGATGCTCTACATCCCATTTGTTTCTGTATCTGATTCTGATAAAACTCTTCGCCTCCTCGAAAGTTATGCTTGCATCAGGCTGAGGTAGATTTCCACCTTCCTTTGCCAATCTGTCAGCCTCTTCATTGCCAGTGATGTTACAATGAGAAGGGGTCCATTGGATCACAACACTTTTGAATTGACAGTTTGTGCACTATTCTGAGGTCATCCAGGTCTGTATTATTTTGGCTTTTCGCCGAATTCAGATACACATTAAAAAGGGGTTAGGTTTAGGAATCTTAAACTAAACACTAACCATAATCGTAACAACATTGGCAACTTGTTTGGATGGTATTGAAGAATAAATCCCACTGTTTTTCATTTCAACCCAGTGAATGAGTAGGCCTACCTGTTCATTAAGTGTAGCAGTTGTTAAATTATTTTCTTGTTTACATTAGGTAACAATTTTTTGTTTCAAGAACTCCAGCAATAATTTCAAGTAATCACAGCTTTGTCTCACATTTTAAGACATGAGTTTTTATGAGGTTTTTATATAAACGTTTGCTGAATTGTTTCATCCACTTCTGTTCAAAATAATCATCAGTTCGGGGCAGTAGACTGAGAGCCACTATGCTGGATAAAAACATGGCATTTTGCTTCAAGATTTAAAACAGCCTCAGTGTTTGTCAGGTGTTATAAATGACAACGCTCAAAACAGGGTTCATGTTACGATAAGGCTAACTACTTTGACAGAGCTCGAAACAGGGTTGGTGTTAGGTTAAGGCTAGCTGTAACGTAAATATGTATAGTCTGACAACATGGCAGACCTTGTCTACTGTCCTCGTCATCTACCTTAATCATCATCATTTTCCTTAGCACTCTTTACAGGGCATGGAGCCACCACTGCAGCTGGTCCCCTTGCAGGAAGCCTGCACCAAACATTCAAATACTTGCAGCGTGGTTTCCATGCCAATTTAGTTTGACATGATGAGGTTGCCAGCCTCATGGACAGCCTCATATTAGTCACATTGTACGACATGCCTGAGGGTGTAGTAGTCAACAGAGCACATATCTCAAGCATCTACACATTGCTGCAGAGGGCCCAAACTAGATGGGCCAGACATGTTGTTCGCATGCCCGAAAAACGCATCCCAAAGCAGTTGATGTACAGCGAACTCTCCACGGGTAAGCGAACAGCAGGGGGACAAAAGAAACACTTCAAAGACACACTGAAAGCATCGTTGAGCAGCTTCAAAATTGATGTCTCCTCCTGGGAGACTATCGCACAGGATCGCTGTGCCTGGCGGACAAACATTACTCAAGGTGCTCGCATTGCAGAACAGAATTTAGCTGATAAGGCAGAAGGCAAGCGTGCTGCAAGAAAGGCCAGAATGCACAGCAACACTACTATCGACTCTAACTATGTGTGCCCCGTATGTGGCAGGGCCTGTAGGGCCAAAATAGGATTAATTAGTCACATGAGATCACGGCACAGATGTGTCACAACTCAAGTCTGAAGCTGTCGCCATCTTCGCTTGCGATGGGCAACTATTATAGTAGTCCTATTCTTTCTTTGTTTCATCTGAGCCCCCCAACTACATGGGAGCATTCTGAGTAATAGCGAAACATACATTCTAATGCTGAAACCACTCTGGTATATTGTTTTCTTCATGAACATTTGGTATTAGTAGTGTTATTAAAATTTGTGCTATTTTATTGTAATATTATTCTCATTAGGAAAAAGTATGCCTCGACCTCCAGGAGTGGTAATAGCCCAAATAGGTATTCCAAAAAACAGCAGAGATCACCTTCTCCAGGCCCAGGTCGCAGTTACAGTCGTCTTTCACCAAGTCCTTCCAAATCTTCAGCACTCTCAAGATCTAAACGTAGCAGTACACGGACAATGCACTATACAACCAGTCTGGCAGCTGAACTTAGAATGCTTCGCAGGGCAAGAGAAAAGAAAAGGAAACAGTTTGAGCAGGATGTTAATTCTGTGGATAGTAAAATAAACTCACCAGACCTGGAAGTTATCTGCCTCAACCTGTGCAGGCGAGTAGCACTGCTGATCAAACACAACGTACACAGCTACTGCCGACTGCAACATTACAAGACGTTAAACCTGCTGCTGTCCCTGGAGAGAAGTCTGCATTTGTTTATGACAGGGGAAGTGGGCATGATGCAGATTACAAGTCTAAGGGCAATCATATGTCCACTTTACCACAGCTGCCCCTCCCAGTTTTTGACCCAGATGATGATGTGGAATCTGAACAAAGTCCTTACAGGTAACTTGAAATACATAGAATCAGTTGGGTTAATGGTTGTGCAGCTGTTTAAACATGTGTTAGTCTTCATTATGTTTGAGATGAGCTTTTATTCATGTGTTCAACTAGCTCCACTTTAGATTTGAGTTTTATTTTAACACTAACAGCTTTATAATTATATGAAAATATATTTCATCAAATTTGATTTCTGATTCTGACATATCACTTCATTTGAGGCTGTAACAAAGTGTAGGGTGATTGTTTTCAATGATTGGTTTTATTTTGCCTGTAGTTCTGGATACAACATTTTGCAAGTTAAAATTGCTTTTATTGTCATAGAGAAATAAAAGCTGAGAAGGGAGGAGGAACATTTCGACCTCGTGGCATTCGTGATCTTCCACTACCCCCAATCTTGGATGAGCCTGATCTAGAACCAGAGGAGCATGTCCGAAAGACTCCAGTGAAAAAGGAGGATGGTCCAAAATTCAGAAGGCCAAAGTATGTACTGAAAGGCAAAATTTAATTTTTGTTACCGAGCACATGTCTTTCTTCTTTGATCCTTAGCCACTGGCTGTCAAAGTAGTCAATGACAATCACGCCTGGTGGCGTCTTGTAGGACAGCAACAAACTGCTTCTACTTTGTTCGGCCGGCGGACATCCTTTGTGCAGTGCGCCAGCTTTAGTTCATTCTTTGCATCTCAGCCTCCACAGTTCTCCGCCTAGTTGTTTTTGATCAGCCTCTCTTTCGCTTTTCTTCAGGGTCCATAGCATAGCTGTTCTTGTGATGGCATCGGAGTATCTTCCGAGGACGTGGCCAACCCTACTCCAGCGTCTGCCAGCTATAATGGTGTGCATGTCCTCTTGGTTGCTCAGAGTAAGCAGTTCTTGGTTGGTGATGGTATTCGGCCAAAAGATTTGGAGAATTTTCCTTAGGTTATGTGGAAAGAGGGCAATTTCCTTCTCTGTTACTCTCCAGCATTCCACACCATAAAGAAGCACAGAAAGTACCTAGCACGTTTGTGAGTACGGTATTGTGCATGATGTGAAAGTTGTGATGGGTTATACTTTAGTTTTTATAAAAATATTGTTGCACAAATAGGAGCGTACACAAACTCTTTTTTTTATGTAATACTTTTGCCAAAAATGGCTGATGTGACTATATTGTTGGACATGCGAGATTAACATTTGTTATATGCAAAGCTGGGATTTAAGTTGCACTAGATACCAAGTACCAACGGGCTGATCACCCGTTTGCCAGTCACTTCGATTACGGAAACAACAGCAAATGGATTGATTTGCCGTTGCCCTAAAGACGCCACTAGATACCACTAGTATGCTTTACGAGAAGAAAGAAGAAAATCATTACCCAAACACAATTTTAAAGATAAACAATAGGTAGAGTAGCTCTTGCAGGAAATTGGGGTTGAAGGGGCATGGCTGAGAACAGACTTTAGCATATTATTAGGTATTTGTGGTAAAACTACATAGAAACAAAATAAGAAGAGGAACATAATAGCTGAGGGTTAACATTACTGCCAGTGGCAAGTAAAACTTAAAACGGATATTTCTAGACAGTCTAGAAAGAAGGAAGCTATGACAGAATAGCCAAGTTTTCAGCAAGAGAAAGTGCACAAAAGTCTTTCCTGACCACTTTACTGAATTTCAGTATTTTGATGGCTTGATATTGCTATAGGAAAGAATGTGGTGGATTAGTAGCACATAGACTGCATATAAACACTACAAAAGCTGAAGTAGTTATGAAAATTAACAGCCTGATTTTATTAGGGGGAATCCTTGTAAATAAAGTGAGTGCATTCACGTAAGCAGACATTATCATAGACCATATGGAGAAGCAGAAAATACTTGAATGAAAGAATTTAGAAAGTAAAAAAGGAAGGCTAGGCATGAATTTGTTGATGGTCTATGACCCACAGGGTGCAGAAAGGTAATCAATGAATTCAATTCAGTGTTTGTTACTTGTTTCCTTAGACTGAATCTCGTTTGAATACATCTTTGAATATTAACTGCTGGTGTGATGTAATTATCTTAACTTTATTAGTTCAGGTCAAACTTTAGATGAGACAGATACGTTATATATACTCAAAGATTGTCTGCTACAAATTCTGTACACCATAGTTTTTGACATAATTCCACTTTAGCAATTCAGCCAAATTAAGTCAAAATTGAAGCAGTCTGATAAACACGTCAACTGTTATCTAAAAAATTCCATATGAGAAAATAATGTCACTCAATATAAACCGACACACACTTCAGTGGCTTCCGCAGAATCAGCTTTAATATGTAATAAAAAACATCAAGCCACATCCTGGTTTCCTAGAAGTTAAGCTTTAGCATTTCTGCTCTCTCATTTTGATAGTAGTACAGGAAAACTGCTTTTTTGGACACACCTGTATTGAAAGCGCAAACGTTAAATTGCCGGAACTGTCTTTAAAATCCCTCCGCAATTGATAAAACTTACTTTTTGATAAAACATCATACTTTTTAAACAACCAAAGTTCACTCTTTTCTTATAAATATTTCCAGCCTGTCAGCTAATCTCAGCTCATGAGCAGATAATTCAGATTTATTTTGCTTTTCTTCATCCGTTGAAAGGAATAAAAATCTTGCATAACTCGTATGTGCATCTGTTTCTGGTTACCTCTCTTAGAAAGCCAAATTCTTAAGTAGCTACAACTTGCTCATTTCATCCTGAGTATGATGAGTGGCAGGCTGTATTACTGTGTTTATAGACTGCTCATGTGTAGATGGAAAATGATTTCCATCATTTAGTCAGAGGTCACAGACATCTAAATAAGCAGAGTTTAAAAATGAGCGAAAACATGTCGGTGAAAGTGTTAGTTCAGATGAAAGTGTGGCTATTCGCAGTGAAGATATGTGTGTGCTTGTTCACAAAGATGATATTGAGAATGATTGCTTCAATACATGTGAAAGCAAGAGTGATGGTGAGTCAGAAACAAAAAAAACTGAATATCATTACAAAGATATAGGCGTGGCACAAGTATTCATTCTGGTGGTCAGTTCATATTATCAGGAAAATTCAGATTTGACACACTTTGTATGGATTTTGAAGTGCTCAGTCAGAACAACTAATATGCTATGTTTTTTTTCATCATTTCTGTCTGTTACTTGTAAGGAAAGTAAAATATTTGATGAATGTGCTGCACATACAGCTTTAAAAGGTGCCCATGTGGAGATTTTAACCTTTCAAAACAGTTTCCAGGGCAAATTAAACCTATATGGAAGAAAGGACCCAGTTTAATGGTTCACAATCCCTGTCTCTCTATTTTTTTTTTTCCTGTTTTCTCTCCCCCCACCCCTAACACCACCAAAACAAATGCTTTCATATAATGTATATTATTTTGGACAGGCACAATAGCTGCGTACATTAATAAGTTAGAATCCAGTCTACCCAGCTGAAAATGGGTACCTGACTGACTCTTTGAGTTAGGAAAGGAAGAGGCATTGAGAAAGAGAACTGGGTCACCCCACCTCTCGATGCTGGACCTTGTATGGTGAAGTCTAACACTTCACTCCCCTACGGCAGTATCTGCTATGGGACTACTTTTACCTGTTGTTTTTTTCTTTCATTTTTTATTAATAAGCTATGACAGGATATCACCATTACGGCAAATAGAGAAATACAGGTAGATCAATCCTACAGCAGCACGAGCTTAGAAAAAGACTGAAATGGATATGACGTACTGAGAAAGTCATTGGTTGACATAATACAGACCATGTTTAGGAACTGCCATGGTAGCAGAAATAAAAGAAAAACTTAAATCAATCGGAAAAGAGAATTCATTCTTAAAATAAGGTTGTCTTCCCCCACCATGCAGGAAACCTGCTGTTAGGGGCCCTCTCTATATGAAGCAATGCAATTTTAGCCATTTTTTAAAACCAAATCTATTGTGTTCCAACATTGTTTTTGATGGGAGCAATCCTCGTAGTTTTTGTTCCCCCACCCCCCAGCATCATATGTGGACAGCCCCTTAATGAGAAGGATATTACTGTTCCTGCTTGAATTACATTCTTAAATTCTAGCTGTGAAATGAAAGAGTGAACATCATGTTTAGTTTTCTACGTTTACTTAGTTATGTTGCTTTATTTTATTGTGGGTAAAGTTGAAAACAAAGACCACATTTCAGATGGGTACAAGTAAAGTAATTATGCATTCTATTAACCTGTTTCCAGACCAAGGATTTATAAAAAATGTAGTTTTAATTAATTTATCTAATGGACTGGTCCAACAATTGTAAAAGTTTATTTTTTATAATTCATTTGATTTGTCTGTAGGATGTGTTACCATCGTCGCTCCAATGACCGTCAAGGAGATTGGGGTGAAAAATGTGTTGATGTGTTCGATATTATTCAGATCATAGGAGAAGGTACTTATGGTCAGGTGTATAAAGCAAGAGACACCAGTACTGGTAAGTATTTCAAATTTTCTATATAAATTGGCCTGTGCTCAACTTTACATTTTTCTCAAGATCAGTCTCTTGTTTCCTATTAGAACAGTTCTGTGATGCACGCTAAACAATTTAGAAATGTTTATGACTTTATAATTTATCTCATTAGACACATTTGACTAGAATTTATTCAATGAAACTTCTGGAGGAAAATTGAGTTGTTAAGCATCATTTTTGTGAGGAATTACTCTGGGTGTTTTTTTTTCTGATTTTAAAAACATTGCCTGTTTTCTGACAGTTATCTTGTCTACTTATCTTTTCAGGTATTGTGGTTGCTTTGAAGAAAGTGCGCTTGGAGAATGAGAAAGAAGGATTTCCTATCACAGCTGTTAGAGAGATTAAAATTTTGCGACAGCTGCAGCACCCAAACATTGTGAACCTAAAAGAAATTGTCACAGATAAGCAAGATGCTCTTGACTTTAAGAAAGACCGAGGTAAGCTGGATGTCACCTGGAGCAAACAGTATTGACTGTTACTGTAAAACAGCAGCCCATATGGATGACAGGATCCAATATTCATAGTAAATATGGCCACTGCTCCACCAATTATGTTGTATTAGACAGCTAAGGAGGGTTGTGCATAGTGTTAACAGCTTCAGTCTGTTACAAGTACAGGTTGCTACAGAAAGCACCATGCCAGCACCTTAAACAGGCATCCTGTGGCCAACTACAGTGATTGCTCTTGTGCTCCATTAACAGATTCCTACAGAAACCACCAATGTAAAAGCAGATGAATGCTTGGTTCAGGTTTCCTGCAAGGGAACAAGCTGCATTTGTGGCCCATGCTCATAAAGATCAAAACAGGAAATGAGAATGACAGTGGGCAGGAATAGATCATTCTATTGTAAAAAAAAAGTCGCCTGTGCGTTATTGGGGCCTGAAAACAGAATAGAATAGTAACACTGGAGCGTACAGGCTTGTTGCATAAGCCCGTCCCATGTTTTAGAACTCAGCTAGAGTCGAAAGGAGTCTGGGCTGCTGATACCTTTTTACTTTATAACAGATGGGACAGGAAGGCTTGGCATAAATTTGTTGAAGGGCTGTCTCTTCTTCTTCTTCCTCGTTCGTCCTGAAAAGGACGTTGGTTGCGTTGTGTCTGTTTACACCGGAGCTGCGATATCTGCACCTTTCGGCCAACACATCCGACTTCAGCACAGCATTTTTTGGGACCGGGTTTGCCTTCTCTCTTTGATCCCTACTCTCTTAGCCAGACTGCAGTGATGCAGCCTGTTTCCAGGACCACCACTTGGAGGTGGAGTAGGGTCTTAGTCAGCTCTGGTTCGCTGACCCTGACGCAAGCAGTCAAGCTATGGGTCGCTGACTGCATTCTCTATTGCTGCATCTTTGGGTCCCGAAGGGCTGTGATTCTTGGGGAGCTGCTGAAAGGATGATGATGATGATGATGGTTGTAAGAAGTCAATGAAATAAATCACTTGGTGGTGGTGGGTGTAATCTGTTGTTGAAGATTATTTTTATTTTTTTGAATTGTGGGTATATTGGTCAACCCAATATACTTTAAAAAAAAATTATTTTAAAATTTTCCCCTCATGCATGTTTTGAGTACTACTTTAGCTGGTAATTGTAAACTTGTGTCTATAAACTTTTTTGTTTATAGGCACAAACTGGTGTGTACATTTGTCAGAGCATTAATCTGTTCTGTTCATATGTCGCTGGAATTGGTGCAGAATTTTTATGTAAGTTAAGTAGTGCTGGTGTTAGATTATTTTGGACTGTGGTCTACTTGTGTAAAGATAAAATGCTTATTATGCACAAGTCTGTGATATGTCCCTGGTGCAGACTAGTATGACGGGCTGAAAACAGCTCAAAATTGGATGTAGCTATAAAATGTTCCTTAAGTCCGTTGGCAGCCTTGAAACCTGTGCTGCCTTGGACTTTCAATTTTGCCAGTTAGCATTAGTGAGTGAGTATATGTGGATGGATGGATGAGTCTTATGACTTTGATTGGCTAAAACCAAGCCAGTCAGATTGGAACACATAATTATTGTCATTTATTATGTGGGTAGCACAGTGGTTAGTGCACTGGCTTCCTAGCTTGGTGATCCATGGTTCGATCCCCGGTTGAGGGGGATTTTTTTAGACCGCAAACGGCTCTGGGGTTGACCCAGCCTCATGAATTGGGTACCAGAGCAACTTCTGGGAAGGTTAAGGCGGCCGGCGTGATGTTGACAACATCACCCCTAGTGTGCCGATGGTCAAGAAAATATGGGCCTAACACCGTATTCCCAGTA
The DNA here is from genome assembly GCA_024509875.1 of Oreohelix idahoensis. NCBI lineage: Eukaryota > Metazoa > Mollusca > Gastropoda > Stylommatophora > Oreohelicidae > Oreohelix > Oreohelix idahoensis. The sequence continues at coordinate 62,223 of JAMPIV010015129.1, forward strand.
TGCCTCAATGGGCATGTAATGGGATCCTTTACCTTTTTATTATGTGATCACACCATAATGCACTAATTTCATTGTGTGCCAGAGGTTCGTAATTGACCTGGAAAATGGAGTAATTCTTTTCCTTTTTCATCCATAATGGTAGTTTAAGAAACAGTTTATTTGTTCTGACATCACTGGTATATGCAACTCCTGTCTTCATACACTTGTGGCTCAAATATTTGAGTCTTTACATTAACTCTATTCAGTTCTTGACTTTTTGAATGTTTTTTGTGTGGTCTTTAGGTGACACTTTTTAAAAGCACAATATTTTTAAATATATTAAACCTATCAGTATTGTACATCAAGGAGTATGAAATTGAATGGACTGTAGGACAGTAGTAATTATTGTGGGATTTTTTTTAACCTTGGCTGAGTAGCAACAAGTTAATTACCTAATTAGATGCAGAAAAAAATAACAAAAATTAAATTTACATACACTGAAATATTCAAAGACTGAAAAAATAACTAGCAAAATGTACAAATCGGTGGCTTTTATTTAAAAGTATGCCCAATTTTGTGTGTGATTTGAAAAAATTAGACAAATCTTATCTTAAATTAATTAATAAAAAATTAATATTAATTAAATTGTTAGGTGGAAAGGTTCAGTAACTTGGCAGTTTTACATGATTATGACATTACAAAAAATATCTAAAATCTTTAAAAAATACATAAAACCGATGCATATTATGCATCAATATGTTAGAAGATGAATAAATTATGTGATTGTGGTATTTGTAGCAATAATTTATTACAATGTAATTATCCAAGGTCAAAATAATTGCAGAATTGGTCTTAAAAATGTATTTAAACTGAAATATTCAAGAATTTTTTTAAAACTACCTCATTAAAATAATACAAGTGTACATTTATATTTATTTAAAAGGTCATCCAAGAATGTATATATTTTAAAAAAATTAAAAGATTCTGATAATAAATACATAAATTAGAGAATAATTAAAATGTGTGTAGAACTTCGCACTAATGGAAACTTATTAATAAAAAAAAAACAATGATTTTTTGAAAAAATTAAAGTTCGTAACCATATCATATTAGTTGAATAAAGAAATATAAGATATCAAGATTGTTTAATGACTTTTGGTATTCAAACAGGCAGTTTCTATTTTTCAGGAATCAAAGAAAGGTGCTGCATGCACTACATTTTGTTTGCTTTTATTTTCAATACTTAGAGTTGCCCAATGTTTATAATTATGTCTTGAAGCATTATATTCTGGTATAACTAAGTATGTGGTTCTAATTTTATTTTTGATGTTCTTCTTCTTCTTGCGATCGCATCTTTGATGATTACACCGTCAGACGAGTTCTCATGATGAATTCGACTGTTGTTTGAAGTTCCTCTTTAACTCCATATAGCTTTGAGTTTAGTGTTGAGTCATTGGGCCAGTATATCTTTCTTAACTGGTCATACAGAGGACAGTCCTGTAGAACATGCTCAGCAGTTTGTTCGTTTAATCCACATGTGCACAGTGGTGAAGCAGACAATCATAGCTTGTGCATGTGTTTATTCAGTTTGTTATGCCCTGTTCTGAGTCGAAAAATAGTTATCTGTCCCTGCCAGTCGAGAGTGTGATAGTCGTCTTTGGGTTGGTTCTGTTCTCTTCTGATAGTCTGGATAGCTCTCTTTTTCTCAAAGTATGTGACTTCATTATCTTCTTGTTCACATTCTCCTCCCTTTTTTGCAAGTTTATCTGCCTTTTCATTTCCGGGTACACCACAATGAGATGGTACCCACTGAAGTATGGTTCTCTTTTTGGCAGCTACCTTGTTTAGTTCATTTCTCAGATGCGGGAGTTTACCACCCTTGAGAGCTTGCAGGACAGACAGTGCATCTGTGAGGATGACTACCAGGTGGCAGTCAGAGTTGGTGTTATAAATCATATTTGCAGCTTGCTCTAGAGCTTGAACCTCAGCTGTATAGTTGGAACAGAATTTACCAGTGGGAATGTGCCTAGTCTCATAGTGGTTGTCAGGATATGAGATAAAGATACCGGCACCTCCATTCCTAACAGCATTAGTTGCTGATCCATCTGTATAGGCATGTATCCATGATTGATCGGGATAGCTTTCTTGGATCATACTCAATGTAGCAGTTCGTTTTTGCAGATCATTATACTCATATCCACTTGTGAGACCACTGACTGATGTATTAATTTGGAGGGCACTGCTGGCCTGCTCCCATGGTACAGGGTATAGGGTGGGCTTCAGTGGTGTTGTCTTCATGGATAGGTCTTCTTGATGCTGTCTTATAAGTCTTTTTCCCCGATGCACAAAGCTGCTACGCTTTAGACGTCCCAATGCCAGATCATCTAGTCTTGCCTTCATTGGGTGCATTGGCACACTGTTGTACTTTTCCATCTGGATCATGGTTTTTGTGTCTCTTCTATGGGACAATGTCTGTAATCCAGCAACCTTCTGCATCTCTGTTATTGGTGTAGTTTTCATGGCTCCTGTAATGAGCCTGAGAGCTTGATTTTGCACCTTGTCCATAGACTGCAGATGTGAGTTAGCAGCTGATGACCATGCTGCTGAGCTAAACTCTAAGTGTGGTCTTATTACTCCATTATAAATCTTCTTTAGATTTCGTTCATTTGCTCCCCAGTTGGTACCTGCTAATTTTCTGAGTATGCCTAGTCGTCTTCGAGCCTTTCCTTCTGCATTTTCAATATGCTTATTCCATGTAAGCCTTATTTTTGATGTGAAATAGGAATATTCTGATGCTTTTTAAGTCCACCCAGTTCACTAATTTGTTCCTCCGTAAAATGTATTTGATGATAACGATTTGGTCTTTCTAATTCTTCAACACCAGGATGATCGTTTCTCCACTTTTTAAAAATAATATAGCTGTTAACTCTAGCCATGTCAAGAAAATGATGAAATAAGGTTTTCCAAAATTTGTTTGTTTTCCTAAGAACATGATATTTATTAATTAATTGGTCATTTTTATCTACCCCACCCATATGTGTTTGTATTGTTTCACTACATTAGACTGCATAACTAACTAAATTCCCCATTAACTTTTGTTTTTCTAGTAACTTCTGAATACCCACAAACTGTCATTAAATTAGACATGATAGAAACTGCGTTATTATCCCTCCACTGTATTGTTAACACCTCCCTGATGCAACCCACATCACTGCGAGCTGATTTTGTTTTCAAATGATTTTATTTCTTTTAAAGACTTAAGAAAACTTTTTTTTAAAATAATAGTTCCCCATGCACAAACATCTTTCATTGAAAGATATTTGTTTGTTTTCCTAAGAACATGATATTTATTAATTGATTGGTCAATATTATCTATCCCACCCATATGTGTTTGTATTGTTTCACTATATTAGACTGCGTAACTAACTAAATTCCCCATTAACTTTTGTTCTTCTAGTAACTTCTGAATACCTACTAACTGTCATAAAATTTCCGAGGTCTCAAAATTTCGGTCCGTGTGTAAATAATCCATTCCTAGAGCGACCGTTATGTCGGTCTGACACACCTACCGTAGATCGGTGGGGCAGGAATGGAAATGTGTGTAAAATAATGACGTCAGGAAGGACACGTCTTGTGGAATGTTACTCTAAAATGGCGGCGCCCACGGAGTGATAATATTTTGCAATTTTTTAATTATTTTCATAATGAAACGGCTTGTTGAAAATCCAGGAAATAGCCGTTCTAAAAGGCTAACAACGGAACAAGCTGTTGAACTTGTGCTCAATGATTCGGAGGCTGATGAGTTAGATTTAGATGGTGGTTATTCTGAAAGTGACATCGAAATTGAATCGAGTGACGAAACGTGTCAATCGGATTATGATCAGGCTAGTTCTAGTCCTGTTCCTTGCCCATCAGAGGATCAAGCTACAGTACAGGGGCGTGGAAAGGGGCGTTTCCCACATAATGTATCAAGTAAATTTGATACAGGTTGGTCTCCCGCAAATATATTCAGACCTACGTCTACCATAGACACAGCATTTGTGGAACAGATAGGCCCCAAGAATATTCCAGAATCCATTTCTCCTGAGAGTAAAGCCATTGCATTTTTGGAACTTTTCCTCAACAGTAATTTCTGGCACAATTTGTATGAGCAGACAAATAACGTGCTGAGCAAGTAAAAAGCAAAAAGCCAACCAGCTACTGTGCTAAAAATTATAAAGATGTAATAGTGCCAGAGATAAAAGCATTCTTTGGACTGCGCCTTCAAATGGAGCACAGTGTGAGTAAACCACATTACAAAGATTACTGGTTCAGCTCATCCCAAACTCCTGGATTTCGCACTGTAATTGAACGCGATCGCTTTCTTGCTATATGGACGTTTCTTCATCTTGTAGATGAAGAGGACCCTGCTCTGGATAAAGCAGATAAACTGTACAAAATAAGGCCCATGCTAAATTTGTTGCTTCCAAGATTTCAATATTATTATTCACTCTCACAACACTTGAGTTTAGACGAGGGTATGATCCCAACTAAAAGCAGACTTGCCTTCAGACAGTACATAAAATCAAAGCCCATAAAGTGGGGAATAAAGACTTACATGGCATGTGAAACGAGCTCGGGCTGTATTCTGAATTCGGAAATTTACACTAGAAAACAGATGATGTTATTCCAGAACTCGGTGTTGTTGGTAGTGTCGTCATCGGGATTTTGACTTCAGGTAATTTGGCAAACAAAAACCATATTCTTGTCATGGACAGATTTTATGACCGTGTAACTCTCTTTGACAAGTTATACAGTGATTATGGAACACTTGCAGTAGGGACAGCAATGACAAATCGGAAATATTATCCAAAAGAACTGCAGGAAAGAAGAAAATTTGCAGGGGGCAATCAGAATTTGTCTGTTTCAATAACACTGTTTGTCTTGTATGGATGGACCAAAGACCCATCAATTTTATATCTAATTATCATAACCCAACAGAAATGGGAACTGTTAGAAGGAGAAACTAGGATGGAACAACTGTGGATGTTCAAACTCCACAACTTTGTATTGACTACAATACTTTCATGGGTGGCTACGATGTCAACGACCAAGTTTGTCATCTCCATAAAATCGCACCGGCATTATCGCTGGCCTCGACAGCTCATAGTGAAATTTTTCATGTGGGCATGCAATAATACCTATATACTAATGAATAAATACAATCCCCACAATATAACTGGAAGACGCTACAGAACATTGGTGATTACAGAACAGTGGCAATGAAGCTTCACAACCGTGTTGATGCACATCAGAGGCTGCAAAATGTGGGCATGCATCATCCTCAAGTGTCTCCAGAAGCTACAGGCAATAACATTTGTGTTGTGTGTGTATAAATTTAACAAACATGTCGGTGACTTCCCAGACATGGCCTCCAAAGACAGACCATTAAAAAAAGTGAAGACTAAATTCTGGTGCAAATATAAAAGTTACCTGTGCCTAAAGAAAGGCTCTACATGCTGGGAGGACTGGCAAAATAAGCAGGAATATTGATGATGATCAGGTCAGCCAATTTGAGATAGAATAGTTAAAACTGACCACATGGTTTTGTCACAGTAACTAGTTTTGCTTGTATGTCTTTTTTGTGCATTTTTTGCTCAGGAGCCCAGGGGAATGGGGTTTTACGGGCTGGGTGGCCAGGGTTCAAAGGGTTAAAGTTGTACACTAGTGTAAACATTATTTTTAAAAATAACCTTGATTAATATGAGACTTTATTAGTCTCATAACTGCATCATAAGCCAAACCAAATGGGGAAGCTTTAAGATCATATGTATAGACTGTTTCACCCTCAGCAAAGATCCATAATTTCATTCCCCATTTAGTTGGCTTATCTCTAATATACAGCCTAAATAATTTAGGATACCTGCCTTTATTATGAACCATCTGTAAATTAGAGTAAAGATGTTGTCGAGGCTGATAAAGTTACTTGCAATTCCTGTGAATGAACAGTCCAGGCTCTCGACAGGATAGAAACTTCAAAACTGACGCAGGGACTCCACCACCCAAATCATTATATCCTTTGGATCTGTAATGAAAGAATTCAACATTTGTTAGTTGCAGTTTGAGAAACAAAGTGTAATTTGTTTTTTAATCACACTTATATTATAATTTAACCTTTAGAATTAAAAAAAATAAAATAAATTACAAGCTTTCAATATTTTTAAACATTATCCCTCCAATAAAAATGTTTAACTTTCACCACTTTCTGGTCTGTTATACATTTTTCACTATGTACCTGTTAATTTTTGCAAAAATAAATGTCCTTTGCATTAGCCTATTTGCAGAAATCATTTATCGGTGCAGAGTTGAGAGAGATGGCTGAGCATCACAATCCCCCCTGTGTTGCAGCATGATGAGAACCCAGAATTGCACACTGAGCTTGGGGGGAATCACTTGGGCACCAGACTTAATACTGGCTCTTGACTGGATGGCCGCATGCAGGAGATTTCTACAATGGGGGGTTGGCAGGTGGTGGGTATCTGGAAGTGGCTCTGTGCAGGACGTGAGGATTCCTTGGGTGAGCCCAGAACCAGAGCACAGCATTGTGCAAGCTCTGCATAGTTGGAGAGCCCCCTGGATGACGGGGAATGCACAGTGTGCTACCCCACCTGTCCCCAACTGCTAACTTAGAACCAGAAGTGGGGTCCTCTGTATGCGTGCCAGGCCAGGATAAAATGCCTGGGAAAGAGACTGGAGCTCAGAACTCCCTAACTCAAAGTTGCAGGATGGCAGGAAAGACAGGGCTATTTTGAAGATAATGCAACCATATTTTCACCATACGAGTTCGGACGCCGCCTCGGTAAACAAGGTCCGCGCAGAGCAGTGACACCCCCAGGCTGCTTGCGAATAGTCTACTACTGGGAACATAAACAGATTAGGGATGAGCCCACTCTCCCGTTGAACAGGTGCTAAAGTCATAGATACTGGGCCAGAAGGCGCACCGGAAACCACAGTATCACGCAACTCGCTTTTTTTTTTTTCTATGGAGAGTACACCGTCAAATAAATCTCGTACTGGTGCTCGCCCTGTGGAGCTCCACCAGGCAGGTGCAGTGCCGGGCTCTGAGCCTCAACAGAGTCCACCCTCAACTACTGGAGGACCCTCTAGACCGTCTTGTGGAGTCAGCAGACGGCGGAGGAGAACTACTGACCAAAACAAAACAGAAAAAGAGAAACCCAGAGTGCCACTTGTCATGATGCACTGGAATGCAGAGGGAGTGAACGGCAAGCAGGCTGGATACAGCAAAAAGACAGAGCTGGAAAACATCTTGTATGAGAAGCAAGTCTGTGTTTGCTGTATCCAAGAGACTCACTTGAAAGCAGATCAAACCTTTAAAATAAGGGGATATCAATGCTTCAGATCCGACAGAAAAGATAGACGAAAAGGAGGAGTACTTACTCTTGTAAGGAATAACATTCCTGCACACGAAAGGAAAACCTTCATGGATGGAGCAGAATATCAGCTGTTGCAGATAAAGGTAGACAAGATGGAAATAGAACTCCTGAACTATTACTGTCCGAACAACAAACCCCTGAGTCTCAGCTCTATACAGGTACCAGCCACCAACTTTATAGCAGTTGGAGATTTTAATAGCCACTCCCAGAGCTGGGGCTATAACCATCTGGATCACAGAGGTGAAGAGGTTGAAACTTGGCAAGATGATCACTCCCTAATCCTAGTCAATAATGCCACAGATACTCCTACCTTCTACTCCAGAGGATGGCACACAACTTCAACACCAGATCTTGCCTTCTCCACACCAGATATAGCTGGATCTATTAGTAGAGAAGTAGGAGACCAACTAGGGGGAAGCGACCATCGCCCAATCTTTCTTACTGTCCAGAGTGCAACTCTCAGTACAGGCCCAGCCATTACAAGATGGAACTACAAAAAAGCCAACTGGGGTTTATTCAGGCATCAGGTGAACACGCTGCTGTCTACCCTCAAGGTACAGAACAGAGACATTAATGAAGTGGTAAAAGACTTCAACAGATGCATACTACAAGCTGCAAAAGAAACCATTCCCAAAGGATGCCGGCGTAACTACATACCATACTGGTCCAGCACACTCCAAGAACGTCAGGAAGCCATGGACAGGGCTAGAAAGGACGCAGAGTCTCAGCCTTCACTTGAAACTCACAACAAATGGAAAAAGGCTGTAGCAGAGTTTCAGAGAACAAAGCTAGAAGAAAAACGGAAAAGCTGGAGAACTAAAACGGCATCGCTGAACCTTGAGAAAGACGGCAGGAAACTTTGGAGATTAGTCAAGTCTCTAAATGAAGAGCGTTCCTCACCTAGGCAGACTATCACATTGGATGAAGGTGGCAAACTTTTCAGAGGAAAACAAGCTGCAGACTTGTTTGCTAGAAGATACAGTTCAGAAAGCAACTTACCCATTAACATAGATCATCAGAGAGAGATAAGAAAGAAATACTGGCAACCATGGGACAGACAGATACTCCTGCCCCAATGAGGGAACCCATCACACTAGGAGAACTACAGAAGGCTATTTCCAAGCTTAAGTTTCAAAAGTCACCCGGCCCAGACAAAATCAGCAACGAAATGCTAGTAAATCTGAGCTCAGCAGCAAAGACAAAACTGCTTGAGATATTCAACCACAGCTGGTTGAAAGGAACGGTACCCCAAGTATGGAGAGAAGCCATCACAATACCCATACTAAAGAAAGGGAAATGTAAGACAGAGGCTGCAAGTTACCGGCCAATCAGTCTCACAAGCTGTGTTGGGAAGACTATGGAGCGAATAGTCAACCACAGATTGAAATGGTATTTAGAGTCTGAGCAGATCCTGGTGCCGGAACAAGCTGGATTTAGAGAATGCTACAGTATAGAAGACCAAGTTACTTACTTGTCTCAAGCAATAGAAGATGCCTTCCAGGAGAAGAAAAAGGTCCTAACGATCTGGGTCGACTTCAAGCAGGCCTTTGACAAGGTGTGGAAAGATGGCCTCATTGCAAAACTTAGGAGAAGTGGAATCCAAGGCAACATGATGAAATGGATCCAGTCATACTTGCATAACAGGAGAACTAGAGTCACTCTTGACGGTCTGCAGAGCAGAAAAGTGTTGCTCCATCAGGGGGTACCTCAAGGAGGAGTAATTTCCCCAACACTCTTCCTTGTTTACATCAATGACCTGGTGAAAGATCTCCCTGCAGGAGTTAAAGCTGCCTTATATGCAGATGACCTAGTACTCTGGTGCGCTGATGAAAATGTCACCACAGCAAATTATAGAATGCAGCGGGCAGCAGACATGCTAGTGTCATGGGCAGAGAAATGGCTTATCACAATAAACACAGACAAAACCTCCACAACACTGTTCTCCCTCGCCCCCAAGGACAAATCAGCTAACATACACCTAGGGACAACCGTGATCAAGGAAGAAAGCTACCCCACCTATCTTGGGGTGACATTTGACCAAAGGCTTACATGGAATAAGCATATTGAAAACGCAGAAGGAAAGGCCCGAAGACGACTAGGCATACTCAGAAAATTAGCAGGTACCAACTGGGGAGCAAATGAACGAAATCTAAAGAAGATTTATAATGGAGTAATAAGACCACACTTAGAGTTTAGCTCAGCAGCATGGTCATCAGCTGCTAACTCACATCTGCAGTCTTTGGACAAGGTGCAAATCAAGCTCTCAGGCTCATTACAGGAGCCATGAAAACTACACCAATAACAGAGATGCAGAAGGTTGCTGGATTACAGACATTGTCCCATAGAAGAGAGACACAAAAACCATGATCCAGATGGAAAAGTACAACAGTATGCCAATGCACCCAATGAAGGCAAGACTAGATGATCTGGCATTGGGACGTCTAAAGCGTAGCAGCTTTGTGCATGGGGGGAAAAGACTTATAAGACAGCATCAAGAAGACCTATCCATGAAGACAACACCACTGAAGCCCACCCTATATCCTGTACCATGGGAGCAGGCCAGCAGTGCCCTCCAAATTAATACATCAGTCAGTGGTCTCACAAGTGGATGTGAGTATAATGATCTGCAAAAACGAACTGCTACATTGAGTATGATCCAAGAAAGCTATCCCGATCAATCATGGATACATGCCTATACAGATGGATCAGCAACTAATGCTGTTAGGAATGGAGGTGCCGGTATCTTTATCTCATATCCTGACAACCACTATGAGACTAGGCACATTCCCACTGGTAAATTCTGTTCCAACTATACAGCTGAGGTTCAAGCTCTAGAGCAAGCTGCAAATATGATTTATAACACCAACTCTGACTGCCACCAGGTAGTCATCATCCTCACAGATGCACTGTCTGTCCTGCAAGCTCTCAAGGGTGGTAAACTCCCGCATCTGAGAAATGAACTAAACAAGGTAGCTGCCAAAAAGAGAACCATACTTCAGTGGGTACCATCTCATTGTGGTGTACCCGGAAATGAAAAGGCAGATAAACTTGCAAAAAAGGGAGGAGAATGTGAACAAGAAGATAATGAAGTCACATACTTTGAGAAAAAGAGAGCTATCCAGACTATCAGAAGAGAACAGAACCAACCCAAAGACGACTATCACACTCTCGACCGGCAGGGACAGATAACTATTTTTCGACTCAGGACAGGGCATAACAAACTGAATAAACACATGCACAAGCTACGATTGTCTGCTTCACCACTGTGCACATGTGGATTAAACGAACAAACTGCTGAGCATGTTCTACAGGACTGTCCTCTGTATGACCAGTTAAGAAAGATATACTGGCCGAATGACTCAACACTAAACTCAAAGCTATATGGAGTTAAAGAGGAACTTCAAACAACAGTCGAATTCATCATGAGAACTCGTCTGACGGTGTAATCATCAAAGATGCGATCGCAAGAAGAAGAAGAAGATTACCTATTTCAATAGAAAATAGGTTATAGTAACTATTTAAATGGTATTTTTTTTTAAAATTAGGTCACTAGGTTATAACATTCCATTAAAGTCACCATCACTAGGTTTAGACTTTTCGTTCTTGCAAATTACACTGCAGTGTCAGCTTCATAAATTGGGTCATCAGGGACATTATGGTCAATATCCATGTCTGAATCCATTGTTTCGGTCTCCCAGACATCATCTGCGGAATCAGTGATGAAATCATTGCTAAAGTTCATTATTTTAATTTTTGACCGCGACAGTGAAATCAGACTTTATCGAAAAATTCAAAATGGCTATGAGTGTTTACGTGCTCAGTTGTGACTTTCAACGTTGATTATTTTCTTATAAAACTTGTTTTACATTTTAAATAAATTTTATATAGTTTTTAATTATAAAATAACGATATTATTTTGTAAAAAAAAATGCTGAACTTTCTGCAACTTTGAAAGTTACCTCCCTTATACATCGGGTTTACTAAGGATAGAAATGAATAGAGTTAAACAAAACCTTATTCTGTCGCAATAAGCTACTGCAATACTATCGGTGTGCAGACCAGAGCTGTGACAAACTGCCTGCTTCCTTGTGCAACTGTTGAATATTGCTGAACCTCTATTTCTTACATAGCTGTTTGTGAGCAACTATTGCCATTTGACTTTTATTTTTTATTTCTGCCTCATTCACCACTAATGTACATCTACTTATCCCCTGACCTCATGACGGGCAGCAATTTGTTGTAAATGCAGTTTATTGGCTAATGCAGTGATATATAAAGGTTCACAACCACAACATATAGATGTTACCATAGTGGATTTTCGGAATGGGACAGTGACATAGACTAGGAGAACCACATACAGATAATGGCGTCATAGAAAGGGGAAAACAGTACTTTTTATCCCTATCATCATAACGAAATATGGCCACAAACTGGCATGAGTAAACTACAAAAGTGAATGCTACCATCACAATTATCTCTCATGCAGCTTATTGCATAATCCATATCAGATGGCTATCTGTAATAACACAGACCAGCTAAATTGAACCAGATAGTAACTGTTGCACCCAACAGGCTGATCACCCGTTTGCCAGTCACTTTTATTACGGAAACAACAACAAAAGGATTGATTTGTTGTTGCCCTAAAGACGCCATTAGGCGTGATGGGAACAGCGGCAAAGAAAATCTATTCGCTGTTGCCCTTAAGACGCCACTAGGCGTAATGGCCACTGACTGCTTTGCCGGTCGTTGGCTAAGGACGGAAGAAGAAAGAAGTAACTGTTGCAGAAGAATGGTTGGAGAGGAAGCTAATGCATCTGGGATCTCTTGGGCAGAGCTGAAAAAGATTACCGGATATAGAAATCAGGTGTTGCACATTTGCAGTCTTGCTGATGAGTTACTCATTATGTTTACAAAGCAGTGTAATGTAAATATGTCTATTGTTTTTGTTTCTTTTACAGGTTCCTTCTACCTTGTATTTGAATATATGGACCATGACCTGATGGGACTCCTAGACTCTGGTTTGGTTGTCCTCAGTGAAGAACATGTAGCCTCTTTCATGAAACAGCTTTTAGAAGGATTACAATTTTGTCATCAAAAGAACTTCTTACATAGAGATATAAAGTGTTCCAACATATTACTAAACAACAGGTAAGTCATATTAATGTATTTTTTCCCTTAACTAATAAAAATCCTCACTAGAATGAACAAAAATTAGTAGCATCAGCATAGTTGGTAGATTACTACAAATTATCACTATACTATCATATGAGCATCTGATTGGCTAAGCGGTTAAAGTGCTTTCCTTTCATGGCAGTGTTACCGGGATCAAATCCTGGTGGCGTCACGCTCCAGTTTAGCCAGCTGTAAATGGGTACCTGACTACTCGTGAGTTAATGAAAGAAAAGACACCAAGGAAGGGAACTCGTCACCCAGCCTCATAAAAAAACTGAACCTAATACTGTATGTTGAAGTCTCTTAACACTTGACTCCCCTATGGCAATTTCTACTATGGTGCTATCATTTGTTTTGACTATTACATATGAAGACTGCTGAGTAAATGTTTGAAACTAATCTTTATTTTTTTCTGTCAAGGGGTCAGATTAAGCTAGGAGATCTGGGCCTGGCCAGGTACTACCATGCTGAAGACAAAGATCGTCTGTACACAAACAAAGTGATAACATTATGGTACAGACCCCCAGAGTTGCTGCTTGGAGAAGAAAGATATGGCCCGGCCATTGATATGTGGAGCTTAGGGTAGGCAGTATGTCATAGCTTTTAGGGCTGCAGATGACTTCACTCAGCTGATATGAATGCATATGTTATGTACACATGTTTTAGTAATTAATCTTCTCATATTTATAGAGGTTATTTAACTTGGAACAATAATTCTATGCACATAAAATATGTAACTGTGGCAGTGTAAAGTGTTGTACTGTGAGTCAGTTATTCTAAGTAAAAAGTTAGTCAACATTGAACTACAGTTATTGTTCTCGCTGATTTATTTCCAGTCACTTGTAATGGGATAGTGACTTCTATGATGAGTTATTTGCCTCCATATACGAGGGATGCTTCAAATGAAAACCTTCAATATTTTTTTTTTCTCTAGATTTATTAAGAAAAAGTGACACAACTGTATCATTTTTCGATGTCACCATTGCGTTCTATACAAGTCCCCAGCGCCTACAAAGTGCATGGATTCCTCTAGAAAAGAATTCTTTTGATCGCGTGTGTAGCCACCCATGCACTACCTGCTGCACTTCTTCGTCGGACCTGAAAGTCTTTCCTCCCATCGTCTCTTTGAGTGGTCCAAAGACGTGGTAATCGCTTGGGGCTAGGTCTGGCGAGTACGGTGGATGCGGAAGACACTCAAAGTGTAGGTCCTCGATGGTTGCAACCGTTGCACGGGCAGTATGGGGCCGAGCATTGTCAAGTTGCAACAAGACACCTGTACTCAGAAGGCAATGTCGTTTGGATTTGATTGCGGGCCGAAGATGATTCCTGAGAAGATTTGTATATGTGGCATGCATCACTGTACTGGACCTTCATTCGCCGATGAATTTCTATAGGTTTCACCCCTTCGCTGTTCAAAAAACGGATAACAGAACGCTGCTCCTCTTTGGTGCATGTCACTAGTGGGGCGGCCATCTTTAAACTCCTACTGTGACATCATGTGGTTCGTCTGCACCGTGATGCCACCTGCAGGACACTCTTGACGTCCTTAGCAACAATGCTTCCAACTTACATGACAATGTTACGGTGTTTCGAATTTCTATCGCAAATTTAAGGTTTTCATTTGAAGCCCCCTCGTATCTCGCATTTGTTAATAAATTAGGAAATTATGGAGTAACTTTGATAATATCCCAAACATTGTTAATCTATTATGTATATGTTTTTTTTATGTTTGAAGCTCTTTCATATTCAAGCAAACTTTAGATCAGTGTTTCTCAACCCTGATAGTAGCAACGCCCCCTTTTGACAACTAATATTTTAAAAAGCCCCCCATCCTGTTAACACCCCCTTGCTCTTTATCGTGTATACACAAACACACACACACATACGTATATACATATATTCCACCATACTTTTAAAAAAGCAATGCAGTTAATGAGTTATCTTTTCTTATAATATAAAGAAAAAGAGAAAGCACATATATAAAAGCATAATAATAATAGCCCCTTCAGTAATAACTGACTATGGGAATGCACCCCTGAGGTGTCAGCTCTCAGCTGCTTATTTTCCTGATGTTTTCGACGTTTTCTCCTCTCTTCGGCTTGTTCTGTGAGCTTCTTTTCACCCAATCTGAGGTGGCGCCGTAAATAGCATCGCCACTTGGTGCGATCGGCAGCTTCATCCTCCCACGTTGCTGGATTTATGTACAGTGCCCTCATATCTCTCTTGCACACATCTTTGAACCTCAGCTGCTGTCGCCCAACTGTATAAAAGCTTAGTTATATTAAATATGTGTTTAAGTACGGAATTATATACACCACTGGTTCATTATCCTTGAATTACAAATTGACGGAGCAAATGATATAAAATTAGTTCTTACAACTCTATAACTATCATAATCGTATCATTTTAATAGCGCCTAAATCAACAAATAAGAAGACTTTAAGCAGAAATATGTCTCCGACTATATAAGGAAAAGACGATGGTCATATATCGGTCATGTCCTACGAATGCAAAACAACAGAATACCACTACAGGCGCTCACTTGGGTTCCTGAGGGTAAGAGGAAAAAGGGAAGACCAAAAGAAACACTTAGAAGAACAATAATATGAGAAGGAAGAACGTTGGGCCTAAATAATGTGCAAGAGCTAAGAGGAGTGGCGTCACAACGAACAACCTGGACAGCACTGGTTTCTGCCTTATGCGCCGTGTTTGGCGCTTAAAGAATTTATTATATTATTATTATTAAATGACTGCATATATATCTTCAAATCTGAATATTTATGCCTCTCCTTATGTAACCACTTTAAACATGAAAAAATTGGAAAAATTATTAGTTGATAAAAATGATATAATTATATAAAAATTAACTTACTAGTGAAGCTTAATGAGATCCTTGCGCTTGGTGTGACTCAGCCAGTTTTGTAATATTTGATTCCAAGTTTGTTAAAAGAAGTCTCAAATCTCCTGTTACAAATCTGCAGTCGGTTTCGTTGCTTTTGTAGTAGCAACACTACTGCACTGAACCCCTTCTCCACCAAATACGACGTTGGGAATGCTGTAATTAGCAATTTAGTTTCACGCCAAAGAACAGGATACGCAAGCCTCTGCTGGATCCAAAATTTTTCGTAATGTGTGTGACTGAATCGTGCTTTTGCCTCGAAGTCATTTTGTAGCTCAATTAATTCTTCTTGTAAATGTTGACTAACTTGTTCCACGTCTGATTCAAACGGATTAATCACCCATGGATTAATCACCCAGTCCGGTATTATTAGTTCTTGCAAGTCCTTAAATCTTATGCTCATATCATTTTTAATAGCGTCCAAATGACTGCAATAAACCTATAAATCGGAATCTTTAAGCCTGTCCCACCTAACTGTAGTAAACATGGAAAATGAGAAAGTTCTCGGTGACTAAGATTATTTTTATATAAGCCTAATGTCAATTTGTTGATGAACCCCATGATAATTAATTTCACTTTAATCAGACTGATCTCATTTCCTTGTAGCTTAACTTTTTAGCACGCTGCATTCTTTGGCAGAAATTTGCGCCTGCAGCTGCATTCTTTTTCACAACGCCCCGTTTTTATAGTGGGTGACTTGTAACGTCAATAGTTTGTGTTTTCTTGGTCAATTGCTATCATTTTTGGAATTTATATAAATAAATGAATGATGAATCTGATGATATAACATTTGTTTGTGTACATGTTAGATGTGATAGGAAGAGAGGAATGGAAAGATGAAAAAAATGAAGAAAAAAATTTTTTAAATACAAAAAATTTTTTTATTTTTTTTTTTTTAAATTGAAAAAAAAAACCAACAAATGAAGAGTACTTATCCCTTGCATCTCATTGAAAGTCATTTGACCAATACAAATCAAATGACGATCTTTTCGTTACACCCATCATCAGTAGCAAAGCAACAAATGCCCTCATCAGCAGTGACATTCGGCCGTAACCCTAAACCTTTCCGATAAACCTAATCCTAACCCCTAAAATTAGACATACTAGCAATGACATTCTACTATCGTTCCCATCTCTGCCATCACCCATATTCTGAGAACCGATATCAGCGCTAATAAAGACAAAAATCTCGTCATCGCATCGGAGTCAGAATCCATTAAAATTTGAGCAAAAATGGCCGCGTGTTTTCCGATTGATTTCGATTAAAAAAAATTCACAGAAAATAAACGCGAATACACCCATCACTAAATAAAGATCGGAAACGGTAGTTAACTCTCTCCCATCCGGGGGTGATATCACGTGTACACAAATTATAATGCTAGTAACCGACGAAATACGAAAGTCGCAAATTTGCGACTCCAGCGGTCACAACATAGAGTTCCACGGTCGCAAATTTGCGACTCCAGCGTGCTAAAGGTTATGAAGAACCTCATTTAACTTTTCAAATATATCTGAAAGTTAGGCCAGATCGTTTCGCAATACTTCTCTTTCGATGCTAAATTCTTCTTTGATTGAATCCAAAAACTCTACAACAGAATCAAATAATGCCCATAATCTTTTTAAACGGTTACCTTTGGACAGCCATCATACTTCCGTGTGTAGGAGAAGACGTTCAAACTCTTCACCATTATCACAACAAAGTTTACGAAATAATCTATCGTTCAACGAATGCGCCTTAATTTTGTTAATAACACTGATAACACAGTTCAATGATTTGTGGAGTCTGTCACTAAGATGCTTGGCGACTAAATGTTGCCGATGAATAACACAGTGAATTGTTAAAACACCTGGTGCCACATTTTTTAAGTAGGCCTGAAACCCACGATGATGACCAACCATAGCTGGTGCTCCGTCTGTCGCACATGCGATGACATTGGAAAAAGGAATTTTTTTCCAACAAAAATGTTTTTCCAGAAGAAAATATGTGTCGAGAGTGGAGAGAGAAGGTTAGCTTGGGTGTGTCGAGAGGCTAATGAATGTTTCGAGTGTTGAAGGGACATAAATCTCCGCCTACTGTCTCCTGACAGTGGTAACATCCCAGGTACTAAAATTTTGCGTTTGGAATCCTTGAAACACTATGGGACGCAAGGCAAATAAAAACTATCGTGTTACAAGCTATGCGAAGGGGAATATCTTTTGTAATTGTTTCATATTGATTATTGTAAAAATGTACACAACGTCCCCCTGAATGGAAGCAGCGACCCCCAATCGTTGCGACCCATCAGAACGCCCCCAGACATCTTGAAAACGCCCCTTAGGGGGCGGTACCGCCCCCATTGAGAAACACTGCTTTAGATGAATCAGCATTTTCTCTGTCCTCTGACAGGTGCATATTGGGTGAGCTGTTTACAAAGAAGCCAATATTTCAAGCCAAGGAAGAATTTGCCCAGCTGGAACTTATCAGTCGAATTTGCGGTTCTCCTTGTCCAGCTGTCTGGCCTGAGGTAATCAAGCTACCTTTGTTTCATAGCTTCAAGCCTAAACGTCAGCACAGAAGAAGACTCAGGGAGGAGTTTGCCATGTAAGTATAACGGAATTTCTCATCTCTTTTCGGACAACTGATTTTTAATCGGCTTTCAACCTGACTATTTCATCTGCATTCCATCAGGCATTTAGTATTTTGTCTTTACTTTTTGTCAGATCATTTTTTTCATCTGCTTCCATTTGTACATTACGTGCATATTATTCTTCCATCACTCATGAGTGCTTATGCACACCCACATACACAGTGATTATAAAATCCTTGTGTACGTTTAAATTTTAATAACTTTGCACACTGTAAACGGCAAATACAAGCATACGTTATAATGTTAAAACTGTTAACTTTTCTAAATCACATTCTTTGGATGAACCTAGGTCAGGATCACGAATGCAATTTACTAAGTAGCAGGTTTTCATCAAGTTGAAAAAGCAGACTGAGCACTGTGTCACAAAAGATTGCAGTTATGTTAAAACTTAAAAATGTTAACTGTACTGTGTTAAAATTTGCTAAATTATGCATTTATAAGCCATTTACAGTGTGCTGCTACCATGTTAATTTCCAAAGTTATTAATATTTACTGCCATGCTATGGACTCCAGAAGGAAAGTGAAAGGAAGGATGCCCAGAAGCCACCTGGCGGAGAACTGTGGAGGCAGAGATGCTAAGCATTAACCAGAGCTGGGGCACCACACGAAGAATGGCTGTTGGCCGAGCAAAGTGGGGACAGCTTGTTGCTGCTCTACAAGACGCCACTAGGCGTGTTGACCACTGATTGCTTTGTCAGTCAGCGTTCAAAGACCAAAGAAGATTATGATTATTAATGTTTCATGTTGCACAAGGACTAATCACCCTTTTATTTTAAAAAAAAAAAGTTCCTAGCATTCAATGTTACCATGTTTTAAATCTTCACTGGACACACTAAGTCAGACTTAAAATGTGATTGTAACTTTTAATATTGTTCAGACAGTAGCTTTAAATCTACGAATTATGTGTCTGATGTTAATAAACCATCCAAGTTTTCATCTCTTGACATAATATACCATCCAAGTTTTCATCTTTTGGCATAATATACCATCCAAGTTTTCATCTCTTGGCACAGTTTTTATTCCTTTCATAAATCCATGTAATTTCTTAGTGTTCTGTGTATCTGTTGTCTGCAGGCTTTCCCTCTGTATTGTTGGTAAGGAACAAAGGGAAGCCTTGTCATTGTTGTGTGAATTTCAGGCTTCCCAAGTTGGCACTTGACCTTTTGGATCATATGTTGGAGCTGGATCCCAACAGGAGGTGCACTGCAGAGCAAGGTCTTAACTCGCCCTGGCTGAGAGACATCAATCCAGACATCATTCCACCCCCAGAGTAAGTTAACAGTGTTTCATTCTAGTGAGAAAGTATTATTTTTTTCATGCTATAGACCTCAGTGAAGCATAGGCTTTGAAACAGATCTTGCTAGGCTTTCCTGTCCTGGTGTAAGGGGCACATTTGTATGTTAGTTTTTATAATGGGGTGGTAGAATAATTAGATGGAACTTAACAGGGAAACCATTCATCAGGACCAAGAAGAGTCACAGTGGAAGTAAATATAATATATGCATGAGCTTAAATTACTGAAATTTTTAAGAATTACATATGTACATACATAACATTACAGAAATAGAGACCAAAATATTAAATAATTTGAAGAAAATAAACTCTTTTTTAAATTTGTGTTTGTGTGTTTATAAATATGTACTTTTTCTGGAACTTGTGCATAGATTTTGAATGTTTACTATCTGTCTCTTGTTTGTTGTAGTAGCTTATGAAAGGTTTTTTCACAGAATCTCATTTTATTACGTTGTTCCATTGTGAAACTGACATACATATTGTTGTGTCCAGGTTTCATTGCAACACTTATTACCTTTACTGAAGAGTGTCCTGCTACTTTCCATGTCCTCTTTTCTTTTCTTTCCATATTCTCTTGGCCTTAGTGATATCACCCCTAATGTGTCGATGGTTAAGAAAATATGGGCCTAACACCATATTCCCAATATGCCTCAATGGGCGTGTAATGGGATCTTTTACCTTAGTGATATCTGTCTCAGTTTTTCTAACATCTTTAATATCTGGTTATTATAATAAGAGGTCTTATCATCATCATCCTCATATGCTGTCCTGCAGAATGTAAGAAATCGTATCTTTCCTCAGGTCTTGACACTGTTCTCCATTAACCTTCACTACACTGGGCCTATATTTCATATTTTATTGTCTATTCTGTTTTATTGCTAGCTTTTTGCATGCATTGTAAGTGCCTTTATTATATATTTTGTTGTTGGAAATTAAACTTACATTTTATGCAAAATTTTATGCAGCAATAAAATAGCTTACTTAATAGGTGTTTTAAATGTAATTTTGCTGAATACGCATTTATTTACAATTATGTCTAAAATGCAGTAGCCAAACTTTCAATTATTGGGATCAGCTCCTGTTAATCAGAGAGGACATTTTCTTTAAACTTCTAGGACACATTGTGAGATATGAAGCAAACATATTCTTAAGTTAAAATATGGCAAGCACACAAAAAATATGGTGAAAGTGTGAATCTGGCTTTAAAAAATGACATCAGTGAAGTAAAGAGCATATACATGTAAAACTTGCTATGCTATTCTGTGAATGATGTGGATCCCAGGACGACCGGTTGGTTTATGTGTAGCAAATTAACACCTGTTTTAATTTATAGTTTGATAAACCATCATGCTCCAGTCTACCCAGCTGTAAATGGGTACTTGACTGCTCAAGAGTTATGGAAGGAAAAGGTAGCGAGGAAGGGAACTAGTCACCTCACCTCTCTAATCTGGACCTAGTATAGTGTCGGCTCCAACATCTTCCTCCCACCACCACTGCAGTATCTGCTACAGTTCTTTTATTTTTATTTGTTTATACCACCATCTTAACATTCAGTTCTTCTTTAAGCCATTGAATCCCAGACTAAAAATTGTCAAAATAAGATATTTCACTTTTCAGAATTCATAACAATCTTAGTGCTATAAATGTTATCATTTTCCTTTGTGCTCCTTGTGGAGCATGGAGTCACCACTGTAGCTGGCCCCATAGGAAGACGGTGTCAAACAATTACATGCTTTTACAGCAATGATTTCTGCCACAGTTTGTTTTACATAAGGTAGCCAGCTGCATGTACAACCTTATATTAGTTGTCTTCTGATGATGCATGTCCTATTCTTTCATCTGGCAACTAAATGGGACAAAACGTCTGTAGTACTACATTACCAGCCAGTTGTTTTTCTACAGACATTTTGTAATCTTTCACTGCATTTAAAAGTGTTCATAACTTGATATGCCACTTGATAGTAAGTTTATTCCTAACATATTAAGAAAATAATACTTATTTCTAATCATTCACTCTCTTAAGTGACACATTTTCATATTGTTCAAATAATATTTTGTATTTAACATTTGGCATAGTGGTACATTTTAAATTATATAATATATTATCTTGATCCTTTATGTGAGGGGCAGACAATAACCAAGAACATAAGATAGCTTTGAAAGAAACATGAGATACTGACTGGGGAGATTAGTCTAACCTAGAGGCCATTGCAAAGAGGCTGATTTGCCCAAGACATTAAATGCTAATTAAAACAGAAAATGCAATTAAGAAGGCATACAATCTTAAATGCACCAGTACCTTGATCATGCTAGCTATGCTCACTGAGGCCTCCCTTCCTCCGCATTCTCTGCAAATACACCTGTCCCACACTGTGGCACATTGGACCAAAAATGATTTGTGTCTACTTTAGTCTGCTTGCCTTCTGTTGAATTAGTTCATTTAAAGAGTATACGCAAGATGTTTTTATGGCATTACTTACTGTGTTCTAGAAAATATCTCTGCTTTGCGTTTAGGCCATTGTGAAAAGTTTTCATTTTAATGTGAAATTGGTGGGTCTTACAAACAAGGAAATAGGTTTTAAAAATGATTTCATTGACTAAAAATTCACATCTAAAACATTATGCTGTGTTAAAAGGGTTAAGGACACGGTACAATTAAATACTCATGCATCTTTTAGCATCATTCCTTATTTTTGAAATCCCCAAATCCCACGTTTTTAATTTAAAATCCGTACATGAATTTTAATGTCAATCCATTTATCCTTATTATGCTGCACCTGAAGTCATTTTATTGGGAGATAACCAGTGTTTTCTTGCTGTACTTTTTCTTATGCTTTCTTCCCCTGCTATATTTAACATCAGGTCTTAAACATTTTTGGTTATTAGTGCCGTATTTTCAACACTAGTGCTAGTTGTCTTGTGTTATATGCTCCCCAACTCTTTATTCCTAGTTCGTCTTTGTTGACATATGTTAAGGTATGTCCGCCCGTTCGTTTATTTCAGTGTAGTAAAAGAGTTTGTCTGCAATTGATATATGTATACAATCACTCTTCAAGATGTGTCTATACGAGTTAGATCACTTGTATACAACAAAAGTGTCACGCAAATTTTTTATTTGTGGGTATGCAAAAACCGCACTGTATTGTCCTTATATTATAAATGCAGTGTTCTCTCACAAGGGATTTACTGTATAATTCATCATCATTTCCCTGTTTGTTCCTTATGAAGCAACAACTGCAGCCAGTTGTATAGCAGATAGCTCACGATATAGCATTCATGTGCTCTTGCAGCGGGGGGGGGGGGCTTCTGCATTAATCTGATGGTCTTTACATTCTCTGGTACAGGGTTGCTAGTTTTACAGCTGCATTTGTGCAACATAGCATTGATGGTTTCTATAGCAATTTGTTTAATATGACTCATAATTTTATTAGTAGACATTAAATGGCAGATTAGTTACATCCTGTTTCAAGCATAGTGGTAAATATGGTATGGGTGTTAATGTATATCCTCCATTGTTAACTCACTATGTTTGCTTTCAGCTTGCCTAAAGATCAAGATTGCCATGAACTTTGGTGTAAGAATAGAAAGAAAGAGATAAGGGAACAGCAGATTAAAGAACAAGATTTTGCACAAAAAAATCCACCGTCAAGACCTTCCCATGGGAGATCATTTCCAGATGCAGCAACATTCCCCTCGAAAACTGCAGGAGGGATGGAGCAGAAAGAAGATAGAGGAAAACAAGGGGAGGCGTGCACAACAGCAAACAGCAGAGATGCTCAGACCCAGTTATCCAATTTGATCAGTCTGCTTCAGGCACAACAAAATGTATCAGTATATGAGATAGGCAGGAAGCTGAACATTAATGTGGATCCTCAGACATCTATGTTGTTGAACAGCCTGAAACATCAGCTGACCAACACATTGACTAATATGCAGAAGAACCTAAGCTCTGAAAAATTTGACCCCAATTCTGTGTTGCCAAGCTCACTCTCTACCATGCAGAACGTTTTGTCTAGAAGTGCAGCCCAAAGTGGGTCATCTGCCAGCAGCACAGGAATTTCAAATTTGCCACGTCAAGCAAAAGCCATTGCAGAATTAGGACAGGCCAGCTCTCAGAGTAGCTCTTCAAATACATACACTGACGTTAGTTCTGGTCAGCAACGTAATTCAGACTATTCAGCTGCTGCAGCTGAGACTAAAGACAAACATGCTGGAGTAAAAGCTGCCCTTGCTCAATTGCTTGGCCAGCAAGGCATTGGTGTGAAAATGAGTGGAGCTCGGTTTGAAGACTCTGTAACTAGGCCTTCTAATTATTCTCCTTTAGATTCCTACACTACTCAACCATCTTACTCTGATAACAACTCACCTATGCCATCTTACACTAGGCCTGCGGATAAACTCTCTCACAGTAATTTGTCAAGCCATACCCCACGCAATAGTAATTTGCCTGGACATACTTCCCCATATGGCAGTTTTTCAGGCCGTGATTCTTTCACAGGGTACAGCGGTGACCATCCACCTAGATCAAAAATTTACCCTGAAGAGGCTGTAGATAGGCGGGGCCCCAGTACACAGTATTACTCATCAGCTAGAGTTGGTGAAAATAACATTTCTGATCCTTCGGCCAATCAAGATACACATTCTGGGTCAAGATCATTTGATTCGAGAATGGGCTGGTAGCTATTTAAAAAAAAATTCATTTGTGAATTAAAAGTAGGTTTTATTCCTTTTTGAGAACACCTCTGTTGTGTTTGTGTTAGGAAAATTTAATAATGTGAAGGGGAGAAAAGGAAGTATTGTTAATTGGACTCATCATTTTAGGAAAAACATGTAGTATGTATGTAATTCTGAATGTGCTATTGACCATGATGTTTTTGTTGGTAAAAGTTTATGCAAATGCAGAAGTATTAAATAACACAAATGACTAAGATAAAGTAGATTGTCATCGGACTGATAATGAAATGGGAGGTGGTGTTCTGTTTGTGTGTGAGAGGGGGGAAGAGAGTACACATGCACATTTTTTGAAACTACATTTTCTGTAAGAGTTATTGATCCATTGTTGATAAATTGTGTTCTCTTCCATCCTGTTTGTGATAGATGACCCATTTTCATCTGTGCCTCAGATGGGGAAAAAACATGGGTGATGTGAATGTAAAATAATACTAGTATAATGCATTTGTGTCAAAGAATGTTTTTACTGTAAATTTTTTTTTCCAGCTGATATTTATACATTCTGTATCCTTGTGCTTACAACCAATGAGATGAGCAGTGATTATAAAAGAGATATAAGAGCAGTTAACATTCTGCAAATAGATTTGAAACTTTTACAAGTAGTGGAAAGTCTATCTTTGTTGCTAGAAGGACATTAGATGTTGACTTAAAACACTCTTGGCATCCTAAAATATTGATAAAGCTTCCCTATGCTGCATGAGTGCCCCAGATGTCCTTTAACAACTTAATCTACTATCTAATTTCTGCTTTTAACAGGAAAAAAAATGTATTTAGCTATTGCAAGAGGTTGTGGAAGTGACAGTTCAGTGAGTGTGTTTTATTGTGATTCGACATGGACAGATGTAGAGATCTACAACCTGCTTTAAACTGTTTATTTGAAATGCGTACAATTCTGTCGTTACATGTTAAGGCTTGTATTTATCTAATTTCTACATACAGCAATATTTTGTTGACTTCTTAACTATTTAATAAAAGCATTTATCTTTAAAGCAAGTGCATAGCAGATTACAAACAAATGGCGTGTATTGCAGTATGCAGAAATTAGACAGCCCAAAACAAAAAATTGCATCAAATGACCCCAAGGAAATAAAAATAGATATAATTGTGTGTTATTGTTCATACTGATAACAAATGATGTTGCATATCTTAATAAAAGCGTGGCTTTGTAATTTATAGTTTGTTTTTCCAGTTTGTTCATATCATAATATGTTGTAATTAAACTGACATCATTATCAAGGCTGGTTTTTTTTCTTCTTCTGCTTGCTCTTTAAGGGACATTAGCCACAACCACAGTTGGCTTCCTTGTAGTCACCTGGGCTAAAGCATTTCCATGCACCTTAGCAGTGATGGTTTTAGCAGCTTGCTTTACATGACCTTGTCAGTCCCATGAACAACCTCAAATTTTATAATAATCTCTTATGACATGCTTGAGATAGTGGGTCTATTCTATCTTCGACTCTGCAGATACCCCTGGAAACAGCACCTGGCATTATCAAGGCTCACTGACATAGTTTGTGTTCCATGTTTAAAGTAGTCATTGTGGGGACGTAGATCACTATGTGGTTTTAAAAAATGCTATTAATTTTCATTGCAAAGGAAGCTACTGCAAAAGGATGTAGGGACTGTACAACATTGGAAAGAAGCTAACATGGAGAGGGAAAAAAAAAGCAATCAGGATGCCTTACCTAGGACAAGAAGTGAAAATTATTAGCAACATAAATGAGCAAATGGAGGGAACATTTTGAGAAACTTCTACTTAGACCAGCTCCGCAGAATTTTCCGTACCCTGCTAATAGAATAGGCGTTAACAATAGTAAAGAACCACATAAGAAAGCCCATAAAGCTTCTGAAAGATTGCAACGCTGCTGGCCCACTTGGCATTTAAAAAGAAGCCATCAAAGCAGACTCACTTTTATGGACAGTCTGGTAGATAGAAGAAATACCAGAAGGAAAGATATCTCGTCAAGTTCCTGAAGAAAAGAGATTTGAAACTGGCACAAATTACAGAGGAATAATAATACTATCGATGCCAGGAAAAAATATTAATCAGAATAATCCTTGAGATATTAAGAGGCCATAGACAAATGAACAATCAAGTTTTCAACAAAACACCCTGGGCATCCATATAGGCATAATGTGCATGATAGTACAACAGAGATTAAAACTGAACTCGCCACTTTACATTGGATTTGTGGCCTATGAAAAGTCATGTGACAGTTTAGACAGAAAATCACTTCGGAATTGAGGCATTGTCCCCACAAGGTTTTCTTCTTGGATCCTAAGCCAGAGA
Source organism: Oreohelix idahoensis (assembly GCA_024509875.1). NCBI lineage: Eukaryota > Metazoa > Mollusca > Gastropoda > Stylommatophora > Oreohelicidae > Oreohelix > Oreohelix idahoensis. The sequence continues at coordinate 88,647 of JAMPIV010015129.1, forward strand.
CTGACAAAACCATCTGTGACCATTGCCTAGTGGTGTCTTGCAGGGCAGCAACAAACTCTCCACGTTGTTCGGCCGGTGGCCGTCCTTTGTACTGTGCTCAAATTGGGTTCATGCTTTTCATCCCCTTAGTTCATTAACCTAATAAATGAAAACATGAAATGCAAACCTTCGAACAACAGCGTCAGCCAAGAGAAATGGAATTCGGTGAACTGAACAGCTTGGCGATGTTGCTAATGATCTGGCTATTCTATCTAAAATCATCTGTCAATATGGAACTGATGACAAGAACCAGGCAAGTGCCAGAACAAGGCAGTCCTTTTTCTGTAATCCCCAAGGAAAAAGAAGTAGACCAAAACACATGGAGAAGAGAGCTGGAGACAGAAAGAACTTGATCTAATGGCACATGACCGCAGGAGTTGGCATGCATTTGTTAAAGGCCTATGCTCCTTTTGGAGCTAAAGTGTAAGGATGAAGTAAGAGATACATGACAAAATGAGAATACTTGTTGAGAGGTCACAGCTACTAAGTCTGAAAATATGCAGAGAAAACACAGTGGGAGTAAACACGACAATTTATTTCACTAGGCGAAACATCACTACACGATGGGAACTCTTATCTTGGCAGCAGTATAGACATACAGTGGGCAGTGATAGAAAAAGAATACAAAGATGTTGTTGTCGATATCCCATAGCTGCTGAGCATGTCTACTCTTGGCTGTATACAAAGATAAGGGCTTTCATTGCATTGGGAAACTGATGGAAATCAAAAGAGATTTAGCCGAACACTCAAATGTCCAAGACGATTCTATTGCTATAGCTATGAAACAAGAAGAACAATAAAGATGATGACCAAAAAGTTGCAGACGTTCATAGCTGAACTCTTGTGAAGAATATGATTGAAATGTTATGACAAGATAACAGTGTGGACAGAACCAGACAAATATAAGTGGTGCAAGAGGTAAGGGAAAGGCATGCATTTGAGGAAACAAGTTGATAGCATTACTGGCTAGTTCTTGTTTGTTCTGGAATCCCCAGTGTAAGAGAAATAGAGGGGCACCACAAAACACGGACATCCAAGAAAAAACAGATAGACTGAATAAGTCTGGCCAGCAGGTTTGTCTGAACATCAATCTGAAGAAGATAGAGGTCATGACACTAAATGTGTCAACCCTGAGCCAATAACAATAAGGAACCAGAAGTTAGAACAGACAGACACATTTACTTACCTAGGATGCATAGTAACACCTGACGGCGGAATAAGCAAGGACATTAACAACAGAATGAATAAAGCGAGAACAGCATTTGCTAGTCTCAACAACATTTGGAAGTCTTCCCAGTACAGCGCAAACACCAAATTAAGACTGTATGAGAGCTGTGTACTTTCTGTGCTTCTCTATGGTGCGGAATGCTAGAGAAGGAATTGTCGAAACTGTCCTCCTTCCACACAATCTGCCTAAGGAAAATTCTCCTAATCTTTTGGCCGAATACCATCAGCAACCAAGAACTACTTATTCGGAGTAACCAGGAGGACATGCACACCATCATAGCTGGCAGACGCTGGAGTTGAGTTGGCCACATCCTCAGAAGGGACCCTGATACCATCACAAGAACAGCTATGCTATGGACCCCCGAGGGAAAGCAAAAGAGAGGCTGACCAAAAACAACTTAGCGGAGAACTGTGGAAGCTGAGTTGCAAAGAATGAACCAGAGTTGGGGCACTGTACGAAGGATGGCCGCCGACAGAGCAAAGTGGAATCAATTTGTTGTTGCCCTACAAGATGCCACCAGGCGTGATGGCCACTGACTACTTTGATGGTTGGCGACTATGGATCAAAGAAGAAGAATACAAAACACGGAGAAGTAAATAAGACACGGAACTAGTCAATAAGACACGGAAGTAGTGAATAAGATATGGAAGGAGTAAATAAGACATTGACAGAGTAAATAAGACACGGAAGGAGTGAATAAGATATGGAAGGAGTAAATAAGACGTAGACGGAGTAAATAAGACACGGAAGAAGTGAATAAGACACGGAAGAAGTAAATAAGATGTTGATGGAGTAAATAAGACACAGAAGTAGTGAATAAGATATGGAAGGAGTAAATAAGACACGGAAGGAGTAAATAAGACACGGAAGGAGTAAATAAGATGTTGACGGAGTAAATAAGATGTTGACGGAGTAAATAAGACACAGAAGTAGTGAATAAGACACGGAAGGAGTGAATAAGACACGGAAGTAGTGAATAAGACACGGAAGTAGTGAATAAGACACGGAAGTAGTGAATAAGACACGGAAGTAGTGAATAAGACACGGAAGTAGTGAATAAGACACGGAAGGAGCGAATAAGACACGGAAGGAGCGAATAAGACATGGAAGGAGCGAATAAGACACGGAAGTAGCGAATAAGACACGGAAGTAGCGAATAAGACACGGAAGTAGCGAATAAGACACGGAAGTAGCGAATAAGACACGGAAGTAGCGAATAAGACACGGAAGTAGCGAATAAGACACGGAAGTAGCGAATAAGACACGGAAGTATCGAATAAGACACGGAAGTATCGAATAAGACACGGAAGTAGCTAATAAGACACGGAAGTAGCTAATAAGACACGGAAGTAGCTAATAAGACACGGAAGGAGCGAATAAGACACGGAAGGAGCGAATAAGACACGGAAGTAGCGAATAAGACACGGAAGGAGTAAATAAGATGTGGAAGGAGTGAATAAGATGTTGACGGAGTGAATAAGATGTTGACGGAGTGAATAAGACACGGAAGTAGTGAATAAGACACGGAAGTAGTGAATAAGACACGGAAGTAGTGAATAAGACACGGAAGGAGTGAATAAGACACGGAAGGAGTGAATAAGACACGGAAGTAGTAAATAAGACACGGAAGGAGTGAATAAGACACGGCAGGAGTGAATAAGACACGGCAGGAGTGAATAAGACACAGCAGGAGTGAATAAGACACGGAAGTAGTGAATAAGACACGGAAGGAGTGAATAAGACACGGAAGGAGTGAATAAGACACGGAAGGAGTGAATAAGACACGGAAGTAGTGAATAAGACACGGAAGTAGTGAATAAGACACAGAAGGACCATGAATGGATTGCCAATTAAAAAAAAGGTTAGGTTGGAATTTGTTGGTTGAAAGCCTATTCTGCACAGTGAGCTGAAAATGGTGAAGGAATGTTGTTTGTATATAATATAGAGCTAAACTTCTGTATCCTTGTATGCCAGAAAGTAGCATTAGTTTACTTGTGATTAAAGATATTTGAGGGATCAAGTGCAGTTTTATCTTGTACATTTTGTAAAGAAACATTAAATTAAGACTTATGGAATCTCCTTTTACCGCAAGTGTTGAGTTTTTTGGCACAAAACTGTTGCCAGGGGACAGTTTTGTGTAAGCTTCAGCCACAGCTATGTTGAATGTTCTGTGCATCATGTGATCAGTAATGCTTGTAGAAACGAAATGTTTGATTAGTAATATCCATACCAACAACTAAAAAAATGCTTATTGTATATAATGCAATGCACTTTTTGTCTTCAGAAAGGTATATGGCTGCCAGACCAATGATAACTAAGGAAATACACATTTCTCCCAGTGTGAAATTGCTGTTGTGTTTCACTGATATAAATAAGTTGTGACATGGATACCATTACCTGTTTATTAAATATTAATGCTTGTAAATTTGTTGTTAAATAGTGACGAGTGCATCTCTTTTTTGGCATTGCTGTGTGACTGACATATTCAAAGGGAAATGTTTGTAAAGTTGTGAAAGTGATTAAGTGATTGTTTTAGTGCCAAGATACAAGACTCAAGAAAGACTGCTCAACGGAAATAAAACTCAAACTGACCGCCAGTATTCGTCACGTCCCAGTCAACGCTATCTCAAGTCAAGATTAGAAATAAATAAATGGCTTTGCTCCTGAACGCTTATATCATATTGTTTGCAGGTGGGTTTTCAATGTGTATTGTTGCTGGCTTTGGGCATTCCGTAAATAAACAAAAAAATGTGTAATGTTAAACCTGAATTTAAGCAAATACAGCATACATTGAACATACTGACACACTTTTTAATTGTTGAGGTACAAAAGAAGAAAATGGAACAAAGGAACATAGTAAGAAACGAGCTTCATACGCTTACTTGCTCAACTTAGCTAAATGCAAGAAATGACACCTAAATAGGATTGATTAGTGGATGTGCTATGGTGCGGAATGCTGGAGAGTTACAGAGAAGGAAATGTCGAAATTGTCCTCTTTTCACACAACATGCCTAAGAAAAATTTACCGAATCTTTTGGCCGAATACCATCACTAACCAAGATCTGCTTACTCGTAGCAAGCAAGAGGACATGCACACCATCATAGCTGGCAGACGCTGGAGCTGGGTTGGTCATGTCCTCAGAAGAGACCCCGATGCCATCACAAGAACAGCTATGCTTTGGACCCCTGAAGGAAAACGAAAGAGAGGCCAACCAAAAACAACCTGGCGGAGCACTGTGGAGGCTGAGATGCAAAGAATGAACCAGAGTTGGGGCACTGTACGAAGGATGGCCACCAACCGAGCAAAGTGGAATCAATTTGTTGTTGCCCTACAAGACGCCACTAGGCGTGATGGCCACTTACTGCTTTGACGGTCGGCGGCTAAGGATCAAAGAAGTGGATGTGGAAAAATATTAAAATTGTGTGTGCACACACAAACAAACAAAATCATTATAAAAATATGATATTGAGAGAAATTTTGAGGGCTGATTTTACTTTCATCCACATCGATGACTGGGCCAAATATAAGCTGGTATATAATTGGACCAGAGTGTCATACTAATCATGCCATGGAAGGATATTAAAGAAGGTTGTGCAGTCATGTGTAAAATAAATTACTACAGAAATGATGGCTGAAACAGTATTTGGCTTAAACAACGGCTTCCTGCAGTAGGTTGTCTGTTTTCTAAAGACCCAACACATCTCTTACCAAGCCTAGAACAGTGATGTCACTGTAGACGGCAGTATAGAAGGTGCATCCAGACAGGAAAATCTGGTTGTTTTTCTGTATTGGGCATACCTTCTATATTGCTTACAAAGTGATATCAGTGATGTAGGGCTGTATTAGTGTAATGTCAGGCTGTTTGAAATGGTCAGTGGCTATCCCTTGCTTCTTGAAATAAAAAAGGGGGGATAAGATTCTGCATTGAATTAGCATTGGATGCAGTAAATAAGTCACAGATAAGGAATGTAATATTAGTAGCATTTCCTTCACTAGGACACAACCTAAAATATTGTACTAAGTGGTTGAAAAAAACAACTTAGGAATCTTAAGCTATCAAATGTTTTCAATGTTTTACCATATAAAGTTCATGCTACCAAGTATTACTAGGCATGTGAGAATTCTTCAGGTTTTAATTTTATTCAATGCAGCTCGGTGTGAGTTCCGTTGACTGGCTTCACAGTAGAGCAAAAAAATGCCATTGCATTTGACACTCAGAACATTGCAGAGGTAGATGCTGTGATTCTTTAGTGTAAATCGGGAAGAATCGTTTTATTTTTTCTGTAGCAATGTCACTAATATGTTCCCAGAAAAGAAAAAAAAAAAACTCTTTAAACATTAAAGCTTTATGAGGTTAATCAATCAGTCTTTCCTTGCTGGTATATCATCAGCAGAGAATGGTCATCGGAGGGCAGTGTGTACCATAGAACTCAAATAAAATTGTCATCCAGCTGAAAAATGAGGCTGTTTAGAATGTTTTGCTAGTGATGGCGCTTACACAGATGCACCGAAAAGCCCGGTCTAACATGATTCTACTTACTGCAGCACAAGCTTTATCTTTATATTTTCTTCAATAACATGATAACCGGGTGAGCTACTTTCATTGTCTGAAGTTTGTGCAAAGGATTGCTATATTCTGAGTAATAAGTAATGTCACTAAAACGTGAAGACATTTAGTGCCAGATTTCCATAAAGCACTGCTATCTTTAGGCTATTCTTTTTGTTCCCTATGGAGCATGGAGCCACCTCTGCAGCTGGTTCCCTTGCAGGCACCAAGCATTTGTCCTTAGTGGTGGTTTCTAAAGCAACTTTGTTTGATATGATGAGGTTGCTAGTCCCATTCACAGCCTCACATTAGTCACGTTGGAACAAATTCTGGTCTTGTTGTGAACACACATGCAGGCTCACACATGCAGGCTGACACATGTATATACAAACACTAACAGAAGTATTTGATTTCGACTGAAGCCGGTGACTAAAAATCTTGACATCATTATGAACCTAAACATCTTGACATCATTATGAACCTAAACATCTTGACATCATTATGAACCTAAACATCTTGACATCATTATGAACCTAAACATGGACACAAAGAAAATATTGTTTCACTAGCAGTAAATATACTGTTGGAACTACCATCGTAAAAAATGTGTGGAAATTATTAGTAAGAATTTTAAACTTGGAAAGACAAGTAAGTTACAAATGCTGATGAAGCAACTAATGTGAAACTGAGGGGGAAAAACATGCCAGTGGAATGAATAAATAGAAGAGATTTGTTTGAATGTTTGTGCACCACAGAGAGCTGAAATGTAAAGGTGAAGCAGTTGTGGCTTGTACACTTGTCCTGGGTGTGCTGAGAAAGATTAGAAAGTGATGCTTATGGTGCCATTTTGATTAATACTTGAAACCAATCCCACGACTTAAGTCACTCATGTGAAGTCTTCAATAATTGAATAAACAGAAATTCCATGCAAGCTTGGTTGCTTATGCTTGAAAGGTATATGGCTGCTGTACTGACTTCCTACCAAGACAAGACTGAGACACAGCAGTTTGCAGGATTGAAGCAAGAACATGTAGATGGATGGGATATATCTTCAGGAAACAGAATAACCAGATGTGCCATTAAGTGGAACCAACAAGAGAAGATGAGAATGGGGAGGCCAAAGAGAACCTGGACAACTGAATAAGAAGCTGGAGAGCTTGGAGAACAGTGGGATTAAAAAAAAACAGCCTGGAGAAGAGCAGAATCAGAGCCAGAGAGCTTAGAGAACAACAGAATAAAAAGCCAGAGAGCTTAAAGAACAACAGAATAAGAAGTCAGAGAGCTTAGAGAACAGTAGAATGAAAAAAAAACAGCATGGAGAACAGAATGAGAGCTTAGAGAACAACAAAATAAGCCAGAGAGCTTGGAGAACAGTAGAACAAAAAACAGCCTTGAGAAGAACAGAATAAGAGCCAGAGAGCTTAGAGAACAACAAAATAAGAAGCCAGAGAGCTTGGAGAACATCAGAATGAAAAAACAGCATGGAGAACAACAGAATAAGAAGCCAGAGAGCTTAGAGAACAACAGAATAAGTCGGAGAGCTTAGAGAACAAGAAGAAGCCAGAACGCTTAGAGAACAACAAAATAAGAAGCCAGAGAGCTTGGAGAACAACAGAATAAGAAGTCAAAGAGCTTAGAGAACAACAGAATAAGAAGTCAGAGAGCTTAGATAACAACAGAATAAGAAGTCAAAGCTTAGAGAACAGTAGAATTAAAAAACAGCCTGGAGAGCAATAAAATAAGAAGTCAGAGAGCTTAGAGAACAATAGAATAAGAAGTCGGAGAGCTTAGAGAACAGTAGAATGAAAAAAAAACAGTCTGGAGAACAACAGAATAAGAAACCAGAGAGCTTAGAGAACAACAGAATAAGAAGTCAGAGAGCATAGAGAACAATAGAATAAGAAGCCAGAGAGCTTAAAGAACAGTAGAATAAGATGCCAGAGTGCTTAGAGAACAACATAATAAGAAGCTGGAGAGCTTAGAGAACAGTAGAATGAAAACACAGCATGGAGAACAATAATAATAAGCCAGAGAGCATGGAGGACAACAGAATAAGAAACCAGAAAGCTTAGAGAACAACAAAGAAGTCAGAGAGCCTAGAGAACAACAGAATAAAAAGTCAGAGAGCTTGGAGAACAACAGAATAAGAAGCTAGGGAGCAGTAGAATAAGAAGCCATTGAGCTTAGAGAATAGAATAAGAGCCTAGAGAACTGTAGAATAAGAAACCAGAGAGCTTAGAGAACTGTAGATAAAGAAACCAGAGAGCTTAGAGAACCATAGAATAAGAAACCAGAGAGCTTGGACAACAGAATAATAAGAGGCCGGGGAGCTTTGAGAACAGTGAAATTTGAAGCTAAAGAATAATGGAATAAGTAGCCAGAGAACCTGAAGAATAGTAGAATAAGAAGCCAGAGAGAACCTGGAGAACAATAGGGAAAAAAGAATCAGAACTTGGAGAATAGTAGAATAAGGCCCAAAACAAATCTCTGGTGAGCAGCAGTTGTTTTCCTAGACTACACAAAGAATGAAAGTAATGATCATTTAAAAGATGTTCAAATATATAATAGACCAAAAGTAAACAATTTAAAAATAAAAACTTGCTTACTCATTCAGCTAAAGTAGCTGCGACAATCGAGACTTGGCCATAGCATTCTATGACTCAATTTCCGTACACTGAACATAGCCTGTTTTCATTAGTATGGAGCACTTTTTAAAACAGATATCTCTTTTTCCAATTAAAACAGAAGGTATGAGAAATTGGGATAGAGGTGATACAAATAAAGCTCTTTACCAGCAGACTAACCCAGGATTTAGGGGTAGACATTCATATAAAGAATAGAATAAGAGCCTAGAGAACTGGGTTCCTGAGGGTAAGCGGAAAAAAGGAAGACCAAAAGAAACACTCAGAAGAACAATAATAAGAGAAGGAAGAACGTTGGGCCTAAATAATGTGCAAGAGCTAAGAGGAGTGGCGTCACAACGAACAACCTGGAGAGCACTGGTTTCTGCCTTATGCGCCGTGTTTGGCGCTTAAAGAATTTATTATTATTATTATTATTCATATAAAGGCAGCTTGTAGCAGAATTTGTGATCCATAATTTGTAGAAACTAGTGCCTTGAATGCTGATCAAAACTGACATGAAGTGTAAAAAAACATGTTGAAGGCAACTTGTAATATTCAAATGAACAAAGCAGAAGAAAGAACAAGACACCTCGTTGCCAAGGAAGAATAAGGTACATAAAGTGTAATGAATCAAAAAAAGATTAGTACCACCTTTCTTTTTCTTCTTCTTTTTCTTTGATCCATAACCGCCAACCGTCAAAGCAGTAAGCGGCCATCACGCCTGGTGGCTGAATGATTATGCTCCAGCAGAAAGATCTACATTTTTCTGTTGTATATTCTAACTTATTTTGTTTTGTCATACTGGCCTTATTGCTTGCCTTTTATGACACTGTTTTGATGTCAGTGGGGCTTTTCTTGTGCTGAACAGGTCTTTAGGATTTAATGTTTTTTGTTCTTAATTTATTTCCTTTTCTGTTAGACAACTTTTAACAATGCATGCTGCAGTGCAATTTTGTGTTTAAGGCTGAACTTCACATTTCCTTTTGCTTCCTTATTTGTCATTAAGAATGAGCAATTTCCAATGGTCTAGCCAGGTTTCTAACACACACACACATTTTTTTTTTTTTAAATGGACTACAAATATGCCAGTTGTTTTTCGCCTCTCTCTTTCACAGTTAAATTTCCTTTTTGTTTTTTTTAATCCCCAAAACTTCACATTCATACAATATCCCTGTCCATTGAATTCACACGTTCTTGCCCAAGTTTTGTAATCAGGACTTTACTTCATATAATTTTTTTTTTCTCTCCTCCAGGAATCACCATGTAAAGCTCATGAAAACTGGCAGAAGGAAAGCACACTTGTATATGTAAAACTTGCAATAAAAGTTTATCAGTTTGGTCATTTGTGCTGTTAATGATTTTGTTATGAGAATGTGTTGCTTGAAGTCATTTTTATAGAGTATGTACTAAAGTAAAACCGTAAACTTGAGTAATTTTTAAACTGCACAAATGAGACTAGATAACCAAAAGAAAAGAAAAATATTCAGACTGCACCTATGTAACAACTTGTTTACCAATAAAGAGTAGAGTATGGTGAATATGAGGGTGTTTAAACAAAATTAGGGTTATAAAGACTTCTCATGTGAGTAAATTAACATTGGAACAGAGGATTAAATATAACCCATGATAAGACACATGCGTTATTTCTTCAAATAATCACCAGACTTTTCTGTGTGTTCGCTGCACCATGACACCAACACATCACTTCCAGAATTGAATTCAGTTTCATGTTTCTCAGGATGCAACAGCTTGCTGCATTCACCACCAGTCACAAATCAATCACTTACAGGCAAATGCTTCTTTGTGGGGCTGAACAGATGAGGAAGAATTAGGCGCCAGGTCAGTGCTGTAAGCTGAATATCCCAGCATCTGTCATGTTTAAAACTCTAGTGATAGTGTGTGGCTTGGCATTCTCTTGGATCATTGTGATGCCTTAGCGCTGCAAATCAGGTTGTTTTGACGATAGGCCTCTCACAAGCTGTCCTGTGTATTGTACTGTTGTGCCACAAGAAGCATACCCTTAAAAATCCCAGAGGACTTTTGGTATATTTCGTGAAATTGTTTCTGGTTTCTTTGATAGAGGAGGTGATGGATTGTTCCATGGTATGGATTCTTGCTGTAAGTCTGATGTCTTAAGATGCAGCTACATCACTTCCCCCCAAAACAAAGAGCTGCCTTGCTTCATGGTAATTAATGTTCCATCTGAGTGAATTTGTGACCATCTTGTAGTTGTTTCTGCACGCAGTGGGGGCACTCTTCACAGTACCTCAGAAGCTGTACACAGTACCTCAGAAGCTGTACACAGTACCTCAGAAGCTGTACACAGTACCTAGTGAGATAAGCTGTCTTGTACATTATAAAAGGTCAAGGTAGTTCCATAGCAGATACTGCCATAGGGGAATGAAGTGTTAGAGACTTCACCATACTAGGTCCAGCATCAAGAGTTGGAGTGACCAGTTCCCTTCCCTGACTGAGAGCAGAGTCAGGTACCCATTTACAGATGGGTAGACTGGAGTATGTCAGTACCGTGATTTGAACCCAGCACCTTTGCTGCGATAGACCAGCGCTCTGACCACTCTTGTCAATCGGACACTCTCTTGCACATTAGGTAAGTCTAATGCATCTGTCTTCGCTTATTGTGCCTTCAACACATCTGGCATTTTCATATGTACAGAATGTAAAAGGGTCCCAGGTCACCGCTTGTTTTGAATGTTTATCTGCCTTTATTACTTCATCAAATGCAGATGGAAACCTGTTTCTGTGATACGAATTTTGATCCATACAGCTCATTGTCTTGGTGATATATTTCAGCCTGTGGATTACCCATTACATGCAGAAATTGGATAAGATTATGTGCTTTAACATTTGACCATATTATTACAATGTTCACCATCTAAAAATTGAATTTGTATTTTATGTTATAATTGGCATAGACTAATAACATTACAAAGAATTACACCTGACAGCAATGAACTGTCTATTCAGACCCATCATTATAACTAACACGAGATGTATCATTACTTAATTTATTGAAATACCCTCTAAATTTTTAAAACCTCTAAACGTATATGAAGCCATCAGAAACTTCAAAACTGAGGCAGAAACACTAAAAGCAACTGCAATAACCATAGTGGAAAATGAAAGATTGTGTAAGATCCAAGGTAGTGTTCTTCACAGATTCCTTGTTAGTCATAACTGATCTAAGGAACCATACAAACAATGAACTGAACAGCCTTTAAAATCCAATAATGGAAATCAGCTATAAATTCATCAAATTGAAAATGCAGTTGATTTCTGCTTACTATGAAATATGAAAATGAGTAGGATATAGACTTGAGGACAGGGAAATAGTATGAAGAGACTAAAGTAACTATAGAAAACCCCCAGTCTGATATGGCAGAAGCATACCACTCCTTACCAAAACAAGATCACGTGATAATTTTCAGACTGAACCGGACACAAACATCTGTTCAATAAAGTAAAAACTGGGCAGATGTGTGTCCATGTGGGGAAAACAAACATTAGAATATGTTGCCCAAGACTGTCACTCCCATGAGTGGAGCAGATTGACAGTTATAGCCTCCACCAATTCATTTGAGGTAAAATTTGTATGGCAGCAAGAGAAGCTTGTGATACACTGCCCCTTTGTGAGAGAAATAGATGCGGTTATAGTATACTACTCGTCAAAAGTCAAGGGCCACTTAGAAAAACCTTGGTTGAAACCATAAAACAAATCTGATGTAAACGTAATTGGCATCAGTCAAAACGGCATTTATTGAATACCAAATTGACATGTCACGTAAAGAAATGGAAACACACATTCAAACGCAATGAAGCTGTGAAGTGTGTCGCCCACCTTTTCAAAAGTCACACAATAGATATTGGACAAATAGACATTTCAAAATCGGGTATGACCACCGTTTGCAGCAAGGCATTCAAGACAGCGTAGACGCATCGAGTCCACAAGGGTCCGAAGAGTATCCTGAGGAACAGCTTGCCATTCCTGAAGCAGAAATGCAGTCAGCTGTGCAACATCCATTGGCAGGGGGTGATTTGTTGACAATCTTTGACCAAGGACATTTCAGAGGTGCTCAATCGGAGAAAGGTCAGGTGAATGAGCTGGCCACGCCATCCTAATGATCCCATGTTGCTGAATAAACTCATTCACCACACGAGCTCGATGTGGTCGAACGTTTTCATCTTGGAGGATGGCATTACCACCTATGGCCTCCAGAGCAGGCTGAACAATTGGTCTCAAGATTTCGTTCTGGTATCTTGGGCCGGTCAAGTTGCCTTGGATGATGTAGAGTGGGATCCTGCCGTGTCTGTAGAAGCCTCCCCAGACCATGACAGAACCCCTACCATAACGATCCACCTCTTGAATAGTGTCATCAGTAAATTGCTCTCCTGGTCGTCTCCAAACTCGAATCCTGCCATCATTGAATGACACAGTGAAGCGAGATTCATCAGTGAAGAGAACTTGACTTCATTGTTGCCTTGTCCATCGGATGTGTTCGCGACACCAAGCAACACGGGCTCTGCGATGAGCAGGAGTAAGAAGGATTCTGACTGCAGGACATCGAGCAGCCAGTCCAAATTCATGTAAACGTCTGCGAATGGTGCTTTGACTGACATTAACGTTTACAGTTTGTCTCAGCTGACATCTTAGAGTGGAACAAGTCACTGTTCGATGGCGCAGGGCTGACAACAAGAAGTACCGGTCATCATGTCTATTGGTGCATCTAGGGCGACCTGGCCGGTGGCGATCCTCCACACTTCCTGTGGCCTGAAATCTCTCCAAAATTCTTTGGATAGTAGAGTGTGACACTGCAAGCCATCTAGCAACCTCATGGACAGATAAACCACTTTCAACCCACGCTATAGCCCTCATTCTTTGTAAGGTGTCGAGACTTCTTCTCAGTGGCATGGTTTTTGCAAGTGATGAAACTACCCTAAGTCTGCTGATTGTAAAACAAATTAAGAGTGAACTCTGTTCACGAAAAGTCGCCATTGCACGTGGAATGTCAATCAGCACGATTACTTCACCTGTTTGGTTGTACGGAAGTTTGAAAAAACAGATTAAAAATGTGAATTTATGGTCAGCAAACCAAATTGCACGTGATCACCATGGTTGTCGGTGAGTTGTTTTTATGCTTAACGTGCATAGAGGACTGTCAGAGGAAGATATTGCACTCATTTTTACTAAAAACTTCCTTCATTTAATCATTCTATGCGCTTATATAAAACTGTATTGAAAATAATAGGGTGGCCCTTGACTTTTGACGAGTAGTATAGTTACAAGCCCCTCGGAGAGAATCTTTTTTATACAGAGAAAACTACAGGAAGGTCTGATGTATATTTCCAAAAGTATGATATTGAAGAGACTAAGGTTTTTTTTCCAAAACGGTCCAGAAATTAATGATGCAAATGTCTTATTTTTTTTGTAAGTGAACGTGAGAAATTAATTGCAGCAAAATTCATGTATTCAACTCCACATTTGTGGTGAATGTTGACATAATATTTTAGTTACCACCTTATTTAGTATATGTTACACCTAATCCATTGTGCATTTTATCTGTATATACGAGGGGCGTTCAGAAAGTAATGCACCACATCGTTTTTCTCAGCTAATAATGAAGGTAGAAGCATGAAATTTTGCACACTTCAAATGTGGCAGTTGTGTGCACCAAATTGCACCGCAACCGGCCAAATAATACGGCTGCACTAAACCGTTGAAATGGAGCATGTTAGCAACTTGCGTTATAAACAGCGAATTGTGATAGAATTTCTCGCTGCAGAGAAGGACACTGTTGTGAATATTCACAAGCGTCTATGTGATGTGTATGGAAGTTTTGCAGTCGACAGGAGTACAGTCAGTCGCTGGGTTCAGAGAATCAAAGAGTCAGGAAGTGGAGATACAGAGCTGCTTGATCGGCCGCGCTGTGGACGTCCTGCCACAGCCACCAATGCAGAAATGTTGAAATGCGCTGAGGGCATTATTCTTACTGATAGGCGAATCACTACTCAACAATTGGCCTTACAGCTGTCAGTCAGCATTGGTAGTGCAAATGCAGTTATAAAAACTCTCGGATTTTCTAAGGTTTGCGCAAGATGGGTTCCCCGAAGTCTCACAAATGACCACCGATTGCAAAGGAAAGCAATTTCTTCTGAATTGTTGGAGCGTTTCAATGCTGATGGAGAGAACTTTTTGGCTAAGATCGTTACAGGTGACGAAACCTGGGCACATCATTTTGAACCTGAGATAAAAAGACAGTCAATGGAGTGGCATCATCCGCAATCACCAAGAAGAAAGAAATTCAAGACAATTCCTTCAGCTGGAAAGGTCATGATCACTGTCTTTTGGGACATTGAAGGTGTGATTCTTGTGGACGTTATGCCAAGAGGAGAGACAATCAATTCGCAAGCTTACATTAAGACATTGAAAAAACTCAATCAACGTTTTCGCAGAGTTTGGCCACACAAGAATCCAGCAGACCTGCTTCTCCTTCACGACAATGCGCGCCCTCACACAAGTCTGGCAACACGGGAAGCAATCACCAAATTGGGTTGGACTGTACTACCTCATCCACCCTATAGTCCCGATTTGGCACCCTCTGATTTTCATCTATTTGGTCCACTTAAAGATGCACTCCGTGGGACAAGGTTTGAAGATGATGAAGGAGTGATTCATGCAGCGAAGAAATGGCTACATGATCAAGACAAAATCTGGTACGGGCTAGGAATACATGTACTTGTTTTGCGCTGGCATAAAGCCGTACAAGTTGATGGGGATTATGTTGAATAATACCGATGTTTACATGACATATTCATGTATATTGTGTATAAATTTCATGCTTTTTGAATAAACACCTGAGAAAAACGATGTGGTGCATTACTTTCTGAACGCCCCTCGTATCTTCATTGTTTTTTTACTTTAGGAAATTCTCTATTAGCAACAAACGTGAAGGGGAGGGAACAAACTACTGTAGTAGAATGTATGAACTGAATAATTTGAATACATCCGTCTTGCCTTTAAGGATTGTGTATTTTCCTGTGTGGTTTTGTGAGGAGACAAGCTGTGGGACCACTGCTACCACCTAGTGGGGGATGTAAAGGAATTCATGCTGCTCTTTCGTGAATTCCAGGGCTAGATCTGTAACCAAGATCCTGAAGCTCCTCCATGTGGCACATATTGAAAACTTGCAACCTTCAATTTGCCTAGCTAACGCTTCAGGGATTGGCTACCTACACCAGAGTGGCCCAGTATCACGATTTCCCATGTGGTGAAAAGAATCCAGCATTGCACTAAGCTTGGCGGAGTCATTTGAACTCCAGACTTAACTCAGGCTTTTACTTGGTTGGCTGCGAGAAGGAGGATCTCACAATGGCAGGTGAGGAGAGCTGAAGGGTGGCACTGTGCAGGACGTGACGATTCCTTGGGAGAGCCCAGAGCCAGAACACAGTATTTTAGTCCTACAATATGGAGAGACCCCAGGGATGGGGATTGGACTAAATGCCACACCCCTCCCTTCTTGCAGCTTGAAAGCAGACGTGAGGATCCTTTAAATGTATGCCAGGCTTGGATAGAATACCCAGGAAAGAAACTGGAGCTCATGACTCAAACTCAACAAGCTTCGGAATGGCAGATAAGCCACATGGAAATCCTAGATCTACAGTGTAGACAATGCCAAGGATTCTCCGACTTGGTATTGACAACAACCTGAAATGTTGTTTAAGGGAAAGAAAAAATGGTTGTGCAAGGGGCTTGCAACTCCTTAGTATAAAACATTTCTACAGAAACCACAGTGCAGGAGTACAATATTTGCCAGGTGCAGGAGTACAATATTTGCCAGGTGCCTTCCATTGAGCAAAGAAAGAGAATTTAGCATATGGTTTTATTCTTTTCAGATGGAGAGAAGTGACTACGGTATCATTTTTGTGCTTTTGTAATAAAATACTAATGAAAGTCTTGTAAGCATGTTCATACTTTCATTATAATTACGATCTGAATTGCTAGAAATAGTACAAAGGAAAAGATATTCTCAGGCAAAAAAGACTGGTTGAGCAATGTCGTCTACTTCAAGTACCATGCCTGGTGGCAAAGGAGATCAAGTCTCTTCACAGCTTCCTGTCTCCAGTACCGTTTATCAATTCTGTTGTTGACATCTTTCCATGCCATGATGTTAAACTGTCCAGTTTTTTTCTCTCTTTGTTGTCCTAAATCTTTTCTGTGGTCATGATATATTCCAGCTTTAGTTTTTTTCTCATAACAGGCCTGAAGAAAAGTAAATTGCTCCCTACTAACATGAGTGATACGCTTTCTTTGTGCATTGGCCTCTTTCAGGACCACCTCATTACTCTATTTAGCTGTCCATGGTATTTTTAATTCTTCTGTAAAACCACACCTCTGTGGCCTCTAATGCTATACTTGTTTAGTAATTGTCCATGACCCACTTCCAGGATTGGTCCATATGTCAGGAATGATTCTATATAACACTGAGGACTCTCTATCTTAATCCATTATCCGAGAAGGCTAGGCATCTTCTATTATCCGAGAAGGCTAGGCATCTGATCTCACTACCCAGGACATCATTAGGACCACTGGTTCTGAAAAAGATTTCCATAAATTATATTCCCTCTACTGGGAATCAAACCTGGTACCTTTAGAATTCAAAGCTGATGCCATACCTCTTAGCCACTCTGTCCCCATCTGTTCCATTTACTGCTATTAAGGCTCAGGTCTTTATTTTCACTTTCTGTCACTATTGTATCAACCATTTCCTGCAGCTCCTTTTCACTTTTTGCTATAAAAAATAGTATCAACAGTATATATCTAGTTGTTTATATTATGTCCACCACCTGATATGTCCTATAGGAAACTCATTATATTTTCACCACTGACTGAACAGATCTGGTGACAGCACATCTAACACCTTTTTTTGCCTGCTGAAATGTTCCTATTTGGTTTGTTGCCAGAGCATGTTCCTTTATTATACTCCAGTTTCTACCATCAATGTTTATGCTTTCTAATATTTTGATAGTTTCGTGTTTTACTTCATCAAATGTTTTGTGTAGTCTATCAAGCACAAGTATGGTTGGAAGAAAACTTGGTAACATGTAGTGTTTTTGTGTGTGTGTGTGGACCAAATTGTGTGTTTTAAGGAAAGGTAAAGGTAAGTTATTTTTTGCTTGCCTTATCGTTGGAACACTCAGTGACAAATGTCAGACTAACTGGAGCAACAAGTTATGTACAGATCTAGAAGGTAAGAAATATATGACTTTTCAGCGCTGCGATTTTATGTTTTATAATAGATCTGTATAACAGCCATCACACATTATTGCACTGGCTTCCTAGCTCGGTGGTCCATGGTTCGATCCCTGGTTGAGGTGGGATTTTTTAGACCGCAAACGGCTCCAGGGTCAACCCAGCCTCATGAATTTGGTAACACAGCAACTCTGGGAAGGTTAAGGCGGCTGGCGTGATGCTGACCACATCACCCCTAGTGTGCTGATGGTCAAGAAAATATGGGCCCAACACCATATTCCCAATATGCCTCAGTGGGTGTGTAACGGGATCCTTTACCCCATCACACATTATATCAATGTTTATCAAGGGGTAAACTGAAATGACATTGCTGTCATTAAAAACTAATACAGTACTATGCATGATCACATATGTGTCATGACATTATTTTGGTAACAGCCACATCAGGACTTTTAAGGACATGCAGTTACCTATATGAAACTAAAGCAGACCTCGACAAAGACAGTAATGAAAATTTAATTGGCTTATTTCAATCCATATAGATTTAGTTTTTTGGTTAATTCAATACATAAGAAATTGTTTTTTTTTTAAACTATTTCAGCTGTAGGAAAAATAATTAAACATTTTTAAATTTGACCGCAGGAAATAGTCACTACCTGATTAGTAGGATATGGCCATTCTTCAAGCTGCTTCAACCAAAGAAAACTTTCCTTTCTTTTTGTTCAACCATGGGGAAACAATTATTTGTTACTTCAACCCTTTAACTCATTTAGGACACAAAAGCCTTCAGGTACATGTCTTCAGCATATGCTGTCTTCCATACCATTTTCTGTGGGTAATTTACAAATATTGTCTTTGTTTGCCAGCATGTGATCTTCATATGTTTATTTCAGATGGGTACCATGTTAGTATTTAATTATTTCAAGGTATGGATAGTCTGACTGCAGATAGTGCTGCATGGGAGTGAAATGTTTGAGACTTCACTATACTAGGTCTCAGCTTTATGAGGTGTGGTGAGCAGTTCCCCCACTCACTGTCTTTACCATTCCTACCTCAAAAGCAAAGTCAAGGTACCCATTTACAGTTAGGTAGACTGTAGTATGAAGCTACCAGATTTCAAACCCAGTAAATTTGCCTCAGGAAGCAAACGTTGTAACAACTCTGCCATTCAAAGATGCTCAACTATTTATGTTTCTCAAGTATATTATCAGTACTTTCCTCAGGTGCTAGCGTTGGCCTTGGCTCATCAAATCAGGTTGTTTGTTTTTTATGAATGGCCTGTCACAAGCTGTTCAGTGTGTGACTGTGGCACTCTAAATTAATTGTGTCACAAGAACCATGCCCTTATGATCCCAGAAGGCTATTGCTATGATCTGTCCTGATATTGTCTCTGGTTTCATGGACAGAAGAGGTAATGAGTGGTTTCATATGGATGCTTCAAATCTGATGTCGAATGATCCAACCACATTTCTTCCCATAAAATTGTGCGCTGCAAAGCTGCCCTTCTTCATGATATTACAAGTGCAGCAAAGTTGACAAAGATGGAATATTTGGCCAGTATTCTAATTTGCATAAGATTTTTGATTGTGAGACAAGGCTAAGGTTTTCAACAAAATGAAGATTGTCAGGCCCGTTTTATCAGAGTACCGAATTCCATTTCTGGGGGTTGATGTTATATTCATACACTGTTGAACAGTGTTAATTTTTCTGAAAATTATCTGCAGAGTTCCATAGTGTTCAAATAGTGCTACTTCCTTTATCTTGTTTTATTAAGCCTAACATTGACATACTTATTTGCTCCTTCTCCTTAGTGAATGATACAAATGGAATAGATAAAGCTGTAGCTATATTTCAGTAAGAAAGAAATAAAACTACTACTACCTTGGGCATGCCATAATGGATGATTATTATTATCTTATGCATGGGGCTGGCAACGTCGTCATGTCAAATAAATGTCTACAGAAACTGCACTACAAGAGCACATTAATAGTTAGGTGCAGACTTCAAGGGGACTAGTTGCAGGGAAATCATAAGCACAAATAATGTGATAGCTTACTTTACTTATTACAGATGTTTAATATGACTGTGTCTGAGTGTGGATGAATCAAGGCCTTCTTCAAATGAAACACTGAAAGACCATGTTTACTAGTGTAAACGATTTTAATATTGATTGCCTATAAAGTCTAATATATATTTTCTCTGGGAATTTGAACCAAGGCAATTGGTCTCAATTAACGGATATGTTCAACTCAATCCTAAGGTGACAAATAGTAAACATAGTCAGCTGAGTTATGAGCAATGTAAGCTGAATGTTCCAAATAAAAGTGGCAATGAAAACTGCCCAAATTGAATAAGACATGAAAAAACTACTTGTTATCCAGAAAAGACCAGGCGACCATTTTCAGAATGATGAACATCTGCTACAGATTGAATTACCATTTATGCAGTTTAGATGAAGCAAACAGTAGAGAACTTCTGCAGAAATGTAGGCCCTGTGAGAGAAACAAACAGTATAGCCTTCATCCACCCATTTAAGCCTTGAGGAGAAACCATTTTATGAGATAGATCATATGGCTGAACGAGAATGAATGAGGAAGTAGAAGCTGAATGCTTCTTTCATGCCTGAAAAAAAAAAGAAAGCAAGCTAAACACTTGTACCATTAATGAAATAAGCTAAAAACTAGTGTCAAGTGATTGAACAGAATAAGCAGTTCACATTTCAATTACAGTGAAAGATGCACAATCTCAACAGGGTGGGTTTAAAAAGAAAAGACAATGCATCTATACTGGGACAAAAGATAGAAAACTAATCTCAAGAGATAAAAGTTAATAACAGCCAAAATTAAAATAACCCAGACACTTTCTTTGGGTGCTTGTGTAATTTGCTTGTTTCTGGCCTTGAAATAGAAAGCAAATCAGAAAGTATATTACCTGACATCCTTATATTAGTTATTGTTAATAGACAAATACTGTGACAGGCTATGAAAGTAAGAAATTAGAAAAATTAATTCATTATAAGGAAACAAAAATAAACACCAGGTCTTGTAACCAGACTGATTCGTCTTTATTGAAATTATTGTATTGTGATATTGAATTGCTAGTACTGCTAACTGTACACTTGGTGGTGGTGTTTTCTGTGGTTTTTATTTTTCTGGAATATGTTTCACTCTAAAAAAATATAAAGTAGACATAGTGAACATTTAAGAGCAATCACCACAGTTCAGAAATAATTGAAAGTAACATGCCATAAACACGCTACAGAAATAGCTAATTCATTCTCACTTTAGTCCATTATTTAGTAGCCTAAATAACGAGTTTATTTAGAAAATATATAGCATTACATTGTATCTTTATACTTTGTAGATTTGTTAACTTCGAGGTTTCAGAATAAAAATTCTTGCAGATTTGAATCTCCTTGTGTGATCTATTCTATATATCTACATTACAGTTCCAAGTGAAAAACATAATGTTTAGAGTAAGCCAACAAATATACTTTCAATAAATGCTTGACTTGATTTATAGTTCCAGTGATGACTTTTTTTAACATATAAAACGTGGATACAATAATGAAAACTATTGGGATAAGAAAAGGTCATAAAACACTTGTTAGCTAACATTATGTCTCATAGAACACTTGTTAGCTAACATTATGTCTCATAGAACACTTGTTAGCTAACATCATGTCTCATAGAACACTTGTTAGCTAACATCATGTCTCATAGAACACTTGTTAGCTAACATCATGTCTCATAGAACACTTGTTAGCTAACATCATGTCTCATAGAACACTTGTTAGGTAATATCATGTCTCATAGAACACTTGTTAGGTAACATCATGTCTCATAGAACACTTGTTAGCTAACATCATGTCTCATAGAACACTTGTTAGCTAACATCATGTCTCATAGAACACTTGTTAGCTAACATCGTGTCTCATAGAACACTTGTTAGCTAACATCGTGTCTCATAGAACACTTGTTAGCTAACATCATGTCTCATAGAACACTTGTTATAGTCCGTTCGGAAATTCGTGCCCACAGAAAGCGTCAATTTTCTCCAAAACTGTTTGTTGTATGGACATGAATTTTTGCATGCAGTCTTAGATTTTCCATGCAGTTATTAATATATTTTTTGCCCTTACAAAACTCATGTCATGTTCGAATTTTCTTCTTTACGTTATATAAAAAACTTTAACTGTTGTCTGGGTTAATTTTTAGTAGTTTTACAGGAAAGTTACAAGATCCGTTCAAAAATGTTTTTTTTTGGTTTAAATTAGTTACTCGCGACTGTGTACAATAGGTGCGCACTCGTGAGGACATGTAGTCACTACACTAATTCCAAAAAAAAAAAATATTTTTGAACGGATCTTGTAACTTTCCTGTAAAACTAAGAAAAATTAACCCAGACAACGGTAAGAGTTTTTTATATAACGTAGAGAAGAAAATTCGAACGTGACATATAAGTTTTGTAAGGGCAAAAAATATATTAATAACTGCATGGAAAATCTAAGACTGCATGCAAAAATTCATGTCCATACAACAAACAGTTTTGGAGAAAATTGACGCTTTCTGTGGGCACGAATTTCCGAACGGACTATAGCTAACATTATGTCTCATAGAACACTTGTTAGCTAACATTATGTCTCGTAGAACACTTGTTAGCTAACATCATGTCTCATAGAACACTTGTTAGCTAACATCATGTCTTGTAGAAACACTTGTTAGCTAACATCATGTCTCGTAGAACACTTGTTAGCTAACATCATGTCTGGTAGAACACTTCTTAGCTAACATCATGTCTCGTAGAACACTTCTTAGCTAACATCATGTCTCAGAACACTTGTTAGCTAACATCATGTCTCATAGAACACTTGTTAGCTAACATCATGTCTCGTAGAACACTTGTTAGCTAACATTATGTCATGAGTTTTTTAGTTAAAAAATGTATTGTCCCATAGCAGATGCTGCCATAGGGGAGTGAAGTGTTAGAGGCTACACTGTTCTGGATCTCAGCTTTATGAGCTGGGTTGATCAGCCCCCTTCAAGACTGCCTTGCCTTCCCTAACTCAACAGCACAGTCTGGTACCCATTTTTACAGCTGGGTTGACTAGAGCATGATGTTATCTGGATTCAAACCAGGTCTCTTTCCCTTGAGAAGCAAGTGCTTTAACCAGCCTGCCACTTGGATACTCTAATGTTGACAAAGAAAAATTTCATGGAAAACAAACACATTAATTAGTTTACCTCTAACACCAATGGCCAATCTTAGCCTTAATTTTTCATCTTTGTAACAAATACAGGTAAGGAGTAACGTTTGTAATTATTAGACCTTAAAAAAAAACAGTATATGGCAAAAATATTCTGTTGCGTGTGTTCTTTAGTGTTGCTTGTCGTTTGAGTATCCTTATATCCGAATGTGCTACAACACTGTGAGTTCATATACTCCTCTGAGTTATCAGACTACAAAATGGGTTCATTACTGTTTTCTTATAGAAAAATGGTTCATCACATACGCAAGTAGATTCGGATATTAACAGGTGCCAAGGCAAGTTTTCTATGGCAGCTGAATTTTTCATTAGTACCATCCCAGCACTGAAAAATGACAGGTCCAAAAACTATGCAGCTGAGAACAAGTTTTGACCAGTTCTGTAAAATTATTTGTCCATAATTACGAGTTTCTACTGAGTTTTTTAAATAGTTGACATATTACCAGTAAAATCAGTCAATCTAGTGGTTGGAATTTAAAGTCAAAGAGAACAGTTTTAATCAGGTTGGAAAGCATTTGTACACACAACTCAAAATCTTGACATCTTTCTGTAAATTCTTTCACCACAGTATGCACACACACACCCAGCCCCCCTTCTATTAGAAATTCTTTCATCAAGAAAGGTTCAAATTCATGCATTACTTAACTTCAGCTAAGTAAAATACATGTCTGTTGTTTTTTAAATAGAGCTGCTGAGCTTATCACTCTTTCATAGTCAATACCATAGATGAAGAATGTGCACATGTTCCGTAGCTGCTGGGCAGTGCCGTGTAGAATGTTAGTGATTGTTGGGGAGCATGACAATAACTTTCTTCTTTCTATAATGAGTCCTGGACATGCAAGTAGTCTATAACGTAGATAACATGTTTGTTAAGGGGGATATGGGTACATCTCTCCACTTCCATTCCATGGTTCGATCCCCAGTTGAGGTGGAATTTTTTAGACCACAAATGGCTCTGGGGTTGACCCAACCTCATGAATTGGTACCAGGGCAACTCTGGGAAGGTTAAAGGCAGCCGGCGTGATGCTGACCACATCACCTCTAGTGTGCCATATGGTCAAGAAAATATGCCTCAATGGGCATGTGACGGGATCCCCTTCTTTTTTTTCTCCACTTCCATGAGCAGGGGCTTGAACTGCCTCCCAACTAATGCTAACAGAGAAACTAAGATATTTACAGTATTGATGCCACAATGATCGCAGAGTTTTCTGTTGACTCAGAAGTCAAACACACGAGCTCTAATACTGAAATGCTAATGCCTGACAAAACTATTAAGTTTCTCACTCACCGTCAGAGCACAAAAATTTGTTCCCAAAAATATTTTTAATATCAACACCTGTTCTAGATATAATTTATAAACACAGATGCAGTGTCCTCTTACTTAACTATACCCTGAATTGTCTTCAAGCTAGGTAACTCTTCATAAATTTTTGTTTATCATAGTCTTTTTTTTTCTTTTTTTTTTTTTCTTAACCAGCGGCACTTAGGCTTTCAGCCCTTCGGCCCAATGACATGTCATTGCGAGGCTGGGGAACCTGAGGACTTTCCTTCCAACCTGGTCAGGAGCTTCGCTCCTTCCCATCCACAGAGGGTTTATCACAGGAGCCGTTCAGGCTATTCAGTCAAATTTCCGGCCGTAAACATTTCTTCAAACGCCGACGCCCGGGTTTGAACCATGAACACCTGGTCACCAGTACAACGCCGAAGCCATTACACCAGCGCGGCTCCCATCATACAGTCTTAAAATGATAACTAATTTTGGGTTCATTAATCATGCATCTGTGTCGGCGTCTGTGGCCTAATGGATATGAACGCAGTTTCATAATCCAGATATACCAGGTTCGAAACCTGCTTCAGGCGGTTTGGTAGCAGATCGCTTTGTGTGGATTTTTAACAATGGTATAAGCGCCGTACCATTCAGAAAGTAATGGCAAACTACTGAATGAAAAAATTGCCTAGAAAAATCACAAACAGCCAATAAAAGCTGGAGTTGATTGCCACGTCCTGTAAAGGATAAGCAACTAATTCTAATCATGCATATCCTGTTGACAGATTATCTCCCCTTTACGATAATTCCTCCAAATTTGTAGTTGTGTGTGTGGAATGAGTCTACTTTGTATGGTTAGAGTGTCTTGGTTTCATCACTGATAGAACCTCTTGGACAAAATATCTTGGGTTATTTCATGAAGATACAAAGGCTTTTTCATTTTTCATCTAAAAATGATGTATTATTTCAGTGAGGCAGACTGGAGGTGAGGAATGGGTATTGGGAAAAATAGTTGCAATATACTGATGTGTAAGTGTGCAATAGACTGGTTTTTTTATATTTTAAGTTGATGTTAATGTTCATAATAATCACTGATTATCATGCCAGTCAAAATGTATGATTTATTATTAACTGTATGCCAGAAGACATTTTTAGTTTTCAGATAACATGGACTACCTATGAAAAGAGACAATTTAACATATTTTGAAAAAAAAATCAAGTTCTTGGATGTAGTACTGTTGGCTCAGGTAGTGACTGATGAAGGTGAACAGCGACTTAGTCAGTGTAACATCAAACATTCAAATATATACTACAAGCATGTCTATTGGAAAGCTGCCCAGTTGGTGGTGGATGGCATGAGAAAACTTTGCTTTTCTTGTGATCTCAAAATGTGCCATTCCCCTGGCTAGGGCTGTTTGCCTAGGACACAATCATCAGAGACCATGTTACTTGGATCAAGTATATTTGAGGTCAACTTTCATGTGTTATTTTTGTGGAAAAGTTCCTATTTCTTTTGGGTCATAAAATGAGGTAAAATTTGTTCTCTGATTGTGTTACCTTGTATGCAATATAAGATTGTATTTATATTACTACCAGTTGTATTTATATGCACATAAAGTTTTACCCAGAGTTATCCTGCATGCAATGTAAGTTCTGTTTTCTTACAGCGGCCATACATGTAAGCAAATGTTTACCCCTGACAATATTTGTGTTACATGTAAGTAAAGTTTTATCCTTTGACAGGTGTCTTACAAGCAGCTTTATTTTTCCTGAGTTTTTTTTACACATAAGTAAATATTCACCTCTGACTGTTACTGGGAAGTAGTTTTGCCTCTGACACATTTGTTTTACATACAAGCAAAGTTTTACCCTGTGACAGAGTTGTCTTCGATCAATACCCATTAGCTCCCCAAGGACCATAAGCCTTCAACATACACATGCCAAGTTCTCCTGTGTCAGCTCAAATTCTTTCCATGTTTTTCTCATCATTTTCATTTCTTTTTCCAGTTCTCTTCTCCATGTGTTTTTTGGTCTACCTCTGCCTCTTTTTTCCTGGGGGTTCCAGAACAAGGACTGCCTTGTAATGCTATTAACAGGCTTCCTCAATGTGTGTCCTATCCATCGCCAGCGTCTTCTCAACTCTTGTTCCACTGGTTCTTGTCATCAGTTCCACACAGGTAATCTTGTCATTCTATTTCAATCCTTCTATTCTATGCAAGTACCCATTTATGAATGACTGCAGCATTTTGGTTGTTCTCCATGTTTCAGAGCCATACAATAGGATGGACGACATTTGAACTGAAAATTCCAATTTTTGTGTTGAACTTGATTTCTCTTGAACTCCATATATTTCTCAATGCAATGAAAGCTTCTCTTGCTTTTTTTGTATTCTTATTTTGATATCAATGTCTGTCCTAGAGTTGTCTTAAATGCAGGTAAAGTTTTTTCCCCTCTAACACAGTTGTCTTCCATGCAGGAGAAAGTTTTAATTTCTGACAGTACTCTCTTACATGCATGAGATGTTTTGTACTCTGTTGCAGTGCTGGCTCCATGCTCCATAAGGAGTGAAAGGGGAAATGTTAAATGATTAACATTTTATTGCATGGACACAATTTAATTATACACAGGACATGATGAGGAAGGACAATTAGAAGGACTGAAATGATATGACAAAGTCACAAATGTGGAATTGGCACAAGTGCACAGGACAGGAAGACTTGGCATGTGTTTGTTGAAGGCCTATGCTCCTCGGGCGGCTAAAGGGTGTTGATTGATTGATGAGGAAGGCTGGAAAGACCTTGAGCTGATGGCATATTTCAGGGAGAACTTGGCACGCATTAGGTGAAGACCTATGCCACTAGGGGGAGATAAAGGGTATAGACTAATTATGAACATTTGAACATGAAGATTAAAAAAAATGAATGAACTCAAATGGTAAATGACATGTTTCCCCTAAGGTTTTATTAATAAATGAGCTATAATGCAAATTTTAAAATATTTGACTGCCTTACTCTTTATTTTTGTGTTAAATATTATGTTGGAACACACTTGTCTTCACAACTGTCAGATTTATTTCAACTTAAATAACTGTACATTTATTATCACAATTTTTTCAGATAAATCTTAAAATAAATATATAATTGTATAACTACAATAGTTTCCTTATATTTGCTTACTCTTAAAACTCAAACCATATTGAAATGTATAATATAATAATTGAGTAGTAAAGTAGTATAATGAAACACTGAGTAGATACAGGAAATAAATGAAGATATAATAAGTGGACTGATCAAATGTAGTACATTTTTACAACGGTAGCAGTTTCTTGTGATTATGAGGACATTCATTACTGATATCACGTGCAAGGTCTTTCAAAGACATAAGGAATGTGGGTGGAAATAAACAATTCTGATTATGTATTCACTTTAAAAAATGCAGCTTTGTGAGGAGACAGAAATTAAAATATACATTTTTAAAAATTATATTTTGATCACATTCTTGTTGAATGATAACATTTTATTCTATAGGTCTTTAACCTTTCATTTTAACACCTGAAACCCGAAATATTCTTTTGTATCACAATTTGGCAGATTTCTGGCCATTTTGGGCAACTCTTGATTATTTTCTGACTTTGGCTATGTTGGGCAATTTTGACTACTTTTTGAACGCACGTTGGGTGTCATCTGAAAACCCCAAAAAATCTGGTTTCTGAAATATAGCTGTCCCCGAGTATTTTGGAGAAAGGGTTACAGACCTGAAGAACAGTATTTTCTGAAACATTAAAATGTTATATATAATTCCACTTCTCTTCTCTCCCCCCCCCCCCCCCAATTTTCCATTCTTATGACTATCAATAACTTAACTGATTTGCCATGATATGACAAATATATTACATGAAAATTAACAGAAAGAACTTTACAATGTATTCAGCTGATATTGTGTACAATGTGGAAAAGCCACCAAGAACTGATGTGTCACTATCTTCCCACATTGCTGTGCTGCTCCAATCTCTGAGTAATTTTATGCACACAAATCAGATCGTCAAGTTTTTAAACATATAAGGCTGTTTAATGTGTGGCTTGATCACAGAGTCCTCTTTATCTGTGCTCCTGTCTTTGGTTTCCCTCATTACTGTTATGTGCTTTCCACTGAACACGGTCGAGGTCAAGTTGGGTAGATCGGTGGCATGGAAATGATCCCTGAGGATTGAACAATATAACGACAAACAGTATACAAGTTTTCCATCATGTCATATAATAAAAGGTAAGGTAAGGGTAGTCATATAACAGATGGTGCCTTAGAGGAGTGAATTGTTACCAGCTTTCATATACTAGGTCCAGCTTTTGTGAGGTGGGGAGACCAGTTCCCTTCCTCACTGCCTTTTCCTTCTCTAATTTAAGAGCAGAGTCAGGTACCCATTTACAGCTAAGTAGATTTGGGTGTGATGCCACTGTGTTTCAAACCCGGCCCTTTTGCCGTGAAAGGCTAGCACTCTAACCACTCTAATACCTAAAACAATGAAATGTTAGTTCAGATTTTGATGTGTAATGATTATACATTTTAAGGTAAATGAAAAAAAAAAATGAACATGCAAATGGGTGGGTTGGCTGAAACACAGCCAAGCTGTCTTCAATCAATATATACCCTTTAGCTCCCCAAGGAGCAAAGGCCTTCAACAAACACATGCCAAGTCTTCCTGTCCTGTGCCATCCGCTCGTTCTTTCCATGTTTTCCTCATCATTTTCACCTCTGTATCCAGTTCTCTTCTCCATGTGTTTTTTGGTCTACCTCTGCCTCTCTTTCCCTGTGGATTCCAGAACAAGGACTGCCTTGTAATGCTATCAACAGGTTTCCTCAATGTGTGTCCTATCCATCGCCAGCGTCTTCTTCTCAACTCTTGTTCCACTGGCACTTGTCTGGTTCTTGTCATAAATTCCACATTTGTGACTTTGTCATACCATTTCAATCCTTCTATTCTACACAAGCACCCGTTTATAAAAGTCTGTAGCTTTTTGGTTGTTGTTTTTGTTGTTCTCCATGTCTCAGAGCCATACAATAGGACTGACTTCACATTTGAGTTGAAGATTCTTATTTTCGTTTTGGACTTGATTTCTCTTGTTCTCCATATGGTTCCCAATGCAATGAAAGCTCCTTTTGCTTTTTGTATTCTTATTTTGATATCACTGTCTGTCCCTCCAACTTTGTCTATATTACTTCCAAGATATGTGTAAGATTCTACATCTTTTAGTGGTGTTTCTTCAAGTTCAACCTTGTTATCATTTCTTGCATTTATTCTCATAATCTTTGTCTTTTCCCTGTGTATTTTCAGGCCCACTTGTTGTGACCTGTCATTGAGAATTTTCATTTTCTCTTGCATCTGATTATGGTTATGGGACAGAAGAGCCAAGTCATCTGCAAAATCCAGATCATCAAGCTGTTTAGTCAGATTCCACTGGATTCCATTTTTGTTGTGTGATGTCGATGTTTTCATAACCCAATCTATTGCTAGTAAGAAAAGAAATGGAGACAAGAGGCCTCCCTGTCTCACTCCCGTTCTAATCCTAAACGGTTCTGTAAGTTGTCCTTCATGAAGAACTCTACATGTCATATCTTCATAGGTCTTCTTTATTAAGTTAATGATCTTCATGGGAACTCCATAATGCCTCATCAATTTCCAAAGCGATTCTCTGTCTACACTGTCAAATGCCTTTTCGTAGTCCACAAATCCGATGTATAGCGGTGAATTCCATTCCAGACTTTGTTCAACTATTATTCTCAATGTGGCTATCTGGTCTGTACAGGATCTATTTTGTCGAAAACCTGCTTGTTCATCTTTCAGTTGCTTGTCTATGAACTCTTTTAATCTCTCCAGGATGATTCTGTTTAATACTTTTCCTGGCACTGATAGTAACATTATTCCTCTATAATTTGTGCACTCTTCTTTCTTTTATTAGGCCATTTGCTTGCTTATATTTCCCTGTTAGCTTCTTTGTGTTGTTGTACAGGTCCCTCATATTTCTTTTTGCTGCAGCTTCCTCTGCTTCCCTTGCCAAATCATCAATATATTTCATCTTGTCTCTTTTGATGTTTCTTCTTACTCAAGAAATTTACAACAGCATATAGCTATAGACAACAGTATAATGTGGGATATCTAAGAAATCAGGAAATAAGAGAAAAATTTTCAATCACAGTATCCAACAAATACCAAGTACTCGAACAGCTGGAAGATGAAACAGATACGGAAGACCACTGGCAACAAGTAAAAAATATATGGAACAAGACATGTGAAGAAGTACTGAGAAAAAGAGAACATCAGCACAAAGCATGGATAACAACAGAAACCATTAGTAAGATAGAAGACAGGAAAAACATGAAAGCAGATTTAAACAGAAGCAAAACCAGAAGCTCCAAAGCCAAGGCTCATGAAGTGTACATAGAAGCAAACAAGCTATCTTACTTCCCATTTATTTTAAAAAAAAAACCTATCTTTATTTATAATAAAGTTCGAACACCTCATGTTGTTCTAGTGGGTCTCTGAACAGAGAAAGAAAGAACAGGTCTATTATTCTACCTTGGGGCTTGTCAGATAATAGGATACAGTGCATTCATATCTATAAAATTGTATACATTAATACTGTGATAATCCTGGTACTTCGAACACATAGAAGTAAATATCAAAATATTTCGTTAACAAATATTCTCTTCACGTTTTAATTTACGATATACAGTACTAAATAATGCTACTTGCCGTATTTCTTAGCACTAATTTATGTTCATACACTCTGTGTAGTAGAGCTAGTAGAAACATAAACACAACTAATGAGGTGTCAACTCATATTTCAGTAATTCATATTTGAAACATACATCCCCCCAAAAAAGTCAGAGATGTCTTTTGTCTCTAACATGTCTATTTTCTTCATTTTCTTTTCCTTTTCAGCTTCTTATGGAGCGATCACTGCAACTAGTCTCCTTGTAGAAAGCATGCATCAAAACATTCATATGCTCTGGCAGTGGATGGTTTCTGAAGCAATTTATTTTACAGGATGAGACTGCCAGCCCAATGCATAACTTCATATTAGTCACCTGTTATGATTTCCAGCCCAATGCACAACTTTATATTAGTCACCTGTCATGATTGCCAGCCCAATGCACAACTTTATATTAGTCACCTGTTATGATTTCCAGCCCAATGCACAACTTTATATTAGTCACCTGTCATGATTGCCAGCTCAATGCATAACTTCATATTAGTCACCTGTTATGATTGCCAGCCCAATGCACAACTTCATATTAGTCACCTGTTATGATTGCCAGCCCAATACACAACTTTATATTAGTCACCTGTTATGATTGCCAGCCCAATGCATAACTTTATATTAGTCACCTGTTATGATTGCCAGCCCAATGCACAACTTTATATTAGTCACCTGTCATGATTGCCAGCCCAATGCACAACTTTATATTAGTCACCTGTTATAATTGCCAGCCCAATGCACAACTTCATATTAGTCACCTGTCATGATTGCCAGCCCAATGCACAACTTTATATTAGTCACCTGTCATGATTGCCAGCCCAATGCACAACTTTATATTAGTCACCTGTTATGATTGCCAGCCCAATGCACAACTTCATATTAGTCACCTGTTATGATTGCCAGCCCAATGCACAACTTTATATTAGTCACCTGTCATGATTGCCAGCCCAATGCACAACTTTATATTAGTCACCTGTCATGATTGCCAGCCCAATGCACAACTTTATATTAGTCACCTGTTATGATTGCCAGCCCAATGCATAACTTTATATTAGTCACATGATATCCCTGGGGAAGCACTAGGCCTATTATTTCTTTGCTTCCTCAGTGACTCCCAGTAAACACACACACGCACGCACGCACACACACACGTCTACTTTAGATACATGTAAAATTATGTGGTACAACAACTGTGAAGGTACGTGAGCCTGCCTGTCTGTCAGATGCAATGTATCTTATCTGGCATTTTACATGATTTCAATATTTCTGTTTCTCAGAGCTAATTTTAAAGCTGTGCTCTTGGCATCAGGTATTTTGGCAGAGTGGTTACAATGCTTGCCTCTCATGGAAAAGCTACCAAGTTCTGACTCGAAATCTAGTAGAGTCATGCTCCAATCTACCAACTGCTGAGTTAGGGAAGGCAAAATAGCAAGGGAAGAAACTGGTCACTTCAAGTGATAAAGCTGGATCTAATACAGTAAATTAACACCATTCCCCTATAGCAGTTTCTGCCATGGCGGCTGCCTTTATTGGTACTTGTAGTCTTTCACTGTATTTGGGAAATGTATACTGGCTGTTAAAACACAGTGAGTCATTCAGTTTGTTAAAAATCTGTGGTTTTATCACTTAAAATTTCAATAACATGCCAATAAATTTAAAAAGAAAAAACAAATTCATTAAAACTCAGCTACTGTGAAAAATTTATTTACAGGTAACTCACATTTCTCTAAACTTTGGATGTATCCTGGAGATATCAATAGACAATTCTTGTCTTTCCTTTGCTGCCTGATGAGAAGAAATAATAAAATCTTATGGATAATAACTAAAGGATAAAAAAAAAAACACAAACATTGCAAATGTTAAAAATTAAACTTTCTGTTATGTCACCAGTAATCAATATTGCCTTTAATGTAGTTAACACTACAGAGTTGATTGTGTTACCAAAACAGAGGTTGATTGATGGTGTTAACACCTTTTCGATGTCTTTTTTTTTCTAATTTTAGCCAGTAATCCATAGTTAGTTCTTGGATGTCTGGCTCAAGCAAATTTTCAATGTCCTCACCTTCAGTGTACTTAAACCAGCCTTCTGTGTCACTTTTACAGATTTCTTTTTTGCTATTGTTATGTTGATTCTGAAGTAGTGTATGAACTGTAAACCATTTTGCCACCAACAGTCACAAAAATCATTCACAGAAATTCCCTTACATGTTAACAACAGTGTGATTCATATAATATTAACTGTTGACAGCCCTAGCATTTGGTTTTTCATAAAGTTTATTAGTCCAGGGGTAATAGCTCTTGTAACGAGTGTACTGTCAGATTTAAATGATAGATACAAAAGTGCCAACAGTTAAAATGTACATAGCTATGAGGAGATCTGGCAATCCACATATATTTAAAACACCTTGATAGAACATTGATTTCCATTAATGAGTCTCATTACATGTTAAATAACTCCTTGGCTGTTCTTGGCTATCTATATAATCCATCAGCCAAGCTTTGTATGCAAGAGGAATGTTCATCAATTCAGTATCTCACGACAACAGGTTCTCACCTATGTCTAGACTCATGCTGCAGGCAAGCATAACAATGGAAATCAGTGAAACGGTTCCACATTATATTTTGGCCTCCATTTTTACAAGTGTACCGGGACACATGATCATGATATCTATACAGATCAGCATAAGCCATCTTCACTATTTTGCTCACATGAACAGAACACATCCTTTCCCTGTCACATCAATGAACAGACTCCAGCCATCTTCTAATGATTTACTCACACACATCACATAACAACTAATGTGCATACCTTTCAGTCTCCATGCATTTTGGTGCACAAAACTAAATACTGTAACACTGACTGAGTCCTGCTGCATGCATCAGAATGCAAACTATATTACTTCAACACACCAACAAAGAGGGTGGGGGGAAGGGATCCTGTTACATGCCCATTGAGGCATATTGAGAATATGGTGTTAGGCCCATATTTTCTTGACCATATGGCACACTAGGGGTGTTGTGGTCAACATCATGCCAGCCGCCTTAACCTTCCCAAACTTGCTCTGGGAATGGGGAATGTTTGCACATAAAAATTGCAGCATTATTTACAAATCACTCAGCTAACTAGCTGACAATTTTATAACATTTATGATATCTACATTATTTCAAACTATGCACAAAAGGTATGATTTCATTACCATTTTTAACATATGTGAGGTGACATTCGATATGACACACACTGATAAACCAGCTGATAGCATTACAATGCAGCCCTTGTTCTGGAATACCCAGGGAAAGAGACGTTAGAGGGAGACAAAGAACACATGGAGAAGGGAATTAGATATAGACATGAAGAGTATAAACAAGACATGAACTTGAACAGATAGCACAGGAAAGGAAGGACCTGGCATACGTTAGTTGAACGACTGTACTACATGCAGAGCTAAAAGGCCATGAATGAATGAACTATTTTTAAAAATACTGCACTATTTTCAAAATGCACATTATCCATATTTGCATAAAGTGTGACCACATTGTAATACCTTGAGCACAGCAAAATTGGAAGTTCTGGCCACATAGTCAGTAAAGTCTGCAATAGCCTTCTCCTTCTGCCTATAATTCTCCCGAATCTGTGACAAAACAGACATTAAAAAGGTTATTCTCTCTGGTCTGTAATAAAACAGAAAAAAAATGATAATTCTCTCTCATTTGTAATAAAACAGAAGCATAATTCTCTTTAATCTGTAACAAAACCAGACAAAAATGGTAATTGTCTCTGATCTGTAACAAAAAAAGAAGAAGCAAAAGGATAATTCTCTCTAATCGGGAACAAAACAAACGCTTAATTTGTTATTATCTATTACAAAACAGAAGAAAAAAAAAAGGATAATTCTCCATGTGAATGCACTGATGCATAAATGCTTCTAAACTGCATTTATCATTTCAGAGTACACCATCGACCAAGCAGTAGTGATAAATTTTACAGACTTTTCCATTGTGAACTTCTTCCATGTCATCAGTTTCTGCTACTGTCACTAATGCTCTACTCAGTAAGATGCTTCATGTGTGACTGAAGGTAATTTGAAGATGTTGATGTTATCTTGATACATCAGCTGCAGTTATGATGGTGTGTGGCAGACCAAACAAACAAATTAACTGCCTAATATTTTCTGTGAACCAATAGCTAACGCAAACTAATTATGAGAAAGGAATTCTTAACTATGCTTGCAAAATCTGGGTCATACTGAACTGAAAAACTCATATATCCAAACAAGATGTTTGGTTTTTGAAAATGGGTACACACCGTTGCATGCTGGTTAAACAAAAATTAGAATTCTGTATCTTGGAATAATGATGGGAAGTAGATGATTCTGATAGAACTGCTCTAAAATAAAAACAGCTACAGCTTATATGTTTTCTCATAACTGATTACTGATACTCAGAGTTGACATGAAGAACCAATCATCTGAATGGCTAATGATGCTGTTCTTCTGCACAGAGAATAACTACTGTTTTCTCAAAATTA
The DNA here is from genome assembly GCA_024509875.1 of Oreohelix idahoensis. Classification (NCBI taxonomy): domain Eukaryota; kingdom Metazoa; phylum Mollusca; class Gastropoda; order Stylommatophora; family Oreohelicidae; genus Oreohelix; species Oreohelix idahoensis. Next base: position 124,163 of record JAMPIV010015129.1, read on the forward strand.
TTTATTGACATTCAATATTGAATAAAGGTTGTCTTTAGACATGTGCACTATAGTGACCTCATCTTGAAAATGAAAGAGAACCTTAACTTAGTTGTACATGACCAAGACAAACATTACAAGGGAAGGTCACTATAATGTACATGTCTTAAGAGGACCGTTTCCCAATATTAATACAATGCAATGATGAAATTTGATAAAAACAGATAATACGTTGAAAGGACCTCAGTAATGACTTGGCATGAATTTGATAAGGACTATGATCCTTGGAGAGGTTGAAGGTGACGCATGAATGATGAATGAATAAACAATATATTGTACGCAACGTTAATTCAAAAACAAAAAAAGACTACTGGGAATTCATCCTGACCTCTGCATAGAACTCCTGCTCATCTAGCCTGTCTTGGTTATTCTGAGCTTCAAGTAGTTCCTGTTGAGTTCTCATCACAATCAGGGCTCTTTCTTCCATGGCTTTTGAGATAGCCTCTATGGCTTCCTGGTCAGCCGTGACTGGTCTTATTTTCTCTGCTTGAAGTTCGCTTATCGTCTCGGACCACACCTCTCCCATCTTGAAGTCAAGATATTTTTCTGCTCAAATAAAGATGTTTGTTCTTGAAGAGACATACATACAGATGTAGAATCACACATATGTCTTGCCAGCAATATACATAAAGTTAGGAGATACAGACAGTGATTTCAAAAAGACGATTAAGAAAAACATGGGGAGCTTTCATGGCATTAAGAATATTAAGAAATTTAGAAAAGAAATCCAACAAAAAATCAGAATCTTCAGCTCAAATATCAAATCAGTCCTATTGTATGGCTGTCAAACATGGAGAACAACAAAAACAACAATCAAGAAGTTACAGTACAAGACTTTCATAAATGGATGTTTTCACAGAATACAAGGATTGAAATGGTATGACAAGATGACCCAATGTGCAACTGACAACAAGAACCTGACAAGTGTCAGTGGAACAAAAGATGAGATGATGACATTGGCGATGATAGGACACAGTTAGGACACAGATAGGACACAGTTAGGACACATGCTGATAGCATTACCAGGCAATCCTTGTTCTGGAACCCCCCAAGGGTAAGAGTGGTACAGACCGACTGAGAAACACATGCAGACGGGAACTGGAGGTCAAAATAAAAAATGTTGAGTAAGACAGGGAAGGACCTTGAGCTGATGGTACGACCTACACTACTTTTGGGGAGCTGAGGGGTAGTGAAGGATGGTTACTGCACTCAAGACACAAACTACACTCAAGACACAAACTACAATCAAGACACAAACTACACTCAAGACACAAACTACATTCAAGATACAAACTACGCTCAAGACACAAACTGAACTCCAGACACAAACTACACTCCAGGCACAAACTACACTCAAGCTCACTCTGAAGCAATGGATATGGCCTTGACATTAATATTTAGAATATAATAATTATGATATCAAAACAAATGAAAAATCAACATTAAATATAAAAACAAAATGAAAGATGCTAAAAGAAGTGAAAAGTTTCTAATTAAAATGCGGGATGGCTGATGTAAAATATAGGTCAAGAGACGAGCAGGAATGGTCAAAAATATGTTGAACAGCGTGAGGTAGATTTTATCATCTAAACAAATACAAATTAAAAAATCAGAGTTATAGAGTGTTATAGCATTCATGCAAACAGTTGTTTCTCTTATAATGTAGTATCTCTGTTCCTAAAAGTTATTGTGGAATTTGCACAATAAAAATAACAGGGCTTATGGGCAAAAGAGGTTTAGGAGCAGAATATTTAAAACCTGAACAGTCTCGTGAGTAATAAATTTAAACAAAATTATAATAACAAACTCACTAAAAATTCAGTGTTTGAATTCCACTGAATCAGCCACTGTTAGCACTAAAAGGAGGCACTTCTTCAAGATTTAGAAATGTTTGTTCAAGGTCTTCATATATAGCTAATGCTCTCTCTTTAAATGTGAGAAAGCTTGTTCTCGATTTCTATTTTGTTTGGTCTTTGATCAAAACACTCACCAGGCTTTTCATTTCTTCTATACCTTTAGGTTTTGTTCTAAACAGACTTTACAGCACTCCCTGTTGTTCCTGCTTAACAAATTTCTTTTATTTTCACAGCATTGTCTCTGATGGTGCACAATGTGGATTCCTTTAGGCGTGTTGCTCTCGAGATATCAAATGTTCTCTTGTTTCTTTCAAAACATAAAATATTTTCAAGCTTCTCCTCAATGCTAACTGTTTCTTTTTTCGTTTGCTACTTGTGTTCTTATAATCAGGATTGTTCCTCATGTTTCCATCAAATACTTTTATCAAGAAAAGTACACAAACTTGGGACAACAGAGTGATACACACTCACAAAGCATGAGATGTGTGCATGCTGTGTATTCCTCCTTGGGTCACTGCATTCAGCATGGTAGCGTTTTTCAAGCTCACCTGATCTTACTTAGCTGTGCAAAGCATAACCACTTCATGAAAAATCGCGTATGACCTAACACGATTTTGTGCTTCAGTGATTTTATTCTCCAATTTGCTACCATGTATGAACAAACTAGCACATTACAAACATGCGTTGTAACAGATGATCGAAAAATCTCTTTGACCTTTGAGAAAGTGCAATTTCCGATTTCATTCATTCATAACCTTCCACTCCCAAAGGAGCATAGGCCTTCAACAAACAACATGCCAAGTCCTCTTGTCACGTGCCATCATCTCAAGTTCTTTCCACGTTCTCCTTATCATTTTCACCTCTGTTTCGAGCTCTCTTCTCCATGTGCTTCTTGGTCTTCCTCTGCTTCTCTTTCCCTGGGGATTCCAGAACAAGGACTGCCTTGTAATGCTATCAACAGGTTTCCTCAGTGTGTGTCCTATCCATCGCCATCGTCTTCTTCTCATCTCTTGTTTCACTGGCACTTGTCTAGTTCTTGTCATCAGTTCCACGTTGGTAACCTTGTCATACCATTTTAATCCTTCTATTCTACGCAAGCACCCATTTATGAAAGTCTGTAGCTTTTTGATAGTTGTCTTTGTTGTTCTCCATGTCTCAGAGCCATACAATAGGACTGACTTCACATTTGAGTTGAAGATTCTTATTTTCGTGTTGGATCCGATTTCTCTTGATCTCCATATATTTCCCAATGCAATTTTTTTTTTTTTGAACGGCGGCTAATACTCGAGGCGAAATCTCAGGTTATTTTTAATGTCTAACCTGACATTGATTTTTACGTGAGTATCCTATTTTCTTGTACAGAGACAAGTGTCCCTCGCCATTCAGGCAGATACTCACCGTTTTCGGAGGTACCCATTAGAGCTGGGTCGGCTCAGGAGCCGCCAGTCCCTGGTCGACGACACTCCTTCAAATGTTCTCGCCAGGTCTCGAGTTAATCCAGTCCAAATCCCGGTCGACGAAAAATCCTCAAATGCCGTCGCCTGGGTTTGATCCTGAATCCCAATGCAATGAAAGCTCCTCTTGCTTTTTGTATTCTTATTTTGATATCACTGTCTGTCCCTCCAACTTTGTCTATATTGCTGCCAAGATATGTGTACGATTCTACATCTTGTGTTGGTGCTTCTTCAAGTTCAACCCTGTTATCATTACCTGCATTTATTCTCATTATCTTTGTCTTTTCCCTGTGTATTTTCAGACCCAATTGCTGTGACCTCTCATCGAGTGTTTTCAATTTGTCCTGCATCTGATTACGGTTATGGGACAGAAGAGCTAAGTCATCAGCAAAATCCAGATCATCCAACTGCTTAGTCAGAGTCCACTGGATTCCATTTCTGTTGTGTGTTGTCGATGTTCTTGTAACCCAGTCTATTGCTAGTAAGAAAAGAAATGGAGACAAGAGGCATCCCTGTCGAACTCCTGTTCTTATCCCAAACTGTTCTGTAAGCTGTCCTTCATGAAGAACTCTGCATGTCATGTCTTCATATGTTTTCTTTATTAAATTAATGATCTTCAGGAGAACTCCATAATGCCTCATCAATTTCCAAAGTGATTCTCTGTCTACACTGTCAAATGCCTTTTCGTAGTCCACAAATCCGATGTATAGTGGTGAATTCCATTCCAGACTTTGTTCAACTATTATTCTCAAAGTGGCTATCTGGTCTGTACAGGATCTGTTTTGTCGAAAACCTGCTTGTTCATCTCTCAGTTTCTTGTCTATGGACTCTTTTAATCTCTCAAGGATAATCCTGTTTAATACTTTTCCTGGCACTGAAAGTAACATTATTCCTCTATAATTTGTGCACTCTTGTAAATTTCCCTTCTTAGGCAACTTAACCAGATATCCTTCCTTCCATTCTGCTGGTATCTCTTCCTTTTCCCAGACTTTACCAAGTAATTTATATAACATCTCTGTAGTCGTGTCTATATCTGCTTTGATGGCCTCTGCTGGAATGCCATCAGGTCCAGACGCTTTTCCATCTCTTAGAAGCTTTATGGCTTTCTTTATTTCTTCCTTCGTTGGTCTTTCACCATTAATTTGTAGCTCTTCTTCTGCTGGCTGGATGTCCGGGGGGTTTTGTGGGGCTGGTCTATTGAGAAGGTCCTCAAAATATTCTGTCCACCTCTTCATTTGCCCTTGTATATTGCTGAGCAGTTTTCCATTCTTGTCTTTTATGAGGCAACTTGTTTGCTTGTATTTCCCCGTTAGCTTCTTTGTGCTGTTATACAGTTCTCTCATATTCCCTTTAGCTGCAGCATCTTCTGCCTCTCTTGCCAACTCCTCAATATACTTCCTCTTGTCTCTTTTGATACTTCTTTTTACTTCTTTGTTTGCTTCTGTGTACACTTCTTGAGCCTTGGCTTTGGAACTTCTGGTTTTGCTTGTGTTTAAATCTGCTTTCTTGTTTTTTCTGTCTTTTATCTTATTGATGGTTTCTGTTGTTATCCATGCTTTTTGTTGTCATTCCCTTTTCCCCAGTATTTCTTCACATGTCTCATTCTATACCGTTTTGATTTGCTGCCAATAGTCTTCTGTATTCTCTGCATCTTCCAGCTGTTGGAGCATTTGGAATTTGTTGGATATTGTGACCGCAAATTTGTCTCTTGTTTCTTGATTTCTTAGATGTCCTACATTAAGTTGTTGTCTATAATTTTGCATTGTTGCATATCTCTTGAGTTTCATTTTTACTTTGGCTATCAGAAGGTGGTGATCTGATGCCACATCTGCTCCTCTATATACCTTTACATCCTGCAATGATGATCTAATCTTCTTGTTTATGCATATATGATCAATCTGAGTTTCTGTTCTATGGTCTGGTGATATTCATGTTGCCTTGTGTATTCTCTTATGTGGAAACATGCTTCCTCCTATAGCCAGTTGATTTGAAGCACAGAAGTTTGAGAATAGTTCCCCATTTTCATTCATTATTCCTAGCCCCTGTTTTCCCATGACTTCTTCAAAGCCGGTGTTGACTGTACCTATCTTTGCATTCATGTCACCCATCAAAATTGTGATGTCTCTTCTTTTTACTTTTTCCATAATTTCCTGTAGTCTAGTATAAAATGCTTCTTTCGCAGACTCTTCTTTGTCATTAGTTGGTGCATAACATTGGATGACATTTACATTTATTTTCTTTTTAGCTGTTTTAAAAGAAGCTGTTATTATTCTGGGTCCAACGGCTTCCCTTTCAATGAGTGCTTTCTGTGCTTCTTTAGATAACATAAGAGCTACCCCTTCACTGTGGTGTGAACTTTCGTCTTCATGTCCTGAGGACAGCACCAATTCACCTGTGATGAGTTTCTTCCTGTCTACCCCCTTCCACTTTGTTTCACACAGTCCCAGAACCTCGAATTTATATTCCCTCATCTCTGCTGCTACTTGTGCCACTTTCCCTTGTTCGTTTAATGTCCGAACATTCCAGGTGCCAAATCTGGAAGTTCTCCTAGAAGAAAGAAGGTTAGTCAGCAACACAGACTCCTTTCGGCTTTCTCTCTGTTGCATCATACGCCTCCCTGCGAGAGGACCTTCCCCTGTCTTGGATGGCTGTGTTTTATTTTCTTTAATTGACTTGTCCATGTTTGTTGAAGTTTTTTGTGGTTTAAATTTTTTACAGGATGGGGTAACCGGCCCCATGCCCAACCCTCCTTAGTCGCTTTCTACGACATGCTTGGCAGGGAACAGTGTTACTATTCTTTGCTCCCCTTTCAGGCCCCGGTAACACACGGGTGAATTTCCGATTTAAGTCCATATTAAACACAGCTGCTTTATGCATGTATTGGCACATTTGCGTCTTTCCCATAAAGCAATGAGCACATTACACACCAAAATTTTCCATCATGCCAACAGAGATTGCTTGGGACAGCATGTCAATGCAATGGAAGGAATGTGCTGATTTGAAATGTCTTTTTTTTTTTTTTTTTTTCGTACGCCCGCTAATACTCAAGGCGAAATCTCAGGTTATTTATTGTTAATGTCTAACCTGACATTGATTTTACGTGAGTATCCCTTTTCTTGTACAGAGACAGGTGTCCCTCGCCATTCAGGCAGATACTCGCCGATTTCGGAGGTACCCATTAGAGCTGGGTCGGCTCAGGAGCCGCCAATCCCTGGTCGACGACACTCCTTCAAATGTTCTCGCCAGGTCTCGAGTTAATCCAGTCCAATTCCCGGTCGACGAAAAATCCTCAAATGCCGTCGCCCGGGTTTGATCCTGAATCACCCGGTCGCCAGAGCGGTGTTGTAACCACTACGCTAGCGCGGCTGAAATGGCATTGTAGCATAAGAACTAAGAAAGTTAGAAAATTACTGTAGGCCAGTTTTTTTCAAGGAAAATGTCAATAACTTTTTTAGTGCAACAGTTTTTTATTTTTAATAATTTAGAAGACAAAATAAATATAAATCCAGTTTTGCTTATTCTTCCTGGTCAGCCTGAGGTTGTTGGTTTCTCCATAGAGTTTGTCCAGGAATGGCATTGGTCACGTCCATATGTGCTTTCTCTGTTCTTCCTATATTGGACACTTTTGCAGCAGACGTCCAGCTGTCATTTTATCGGTGTTACAGCTGTTCTCATTGGTAGTTCCTATCTTTAGCTTGTTCAAAAGATGATATACCAATCTGTTGTGGCCTGTGCGGAGTCTGAAGATTATTACTTGTTCATTATTTTTAAGCTGGTAATATGATTACGCTTCACAAAACTCAACTCACATATGGGACCCAAAGATGCAGTAATAGAGAATGCAGTCAGCGACTCATAGCTTGACTGCTTGTGTCAGGGTCAGCGAACCAGAGCTGACCAAGACCCTACTCCACCTCCACGTGGTGGTCCTGGAAACAGGCTGCATCACTGCAGTCTGGCTGAGAGAGTAGGGATCGAAGAGAGAAGGCAAACCCGGTCCCAAAAAATGCCATGCTGAAGTCGGATGTGCCGGCCGAAAGGCACAGATATCACAGCTCCGGTAAACAGACACAACGCAACCAACGTCCTTTTCAGGACGAACGAGGAAGAAGAAAGAAGAAGAACTCACATATAATTGAATTTAGTTTGCATTAAAAAAAATATGGGGTACAAAAGATAGCCCGCACATATTCAAATTTGAATTAATGGAACTCGCGCACATTGGTGGTTGAGTGTAAACATAAATAACTCAAAAGAAAACTAAAGAGATGCTGGTTGATGGTATTAGGTATAAATGAGCAGAAAAGTTAATGAAGGAAAGTATTCCTGAAAGACAGGGACACAATTGCACCTAAGTGAAAAGGGAACTAATCTAATAGTTAACATTATTACAGTTTTCTTTAAATAAAATAAAAATATTAGTCTATAGACAAATTTGCTTAAACGTATTAATAATATACTTTAGTTTTCTTTGTAGAAAAATATGTAAATTGTTCTATTATTTTATTTTTTATCTCTAAGTAAAAATACAATTAATTATATAAGCAATTATCACAGCCTTGACTAAAAATAACTAAATGAGTGTTTCTGCCAAGCACTTTGGGCTTCACTAAATCTATTCCTTTATTGACTGTGCCCCTTGTGGGCAAGGCATGTCATAAATATGGCACAGTGTGCTAAAATAATAGAAATGTTTACGGGTTGTAAACTTCCAATTTTTGGAAATACTATATATTAAATCAGTTCTATTATATGGCTCTGAAACAAGGAGAACAACAACTGAAAAGCTACAGATTTTCATAAATGGGTGCTTGCATAGAATACAAGGATTGAAATGGTATCACAAAATCACTAATGTGGAACTGACGACAAGTGTTAGTGTAACAAGAAATGAGAAGACGATGCTTGGGAACTGACATAAAAAAGGTATAGAAAAACTGGATGGCACAGGACAAGAAGACTTGGCATATGTCTGTTGAATGCCTATGCTCCTTGGGGAGCTGAATGGTGATGATGATGACACATACACACATATGGTCATAAGACCAGTGCCTCAGAAAAAAAATTATAATCAATAAGTTGCTTCACAAAAACCTATCCTTGTTGTTTCATGCATATAAGAATCATATCATACCGCTCTTTGGTTTTGAATTTGACAAGTTTAACATATTTTTCTTTTGGTACCCTTAACCCCCCTGCCCTGCATTCTCCTCTGCCATCACTGGTGCCTATACCTTGTCATGGTATGGCAGCTTGTGTACCCTGACAATCCCCAGAGTTATGCCAGCAGGAGTTTTACTCTTGGCAGGTTCTACCAAGCTGGACGGGTCTGCGTGGATAAGGGTCAAACTAAAACAGGCACCCTGGTCCTCCAGGCTGGGGGTTTAGCACAGGGTGGACACCCCTGTCTCTGTTAAAAACATACATTACAGAAACAGCAACAGATGAACAAGCTTTGCTGTGGGATGGACATCTGGAATCTGACTGCTAGTGGTGAAAGCCGAAAGGAAGCCACTGGCATGAAAATGGACATCCTGACCGCTAAACAAGAAACCAGAATTGGATTTTGGAATGTAAAAAACAATGAACGAGACAGGGAAACTGAAACAGATTATAACGGAAATGAAAAACTACAGACTACATATGCTAGGAATAAGTGAGAGTAGATGGACGGGGCAGGAAGAGTAAAAACAGCAACAGGGGAAACAGTACTTTACTCCAGAAGAGAGAATGGCCAACACAGTGAAAGGAGTAGCCATTATCTTGAAGAAGGACATAGAAAGAGCATTATTGGAATGGAAGCCAGCCATTATCTTGAAGAAGGACATAGAAAGAGCATTATTGGAATGGAAGCCAATCAACAATAGATTGATAAGTGAGACTAGAGGGAGATTCACTAACAGCACCATAATACAATGCTGTGCACCAATGATAGTGACAAAAAGGACAAGGATGCATTTTACCAACAATTACAGAAAGAAATATGCACGCAGGCATATCTGGAGTCATTCTTATATGATCACCAGCTAAGCACAATGCTGCAGTATACATGTGAAGTGAACATGGAAGTGAACCTGTCTGTGAGGCTAATTAGACCCACATTGATGCTTGAAATCATCCACACTTCCAGGGATTCCTCCTGTGGTGAAACATGTTGAGAACCCAGCAGTGCACGCTAAGCTTGGAGGAGTCCCTTGAGCCCCAGACGTAACTCTGGCTTTTTACCTGGTTGGCTGCATGCAGGAGGATCTCACTGTGGGCCCATGATGGCCAATGGGAACTGAGAAGTGGCTCTGTGTAGGACGTGACAATTCCTTGGGAGAGCCCAAAACCAGAGCACAATATTTTAGTTCTGCATATTTGGAGAGCCCCCTTGGATGGCGAGGATTGCACAGTATGCCACACACTCCGTCCTCCTAGCTTTAAATGCCAGTCAAGATGGAGAAACTAGAGCTCATCACTTAACACATTTCAGAATGGCAGAAAAGTCACAAGAAAAGCCTAGATCTATAGTGTAGATAATACCAAGGAGTCTTCAACTTGGTATAGGCTGCAAAAGAGCGAGAAGCTCAGCAGTCCTAGTTAAACAACAACAACAAAAAGGAGTGGAATGCACACCACGGTATGATCTAACCACAGTAATTGGTGATCTCAATGCTAAGGTTGGAACAAATAATACATGCAATGAAAGAGTAATGGGAAGACACAGCAGTGAAACAGTAAATGAGAGCGGTGATATATTAATAGGCTTTTGTGGCATTAACAACCTTGTCATTGGTGGGACACTTGTTCCACACAAGGAAATCCCCAAATTAACGTGGGAGTCACCAAATGGCCATGACAGAAACCAGATGGACCACTTAATAATTAACGGTAGATGGAGGCATTCTCTGCAAGATGTGAAAGTAAGAAGAGGTGCAGATGTGGGAAGTGATCACCACCTAGTACTTGCAAGAATAAAGATGAAGATCAGAGCTACTGGGCCAAAACAGCAAAACAGAAAAGATTTGACATCAGTAAATTTAAGGACCCCCTCACTAGAAAAGCATTTGTATCTGAAATAAAGAAATGCTACCAAACTGCCAAGAGCCAATAAGAGACAGCAGTTCAAGATGTTGACCAGAAATTCAGCACAATTTCAACAGTATATAGAGAAAGCAGCAAAACTTGCTTGGGATTCCAGGAAAGGAAGATACAAGATTGGATAACACCAGAAACATTGAAAACCATTGGGATGAGAAAAGAAATCAAAAGAAAGAAAATAGAAGCAAAGTCCCCTAGGCTGAAGGAAATATATAGTGAACAGTACAGTCAGCTGAGCAAGGAAAATAAAACGCCAAACCCGAGCTGACAAAAGGAAATTCATAGATAACCATGCAAGTCAGGCAGAAGAAGTAGCATTGAGGAATGAACAAAGCGCAGGGTACAAAGTAACAAAAGTGATCAGTGCAAACAACATTACACTAGTCAGAGACAAGAACGGAAATCTCATCACCATAAAACAGGGGCAATTCTAGATGGGCAGAACATTTTTATATATTTAATAATTAGGCAAAAAAACTTGTACAGAAATTATGTACGGGGCATACACATCTGAAAATGCAAACACCTTGTACAGATTACGGGTAAACCGTAGCATGTGGCATGTATGAAAAAGACATAACACCTTACTGAAGACCATTATAAAGGGCAGAGGTGTAGGCAAATGTGCAAGAGGAAGACATCACTGTATGTGGGAAGATAACATCAAGAGATGGACAAGAAAGAGTCTATCAGAGTCCACCATCAAGACAAGAGACAAAAGACATTGGAGATCCATTACAGCTGACCTTCAATGTGAAGACGGTACCTGCTGATGATGATGATTTCTCACAACAAAGAGAAGACTGTTTACCTATAATGGCAAGTGTGACATGGTCTGCCACAGTAATGCCAGGGAGGTCAGTAAAACCCATCTTACAGAAGAGGGAATAAATCTTGGCCCTCAAGTTCTCCCCAACATCAGCTATAGCCTGGCTAACACTGGAAGCTGCCTGAGGAACAGTACCTAAATCAACTTGAAAACTGCCCATCAGGGGCTGGGTGACATCTGGAAAAGAATATTTATAGCATGGATATAAATTATCTGTATATATATATATATATATATATATATATATAATATATATATATATATATATATATATATATATATATATTATATATATATATATATATATATATATATATATATATATATATATATATATATATATATATATATATATATATATATATATATATATATATATATATATATATCTGTGTTCCTATAACTAACTTTTCCCCTCCATTAACTCCCTTCACAGCACAGGTAGTCAGTCAGCTATAGTCAACATGCCGTGGATATGACTTTCTATCTCTCTTAATATGACTCCCAATTTAGTCAAAGTAGGTGTATAAAATATTAATATGTATATATTATGAGATGGAGTGAATATTATATACAGACTGACCTCGACTTACGAGGTGGTTTCATTCTGACCCACTTTGTCATTAAGTCAAAATTGTTGTAAGTCGGAAATCACTATAAAAAAGGTAGTCCCATAGCAGATACTGCTGTAGGGGAGTGAAGTGTTGGAGACTTCACTATAATAGGTCCAGCTTCGAGAGGTGGGGTGACCAGTTCCCTTCCTTGCTGCTTCTGCCTTCCCTAACTCAAGAGTAGAGTCAGGTACCCATTTACAGCTGGGTAGACTGGTGCGTGATGCCACAGTGTCTTGAATCCAGTACCTTTGCTGTGGGAGAAGTGTTCTGACCAATCTGCCAATCAGAAACAAGTAACATGTCTGAATGCTAAAATATATATGTCTGTTTTGTTATATATTTAAACAAGTTTTACTTTTCGATTATAGTGAAACAATACAATGTACAAATTATCATATGAAATTACTGTACTGTACAGTTCTGTACTGTAATAAGTAATGAAACATAAGTGTACAGTACTTCTGTGATGACTGTCTAAGTACGAGTGGTTGCAAATCCCATATGTCATATGTCGAAGACAATCTGTGCATATGATGGAAGGCAAGAGGAAGTCACAGTTTAATTATCCCTAATCACACTGCATTTAATTATTTCACTACACTTCTTCTCTTCTTTGATCCTTAGCCGCCGACTGTCTAAGCAGTCAGTGGCCATCACGCCTGGTGGCGCCTTGTAGGGCAGCAACAAACTGCTTCCACTTTATTTGGTCGGCGGCCATCCTTTGTATAGTGCCCCAGATCTGGTTTATTCTTTGCATCTTGGCCTCCACAGTTCTCCACCAAGTTGTTCTTGGTCGGCCTCTCTTTCGCTTTCCTTCGGAGGTCCATAGCATAGCTGTTCTAGTGATGGCATCAGTGTCACTTCTTAGGACGTGGCCAACCCAACTCCAGCGTCTGCCAGCTATGATGGTGTGCATGTCCTCTTGGTTACTCCGAGTAAGTAGTTCTTGGTTAGTGATGGTATTTGGCCAAAAGATTCAGAGAATTTTCCTTAGGCAGACTGTGTGGAAGGAGGACAGTTTCGACATTTCCTTCTGTTACTCTCCAGCATTCCACACCATAGAGAAGCACAGAAAGTACATAGCTCTCATATAATCTTAATTTCACAATATCCAACAAATTCCAAGTGCTCCAACAGCTGGAAGATGTAGAGAATACAGAAAACTATTGGCAGCAAATCAAAACTGTATGGAATGAGACATGTGAAGAAATACTGGGGAAAAGGGAATGACAACAAAAAGCATGGATAACAACAGAAACCATCAATAAGATAAAAGACAGAAAAAACAAGAAAGCAGATTTAAACACAAGCAAAACCAGAAGTTCCAAAGCCAAGGCTCAAGAAGTGTACACAGAAGCAAACAAAGAAGTAAAAAGAAGTATCAAAAGAGACAAGAGGAAGTATATTGAGGAGTTGGCAAGAGAGGCAGAAGATGCTGCAGCCAAAGGAAATATGAGAGAACTGTATAGCAGCACAAAGAAGCTAACAGGGAAATACAAGCAAACAAGTTGCTTCATAAAAGACAAGAATGGAAAACTGCTCAGCAATATACAAGAGTAAATGGACAGAATATTTTGAAGACCTTCTCAATAGACCAGCTCCACAAAACCCCCCGAACATCCAGCCAGCAGAAGAAGAGCTACAAATTAACGGTGAAAGACCAACGAAGGAAGAAATAAAGAAAGCCATAAAGCTTCTAAGAGATGGAAAAGTGTCTGGACCTGATGGCATTCCAGCAGAGGCCATCAAAGCAGATATCGACACGGCTACAGAGATGTTATATAAATTACTTGGTAAAGTCTGGGAAAAGGAAGAGATACCAGCAGAATGGAAGGAAGGATATCTGGTTAAGTTGCCTAAGAAGGGAAATTTACAAGAGTGCACAAATTATAGAGGAATAATGTTACTTTCAGTGCCAGGAAAAGTATTAAACAGGATTATCCTTGAGAGATTAAAAGAGTCCATAGACAAGAAACTGAGAGATGAACAAGCAGGTTTTCGACAAAACAGATCCTGCACAGACCAGATAGCCACTTTGAGAATAATAGTTGAACAAAGTCTAGAATGGAATTCACATCGGATTTGTGGACTACGAAAAGGCATTTGACAGTGTAGACAGAGAATCACTTTGGAAATTGATGAGGCATTATGGAGTTCTCCTGAAGATCATTAATTTAATAAAGAAAACATATGAAGACATGACATGCAGAGTTCTTCATGAAGGACAGCTTACAGAACCGTTTGGGATTAAGAACAGGAGTGCGACAGGGATGCCTCTTGTCTCCATTTCTTTTCTTACTAGCAATAGACTGGGTTATGAGAACATCGACAACACACAACAGAAATGGAATCCAGTGGACTCTGACTAAGCAGTTGGATGATCTGGATTTTGCTGATGACTTGGCTCTTCTGTCCCATAACCATAATCAGATGCAGGACAAATTTAAAACACTCAATGAGAGGTCACATCAATTAGGTCTGAAAATACACAGGGAAAAGACAAAAATAATGAGAATAAATGCAGGTAATGATAACAGGGTTGAACTTGAAGAAGCACCAATACAAGATGTAGAATCGTACACATATCTTGGCAGCAATATAGACAAAGTTGGAGGGACAGACAGTGATATCAAAATAAGAATACAAAAAGCAAGAGGAGCTTTCATTGCATTGGGAAATATATGGAGATCAAGAGAAATCGGATCCAACACGAAAATAAGAATCTTCAACTCAAATGTGAAGTCAGTCCTATTGTATGGCTCTGAGACATGGAGAACAACAAAGACAACAAACAAAAAGCTACAGACTTTCATAAATGGGTGCTTGCGTAGAATAGAGGGATTAAAATGGTATGACAAGGTTACTAACGTGGAACTGATGACAAGAACTAGACAAGTGCCAGTGGAACAAGAGATGAGAAAAAGACGATGGCGATAGATAGGACACACACTGAGGAAACCTGTTGATAGCATTACAAGGCAGTCCTTGTTCTGGAACCCCCAGGGCAAGAGAGGCAGAGGTAGACCAAGAAGCATATGGAGAAGAGAGCTGGAAACAGAGGTGAAAATGATAAGGAGAATGTGGGAAGAACTTGAGATGATGGCACATGACAGGAGGACTTGTCATGTGTTTGTTGAAGGCCTATGCTCCTTTGGGAGTGGAGGGTTATGAATGAATGAATCTTAATTTGGTATTTGTGTTGTACTGGGAAGACTTCCAGATGTTGTTGAAACTAGCAAAGGCTGTTCTCGCTTTATTCATTCTGTTCTTGATGTCTTTGTTTGTTCTGCCGTCTGGTGTTACTGTGCATCCTAGGTATGTACGAGGGGGAGTCTAAAAATAACCTTAATATGGCAATAAAAAGTCAAAATCACATAGTAGACGGTTGTACTACAGATATGTTATGCCCTCCCGCCTGAGATACCAGTGCGCGCAGGCCCGTCGTCCTAATGGGAAGTATGACGTCAGCAAACCATAGCCAAGATGGCCGCCCCCTTGGAAGCATGCACGAGAGAAGAGCAGCGTGCAGTTATCTGTTTTTTTGGGTAGTGAGGATGAGAAACCAGCAGACATTCATCAGAGGATGAAGAGGCAGTATGGGGATGCTTGTGTGTCACTTCAGCAGGTTTATGTGTGGCAGAGTAAGTTTAAAAGTGGGGTGTCAACTGTGATTGATGCAGCTCACTCTGGCCGGCCTTACACTGCGACTACGACTGACGCTATTGCTGTAGTGGAACGAGTGATAAGGGAAAACCGGCGGGTAACAATCGACGAGGTGGCTGGAGAATTGAAGATCAGTCATGGCTCGGCGCACCACATCATTCATGATGAACAACTCACCCCAGAACTGAAAGAACGTCGTGTGGATGTTTGTGAAACACTGTTAGGACGTTATGAAGCTGAAGGAGATGGCTTTCTACACCATTTAGTCACTGGTGACGAATGCTGGGTCCATTACTTCCAGCCAGAGACTAAGCGAGCCAGCATGAAGTGGCGACATTCATCATCGCCAAAAGCAAAGAAGTTCCGTACAACGCGGTCAGCCGGCAAATTGATGCTCACGCTCTTCTGGGACTGTAAAGGCCCAATCCTGGAACATTACATGCCCAGGGGACTCACTATCAACAGTGAATCATACTGTGATCTGCTTCAGAACCACTTGAAACCTGCAATCAGGTCAAAACGTTGTGGCTTGCTCATTTCTGGTGTGTTGTTACAGCATGATAACGTGCGGCCGCACACAGCTCATGCGACAGTAACGAAAATCACGAATCTGCGTATGGAGTATCTTCCACATCCTGCATATTCACCGGACCTCGCACCGAGGGATTATCATGTGTTTGGACCCCTCAAGGAGGCACTCGGTGGCAAGAAGTTCAGAACGGACGATGAAGTGAAAGAGGCGGTGCATACGTGGCTACGCAGTCAGTCAGAAGAGTTTTTTTCTCGCGGAATCCAGGCATTAGTGAAGCGCTGGCACACCTGCATTGAATGTGGTGGGGACTATGTTGAAAAGTGATTAAGTGCTTTCATTTCTATTTGTGCATATTCTGTTAATAAAAAAATATTAAGGTTACTTTTTGACTTCTCCTTGTAAATGTATCCGTCTGTTCCAGAAGGAACCAGAAGCTGGAACAGACGTATTTCACTACAGTCAGACAGACAGAAGCATCAGGTTCAAGACAATATAGACTGTAGGAAATAGAGAGACGTAATCACCAGTGCGTTTTGGCATGGCATCCTATGACAATGATATATGACATGATCATTTAATGTATTTATTCTAACATTCTTACTGCCCTTTGTACACACCATGCATACTGCAATGTAGTTGCTTAGCAGCTGTTTCTCTATTCGGCCTTTCTAGTACCTTCCATAATTCATCTTTATTAACACAATAAAATGCTTTTAGTTTCTGACACTCAACTGTCTGTTCTCCAGTAAAGTTGGTCCCATAACAGATACTGGTAAGTGTCAGAAGTGGTCTGACCAGTTTCTTTCCTTGCTGCCTTCGCCTTCTCTAACTCAAGAGCCTCAGGTACCTATTTACAGCTAGGTAGCTTAGAGCATGACACTACCAGGTTTCAAATGTGGTATTCAGGGTCCAAAGTGCTGTTACAGCTGGGAGTGGAGTTGAAGATGAGTTCTCAACTTCGTTTAAAAACTCCTAAGGCATAGGTAATGCATAGCCTCTGACAGCTAAGTCCAGCTCCTGACCTTCACATGGTGGCCCTGTTTAAACTAACAGGAGAAGGGACGAAGAGCGAGTCTCCGAGAGACTAAAACCAAAATGCTCTGGGTAGATAAAGCTCGTAAGTCTTGGATTGCAGTTCATCTAGGAGAAAGAAAACCCTGATTTCAAACCAGCGGCTGCCTTGCAGGTAAGCTGGAGACAATCAAAGGCTAAAGAAAGTGACTCGATAGAGATGCACTGAGCTACAGGATTAACCAACAGTGCAACGTACTTCGCTTGCAAACATAAAATATTCAAACTATACTTCAGTACAGAATTAAAATCATTCTGAGCAGACATTTTGTCAAATCCCGTCTTTCAACTTAAAAAAAAAAAATTTCATTTTAACGCTTTTTTTTTTCTTCAGAAGCAAAAATGTATAATTTTTAATTCTCTAATTTTTTTAACTGCATAATTTTTGGTTCAATCGGTATTGAAAGGTTTTGTAACTAACCAAGAATTACTCCTTGTCCGTCTCTCTTGACACCAATCTCTGCCTCCTCCTGCCGCCATATCTGACACAAGAGGTGAGCAGCTGTACATCCATCCTTGCCTCGCCAGGTCAGAACATGATTCAAAGTTTTGGGGTTTTCACATAAATCTAGCAGGCATCCCAGAATGATATTGTGCATGCTCTTGGAACATACCTATTTTTGAGTGAAAAGAAAACAAAATATTTCTCCACACAATATAAGCTGAATAAATAAATGACTGTATCATTCACAATCTCTCAACTAAAAACTAAATCAATCTGTAAATCCCTAGTGATCTCTGAGGAAAGTATTGTTGTTGTTTAACTAGAGCTGCTGAGCTTCTCGTTCTTTTGCAGCCAATGCCAGTTTGACGAGCCCTTGATATTATCTACACTGTAGATCTAAGCTTTCCCTGTGGCTTTTCTGCCAATCTGAAACGTGTTGAGTATGAGCTCCAGTTTCTCCAGCTTGGATCATCACATCTATTCCCAAGCTAGGAGTAAGAAGCGCGTGGCATACTGTGCATTCCCCACCATCCAAGTGGGCTCTCCAACTATACAGAGCTAAAATATTGTGCTCTGGTTGTGGGCTCTACCAAGGAATTGTCACGTCCTGCACAGAGCCACTTCTCATACTAACCTGAGATTTCACCTCGAGTAATAGCGGGCGTACGAAAAAAAAAAAAAAAGAAATGATAGCTCACCTCTAGCAGATCAAAGAGCAAAAACACACCCTCTTTTTCTAAAAAGTAATCCTCAGTTATGAAACATCCAACAATTGAACACCTGAAAATGATACATATTACAAAGTTAATGTATACCGACATAAATGGCTTGAAATAAACATTGAACATTTTCTTCTATTGCAGATAATACAGAAAACTCTAAATCAAAAGAATGAAATAAAACTTTTGTGATGTCAGAATTATCTCTGTGTATCTTTAATTAATCCACATGCCATTTTAAAACTATGTATTTCATATAAGTTATACAGTGTAATACATTTTTTGTGTAAGGTTTTTTGGGTCTTCGCAAGGTTTTTATTAATCTAGCATACAAGTTCTGTCAAGAGGTTGACAAGTTTGTAACTCACCAAGTGCAGTCAACAGATGCCAATAAGAGCTTGTGGTGGCCCAGACCACTGTTAAGTAGTCTAGTATCTGTGTGGAGGTAACGGACCACCATGTCTACACCCTGGACACCAAACAGTTCCTGAAACATTTACAGAAACCACGACTGTAAGAAGAAATGAGTGCTTGGTAAAGGTTTTCTGCCACAGGATTAGCTACAGTGGTGGCTCCATGCTCCATAAGAAGCAAAGAGGGAAATGAAAGATTATGAGAAGAGAGAGTTAGAATACATTGCTCCAACACTTAAAATTGATGCATGCACAAGAGACAAAGAATGACAAAGAGGGAGGTGATAATGGATAGCAGGGTTGTGAAGTCAACCAAAAATGTTCTGACTTCTACTTCTGAAATTTGTAGAAGTCCAAATCCTGATTCCAACTCCGACTACAGTTTTTTTTACTAGTCACATGGCATCAAATTTGGTGTCAGAGTTCGGACATTGATAAACAGCACAAGAGACAGAAAGCTGTGCAGACATATGATCACTTATGCCAGTCAGTGCGGTGCTTCAAGAAGAAGGAGAAGAAGATACATAATTAACTAAAGATGCCATGATCAAATGCAGTAATGTGCTGAAACCATCATCAACATCATTCTTCAGCTCTCTAAGAAGCGTAGGACTTCAACAAACTAATGCCAAGTCTTCCTGTCCTGTGCCATCAACAAACTAATGCCAAGTCTTCCTGTCCTGTGACATCAACAAACTAATGCCAAGTCTTCCTGTCCCATGCTCATGGTCTTTCAATGTCTTCCTCTTTTTTTTCTCACATTTGTCTCCAATTCTCTTCTTCATGTGTTCTTTGGTTTCCCTCTATCACTCTTATCCCAGGGATTCCAGAACAAGGACTGTCTTGTAATACTATCAACAAGTTTCCTCACTGTAAGTCCTATTCATCACCAGCATTTTTATTTCATCTCTTGTTCCACTGCCACTTGACTGGTTCTTGTCATCAGTTCCACATTTGTGATCTTGTCATACCCCTTCAATCCTTCTTTTCATTGCAAGGACTCATGTATGAAAGTCTATATCTTATTGGGTGTTGTTTTTGTTGTTCTCCATGTTTCAGAGCCACACAATAGGACTGACTTGACATTTGAGTTGAAGATTCTAAATTTTGTCTTGGTTGATTTCTTTTGATCTCCACACATTTCCCAATGCAATGAAAACTACCCTTGCAATTTCTTACTTTAATATCACTGTCTGTCCCTCCAAGTCTGTTGCTGCCAAGATAAGCATAGGATTATACATTTTGTAATGTTGTTTGGGACCAAAGATGCAGCAAGAGAGATGAATACAGTCAGCGACTCATAGCTTGACTGCTTGCGTCAGCGAACCAGAGCTGACCAAGACACTGCTCCACATCTAAGTGGTGGTCCTGGAAACAGGCTGCATCACTGCAGTCTGGCTGAGAGAGTAGGGATCGAAGTGGGAAGGCAAACCCGGTCCCAAAAAATGCTGTGCTGAAGTCGGATGTGTCGGCCAAAAGGCGCACATATCGCAGCTTCACTGTAAATGGATACAACGCAACCAGCGTCCTTTTCAGGACAAACGAGGAAGAAGAATAAGAAGTAATGTTGTTTCTTCAAGGTCAATACTGTTATCAAATCCTGCATTTATTCTCAATGTGCTGAAATGAACGAGAAAAATAAATTGATGGTAAAATATAGTTATCTATTATTATGATTAGAGAATTAATTCATTTCCCTTTTCACTCCCTGTACTACATATAATGACCATTGTTGCAGCAGCAGCTCCCCAGGACTGAAGCCTTCTTGTGCTCTTAAAGCAGCAGTTTTTGTAGCAATTCGTTTTTCATGATCAGGTTGCTAGCCCCATAATTTTCAAGCTTTTATCTCAAGCAGAAGGGACCAAACCAGAAAATGCTCAGTGTGAACAACTAGCCAGCAAACAAATATTATTTACCTTTCGATGCATGTCTCCGTTACACAGACATGACAGAATGAAGAGTATGTCTGTCTGCGTCTCAATCTCCACCTCATCATTCTCATATGTTTTCTGAGAGAATGATGTGTTGAGGACCCCTGAACAAACGGTTTACAATGTAGAGTAAATACACAGTAAAGTTTGCATTGAGCAGTATACACATAGCTAATTTAAAAAGATGGACACTGCAGGATTTGGACATACAAAAGAAGGTATTTTCAAACTATGCTTTTGAAATAATCAAACTATGCTTTTGAAACAATCAAACTATGCTTTAGGAACAACCAAACTATGCTTTTGAAACAATCAAACTATGCTTTTGAAACAATCAAACTATACTTTAGAAACAATCAAACTATGCTTTAGAAACAATCAAACAATACTTTAGAAACAATCAAACTGTACTTTAGAAACAATCTAGAACATGGGTTCGCTAAAAGGTTGCTCACAATCTACCGATAGAGCACAGCAGATGATTTGATAGATCTCTATGTGACAAAGGTGTGTTAATGGCTGCTTGCATATATGTTGCCACAGTTACTGTATTACTGCTGGAGTTAATAGCCCTTGTATATAACCATTTCCACCTTGCTTGGGTTTCTCAAACTGGCTAATAAATGTGTTGTACTGAACCAGTGTGTTCACTTATATGACCTCCTCATGCAAGATTGTTGTTTGACAAACAGCCACGTCTCATCGTGTCGACAGATATTCATGCTAAACAACAGCAATGATCACGCTACACAACAGCAATGATCATGCTACACAACAGCAATGATCATGCTACACAACAGCAATGATCACGCTACACAATAGCAATGATCAACAAGGTGGAAAAGACAAAAAATTTTAATTAGAAAAACTGAGGACGACTAGCCCACCCCCAACAGCATTAAAAAGCGTGATATCCCCAAGATAAAAGGTACCTTTTCCACACTCTGAGTGAAATCTCGTGAGATAGCTTACACATACTCACTTTAATTGTGAACTTCATGACACAGAAATGTGATCTTTTCTTTTAATTGAAGTTAACATTCAACAAAATATCTTTTAGTCTAAATTTTTCATCGCTCTGGTGACAGAACCACAGAAAGCAGATCACTGAACACAGGTATCTGTTACATAAAACACAGACATATAAGTTACAAATTAGTTGCACCTATTTCAAATTCCAAATACTTTGAAACCTGAACATAGACAAGATTTTGTCAAGGTAGATCTTCATATAGGTTATTGTTTTTAAAGTAGATTCACACATTAGAATGTTTTGAAAAATGTGGCTGAACTTTGAACTTGTTTGTTATTGTTTTTTTTATAGTATATTTTCTTCGTGTTTTTTAAATTCATGAAATAAAACCATCAATATACAGTATGGAAACAATATATAAAAAAATATATAATTCAGCAAATTAAATAGTCAAGTAATTACACCCAAGAAATTGAGAACTGAAAATAAACAATGTGAAACATGAAACGAAGCACACAGCAAAGTGATTCAAACAGTCAATAAGTTTTCTGATGGATACTCACATTTTGTGCAAAGAGCTTAAATAAAGGATTAAAAACACAGCTAAAATAAGTGAGGATAAATGGTAGCTTACAACAAGAAAGATAAAAAAAGAAGTCGGAATAAGAAACACTAAACAAATTCATCTCTGCATAATGAGATTGTGAAGCTTAGTTTTAAAGATGACCAGCCTTATCAATCCTTGTTATGTCAAAAAGAGTATCTTCATAATTGTCTATAGTTGCTCCCTAAGGAACTTGGGGCTACCAAAAACAGGACAACTATGCCAAAATTTTCATATACTTTTGCAGTGATGATTTCTGCAGCAATATGCTTTATATGATGAGGTTGCCAGCAGCAACCACAACCTTACATTACGTGCCTCATACGACAAACCTGAGGGAGCAGTGATTCTGTTTTTTCTGTCTCCTCAAAGGCCCAGAGGAACCACAAGAGAGGTAGTATCTTATTTTATAATTGTCTGAGGTACCTAATTTTAAAAAAAATACTTATTCAGTATCTCTTCTTTTACTTGATCTCACATTAAATAGATGTTTTCTCTTTTGTTGCAACTGTTTATGTTTTGGATGTACTGTACTTAGATTTTATTCTTTCTTCATTGAATTGCTTTCAGTGCCTATCAGTTGATGCAGTACCTGTTAATTTTCTGCTATAAGAAATATGATAACAGCATACTGTAGACTGTTGATCTTATTAGTCCTGGTACATCGTTTAGTTTTCTTATAATTGTTTAGCTGTATAGACTGAAGATGTCCAACAATACAATACAACACCATATAATACTGCCTTGAATAGTTACTGAGTGTTTGGGGAGACAAAAAAAAGAAATGGCCTACTGTTCCCCCTGGTATGTCTAATATGATGCTGCGTATTGGGCTGGCCACTTCATCTTGTACAAATTATTTTCTACAGAAACCATCACTGCAAGACACATGAATGCTTTGGTGTGAGCTTCCTACAAGGGGATAAGCTACAGTGGTGGCACTATGCTCCAAAAGCTGCGAAATGGGAACTGATGATGAGCATATTTTGGAGAAGACACCTACCTGGTGTGATGGCCACTGACTGCTTTGTCAGTCAGGGGCTAGGGATCCAAGAAGAAGATATATTGCAGAACAATATACAGTAATACAAAAGAGATGATTAGCTCTTATTTTGGCATGAAGTACATTATGAAGTGACTGAGCTATTAAATAATAACATTTAAAACTATCTGCTGCAATCAAAATTTTCTCAAGAAACTTTGTGAGATAACAAAGTTTGTTCTGCCCTGGAGCAAAATCTAGGATAAGACAGATTCGATCCTTGCTCACCAATGAGCTGGTTTATTGCTCCCTGATCTGCCAAATCTTGAATGACAAATTCATCCTCTGTAGACACCACACTTCTCATCAACCTCAGGCAGTGGCGCATCTGAGCTTTCTTACTCCCTCGACCACCTGTACCATAAAAACTGTTGCCCTGGCCACTGAATTGCTCTAGGAATGAAAAAAAATAATGGTAAAGTTACTAGACACTGAAAACTGATACTACATTTAAGACAAGTATGTATGATTTAGTTTTTCCCCCGTGTAGCTCCTGCGGGGAGGAGGGGAGTCCTCTGCCAAGACAAAGAAAATAAACAGGAATACTGCTTCCTCAGGCTTGTCATACAAGGCAGCTTCTATGAGGTTCTGCAAGGAGCTGGCAATCTCATCATGTAAAACCAATTGTTAGAGAAACTGCTGCTGCAAGAGCAGACGTTTTGATGCATGATTTCCTGCCAGGGGATCAGCTGCAGTGATGGTTCCATGCTCCAAAGCAGCAAAAATGGATGACGATGGTGGCTGAAGGGGTTTAGTTTCAGGACACTAAAAGTTTATATTCTGCTTAAAACAGTCATCTCCAGACTGGGCATGCACTTATGGAACATTGTTGGGTTGGGGGAGGGGAGAGTTATAAGAACATTTTAAGGTAGATATGAGGCTAGATGGAAGAAAAAAAAATCCGGTTTCCAAAACACAGCTGTCCGTGATGATTTCAGATAAAAGGATACTGTCATGTACTAAATATGTACTGTTTAGTTTTAAAACATAAAGCTTATTTCCTATTCTAAACAAAGGAATTAAAACAAAATTCAATCAAACACTCACCAGGTCCAACACACCATTCCAGCAAGAGGAGCAGACGTGTTGACCCTTGGCAGGTCATGTAGTCCTCTAGCAGCAGGGGGCACAAAGTACACAACGAAGCCATTGCCTGGAGCTGAAGTTCTTCAAACTGGGCTGGGCTCCACTCACGAGGTGTACTCTTTTTCTCATTGGCTCTCACATATGAGAAAAGAGCCAAGAGCAGATGACCCTCAGACAAAATCTGGGAGATAAAAAGGCAAACATAAAATAACATGAGAAGTGATGTTTAAACATGATGATAGTAAAAGTATATAGATAAGAACATTAGCTCCATGGAAAGTTATGCTTACCTATCATCTACCACGTCCCTTTTTATCATCATTCATTTTTCATGGTGCTCCTTACGAAGCATAGAGCCACAAAGCAGCGGGTCCCCTTGCAGGAAATCTGCACCTAGCAGTGGCATGCTCTTGCAGTGATGGTGTCTGTGGCAATTTTTTTTCATAATAAGATTGCCAGTACCATGCACAATCTCATATTAGTTGCCTTGTACGACATGCTTGGTGGTGCAGTAGCCGTATTCTTTCTTTGTTCCAGACTCCCTGGAACTACACTGGGCATGTTCAAACATGATGATGGGACTTAATATGCAGCAACAGTGATAAATGCAGTCAGCAACCCATAGCTAGACTGCTTGCGTCAGGGTCAGCGAACCAGAGCTGACCAAGACCCTACTCAACCTCCAAGTGGTGGTCCTGGAAACAGGCTGCATCACTGCAGTCTGGCTGAGTGAGTAGGGATCAAAGAAGGAAGGCTAATCTGGTCCCAAAAATGCTGTGCTGAAGTCGGATGTGGCGGTCGAAAGGCGCAAATATTGCAGCTTCGCTGTAAAAGGACACAACGCAACCAACATCCTTTTCAGGACGAATGAAGAAGAAGAAGAAGAAGAAACATGATGATAGTAAAAATACATTGACACGTACATTAGCTCCATGCACACTTCTGCTTACCTATCATCTATTAATTCCCTTTTTTCTAATTATGGAGCTAAAGACCAGACAAATATAACTGACTGGAACTTATTATATGTCTTCAAGAATAGAGAATTTACCACACGAACTGACGAGAAAAAATAAAATCAAGACCTTTAAAACTATTTGCATGCACAAAAGTTTAAAGCATGCCTTTTTTGATTTAAGTTAACTCCACAGAACAAAGACTTACAGAGGTTACTGTCCTGTTCTTGCTCAGAACAACCAAAATGTTAAACAGAAGCTTCTTAAGCTCAAAGTCCTCATGACTTGTTGACAGCTTTAAGTGGCGAACTAGGGCACTGTGGGATTTTACTGAAATGTAAACGAAGTTTGAAAAACATTTACAAGAACTGAAAAAAAACCACACTGAAGTTATATAAATTTTTTTACTGCTGAAATTATGTAAAACCTCTGCTCATCAGCATAATTATTTTCTTTTTAAACCCCTATGAAGCATGGAGCCACCATTGCAGCTGACCCACTTGCTGGAAGCCTGCAACAAAACATTCACATGGTCTTACAGCAGTGGTGTCTGTAGCTGTTTGTTTTACGTGATGAGGTTGTGAGAAGAGACATGGTACGCAACCAGATGATACGTCAAGGCCTTAAATCCCACCCCCTGCAGACCCAAGTAGAACAGTCCCAACTAAGATGGTTTGGCCATGTCTGCAGAATGGGAGAAGATTGGCTACCACGATAAGCATGGGAAACAAAGAGCCAAGGATCCAGACCCCCAGGACAACCCAGAGTCCGCTGGGAGGACAACATTAGACAATCTTTGAAGGACCGAGGACTAGAATGGAACCAGGCCAGGAGGAAGACAGCCGATAGGATAGTCTGGCGCTCTCTCTTCCAAACCTCTACACCTCACGGTAGAAGGGGAACGACTAAGTAAGTAAGATAAGGTTGTGAGCCCCATGCATAACCTCGTATTAGTCGACTTGTACACAGGGCCGGATTAATCTAGTACGGGGCCTGTAGCATATGTTAAGAAAGGGGCCCTATATAAAAAAAAAACAATAAAACAACACAAATATATTTGAACACATTCATTTTTAATTTGCATAGTAATTATCATTATCAAAAGTAACAACACAGTCAACATTATTTTTTAAATATTAATGTTTCTACATTTAGCATGAGCAAATTTGTTGATGATATAGGATGTATCAATTTCACGCAGAAGTTTATGTTCAATGCTCATTAGTATGAGATTGTTCAATCTCTTTTGACTCATGGTGCTCCTTAGTTCATTTTTAATACGTTTCAGTTTTGAAAATGATCGTTCTCCACTGCAGTTGGTTACCATTAGTGACAAATAGATGCGCAAGGCGATTTCTACATTTGGAAAACAAGACTCCAAAGAATTGTCAATTATCAAACGGTAAAACTGTAACTCCACAAGGTCTAGAGTAGTGCCAATATGAGAAGCAAGATCAGTTTTCAACAGTTCTGTAAACTGCACAAGTTCTTCACAAAGACTTTCTTCCAGATCTTCCGGATATGATTTAATAAGATTCGATGATCTCGTTACCACTTCTTCAGGTGTAAACGACTGTAACTGACGAAGGAATCCAAATACATCATTCAACTTTTTATGAGCTTTCTGGCGTTTTGACAAGGCAGAGAGCAAGCTATCATTAAGGACAAGAAATGTTCGGCTTTTAAACTGCTGAGAAGGCGTTTGAGATTCAACAAGTGGATCAAGTGTGCTGGAAGCACTGAAATCATCATACTCTCGATTTCGTTTGTGTTTTCTTCGAGTTGGTTCTTGATAATATTCACACTCAGTCAGATCCTTGGCCTTTTGCTTTATGTCTGCAAAAGTAGACCGCATAGCTTGAATACACCCCCACAAGGGATTCATAGAGTGCACAAGCTGTATTCAAATCTTGGTCAGAAGATTGCAAAGAAGCACTGGTCATTTGAAAACGCTGTAATACTTGATCCCACAGTATGATCATTATTCCTGTTTCTAACTTCATCATGATTGAAAGTAGACCACGAGCCTGTTGACGACACTCTGCCTTCTGATCATTGTTATCTGAAATATCATCCAAGACTTGTTTTATTGCAGAAAAGCTGTGTAAAAGTGCTTTTGTTGCATCTCCCCGAGCGGACCACCTGGTATCTGACAGTCTTTCCACAAAGGGCAAATGAGACTTATTATGAGTACTGCCAGCACATAATGCAGTAGAAAGGAGACCCCACCGGTAGGTAGAAGCAGAAAAGAAGGTGTACAGACTTTCAACAAATCCAAAGAAAATGACTGCTTCTTGACAACCTTCAGCAGCACATTTTCCAACCAAATTTAGTGAATGTGCAAAACACGGAATGTAATGCGCAAACTTATTCATCTCTTTAATTCGTGCTTGTAATCCTATAAACTTGCCACTCATGTTGCTGGCGTTGTCATAACTTTGACCACGGCAGTCTTTAATATCAATGTCATTTGCCTTTAAAAAATTAAGTAGACTTTTAGTAAGCTGTTCAGCACTATGACCTTCCATATCCAAAAATGTCACAAATATTTAAACTGGTCCAGATGGCAAAACATAGCGCAGAGTCAAAGTCAGCTGGTCCATATTAGATATATCTGGAGTAGAATCCAATGAAACGGGGTAATACTTGTAGTTCTTCACTTCACAGAGAATGTGCTGGATCCAATCAGATTGATGAATTCCTCACACGTTGTTTTAGATAGATATGATGTATGTCCAAATCCTTTGTTTGCTTGAGTACTTAAATGCTCTGCCAGAAAAGGGTCAAACTTGGCCAGTAATTTTAACAACCCTAAGTAATTCCCGTTATAAGGGGACCCAACAATTTCATCACTCCCATGAAATGAAAGGCCTCGTTCTGCTAAAAACTTCACAACTTCAATTATTCGCTCTAGAAGTTTGTGCCAATACTTTTCTTGAATGTCCATTTGTTTCACAAGTTGGGAATCGACACGTTCACCTTTGTTTTTACGCATCAACAGTAAAATTAAAGCGTGTCTATGTGAGTAGCTTTCTTCATGTCGACGCAATAGATTGCTTGCATTTTTCCAGTCATTAAACTCTTCCACAGTAAACTTTGATGAACATTCTTAATCATAAGCTTACATGGGAAACAGAATAGGCGCCCTTTACTTTCTGAATAGCATAACCATTTTCTTGCATGTTGCTTGTTTGTAAGTTTATGAATATGTGTAAAATAAGGCTTCTGACAGTATCGAGTTTTCTTTTCAGTGTCATACAATCGCACGGATGAAGAGAAGGCACTATCAACATGTTGACATTTTTCACTTCCCTTGGATATCCAATATTCACGCTCACAGTGATCTATATTGTTCGGCCAGTCACCAATATCATTAGAGTACTTCTTCATTTCACTTATTCTTTCACATTCAGACTCAGTGTATACTGGGTTTTGCTGTATGTTTTCTGCTGCACAGCCTGCACTAGTACTAGTTGTTCCTGTACTTCCAGCTTCAGCGGTAAGAGTACCACCACCATGAACATCAAAATATTCTGTCAGCTTACGTGTTTTTGATATCACAAGTTGATCTCTTCTTTCTTTTTCTTCCTTCGCTTTACGTTTTTCACTTCCAGAAGCAAAATTATGTCAAATATCTCTGTGTCTACTGCTCATTTTTTGAGTTTTCTAACCTTACAAATCAAGAAATTTTAATCAAGATCGAAAGAGAGTGCGAGCACGCCGTATACCTCAATTAAAACAGGAAGTTTCCGTTTCCTAAATTCTAGTTTTTATTGTTAATGCAAATTCATTTCACAAAGAACGAAACAAAATTAGAGGAGTAGTCGCCTAGAGCCAAAAAAAGTGGCTTCCGTCCAAACGTGACCAAATTTTCAACGCCACTTAAATGGGTTCCGTCCGCAAACAGTTAAGATAAAAATAATGAAGAGTCACACTAAGTCACCCTCTTATGCTCTTTCTCTCACAATTTTGTGACACCAAAAGAAAAGGCGCTAAAGATGGCATAAATCACAAGATCATTGGTTTAACGCTCGTATCAGAAGATGACCAAAAAATTATGTACATATTTATTGGCGCGGGGCCCCTAAAAGCGCGGGGCCCGTAGCATATGCTACTTTTGCTACTACGTTAATCTGGCTCTGCTTGTACAGCTTATCTGAGGGAGCAGTTAGTCCTATTCTTTCAGTCTCATCACAGACCCCGGGAACTATAAAGGCATAGCGCAGTCAAGGAATTCAGAAAAGGATGCAGAAAACACCCATAGACAGATGGAAAATTTGACAAAGAGACAATGAAAGCATTGTCTACTGACTAAAGTGTGCAAGAGAGCCAAATTGATGATGATTCTGCTTTATGACAAAAAAAAAAGCATGTTAGCAAGAAGATCACATCCAAATTTCAGATTTTTCACCAACAGATGTTTCTGTTGCATACTTCATATCAGATGGCAAAAAGTTATAACAAATATTCTGGATCAGACAATAATCAACATTTCTGGACATTAAAGACAGAAAGTGGAGATCATTAGCCTTCAGTTCCCCAAGTATCACAAGTTTACAACAAACACGTCCCATGCCATCAGATCAAGGTCTCTCCAGTGTCTTCCTCATCTCTTTCATTTCTGTCTCAAGTTCTCTTCTCCGTGCATTTTCAGGTCTCTCTTGACCTCTCTTACTCTGGGGATTCAAGAACAAGAAATGCCTTGTAATGCTGTCAACAGATGTCCTCTGTGTGTCCTGGTGTCCTATCCATCCTATCCATCACCAGCATCTTCTCATCTCTTGTTCCATTGGTCCTTGTCTAGCTCTTGTCATCAGTTCCAAAGTAGAAAGTAAAGATGGCCAGATAAATTGCCAGAAAACAATCTGCAGTAATGACAGGAAACTCTACACAGAACTTAACCGAAGGATCATCAGAAAGAGTCTACCTTCCATATCAGTCAAGTGTTTTGACCCTTTCACATCTTTGACACTATAGGAAGAGCAAGCCCTTTGGGTCACGAATCATGTAGAAATATAACCAAGATGCCCTTGGCTGAACCCACAAGGCAAGAGAAGAGTGGAAACCCTGGAGAAGAATGATAGAAGAGGAAGTCAAAGCAGCCACAGCATTAAAAAGCAAGAGAAGATGATCAGTCAAAAACAAAAATGGTACCAGCAAGAGTTGCGGCCACATCATGAGAAATAAAAAGGATGGATAATATTATAATAATTCTAAATATCAGATATGACAATTAATTTAAAAAAATAAAACAACACAAAAGGCAAGAGAAGCTTCTACTGCATTGGGACATATATGGATATCTAAAGAAATCAAGTCCAACAAAAAAACAATCTTCAATTAAAATCTCAAGACTATCCTGTTGTATGGATCTGAAACATGGAGAACAAAAACACCAACCAAGAAGTTGCAAGGTAAAGGTCAAGGATCCCGTTACACGCCCTATTGAGGCATATTGGGAATATGGTGTTAGGCCCATGTTTTCTTGACCATCGGCACACTAGGGGTGACGTGGTCAACATCACACCGGCCACCTTAACCTTCCCAGAGTTGCTCTAATACCCAGTTGGGGCTGGGTTGACCCAGGAGCCGTTTGCGGCCTAAAAGAATCCCACCTCATCTGGGGATCGAACCATAGACCACTGAGCTAGGAAGCCAGTGCACTAACCACTATGCTACCACGGCTCCCAAGAAGTTGCAAACTTGTCATAATTGTGTGTGGGACCTAAGACGCAGCAACAGTGATAAATGCAGCCAATGACCCATAGCTTGACTGCTTGCATCAAGGTCAGCGAATCAGAGCTGACCAAGACCCTACTCCACCTCCAAGTGGTGGTCCTGGAAACAGGCTGCATCACTGCAGTCTGGCTGAGAGCGTAGGGATCGAAGTGGGAAGGCTAACCCGGTCCCACAAATTGCGCGTGCTGAAGTCGGATGTGTTGGCCGAAAGGTGCAATTATCGCAGCTTCGCTGTAAACGGACACAACGCAACCATCATCCTTTTCAGGAAGAAAGAAGAAGAAAAAGAAAAGATAAATGTGTGCTTGTGCAGTATAGAAGGATTAAAATGGCATGACAAGATCACTAATGGGGAACTGATAGAAAGAACCATACAATTACCAGTGGAACAGAATTTGGTGAGAAGACCATGTCACTGGGGAGGGGACAAGCTAATTTACCAACTAATAACATTACAAGACAGTCCTTGTTTTTGAATCTACAGGGTAAGAGAGCTTTAGGGAAACCAAAAAACACAAGATAAAGAAAATTAGGCACAGACATAAAGGGGATACAGCAAATACAGAAAGACTTTGAACAGATGGCACAGAATAGGAAGGCTTAGCCTGTGTTTGTTGCAGGCCTGTGCTCCAAGGGGAGCTGAAAGATACTCAATAAAATATTAGATATCACTTATATGTGGAAAAAAAAAACATAAGGTATGACCTGTCTCCAAGATAATGTAAAATCTAATGCACATTTTATTCATCTTCTTCTTCCGTCCTTAGCCAAAGACCGACCAAGCAGTCAGAGGCCATCACGCCTTGTGGCGTCTTAAGGGCAACAGCAGATTGATTTTCTCTGTTGTAGTTTCCCATCACGCCTAGCGGCGTCTTTAGGGCAACAACAAATAGATCCATCTGCCGTTGTTTCCGTAATCGGTGTGACAAGCCAACGGGTGATCAGCCCATTGGGCGCACATTTTATACTTGCACCTTATCTATATATGTTACACATGTCAGTCCTTGTCTATAATTGACAAATATGTGAAATCAAATTTATATATGTTACAAATGTCAATATTTGTGTCTACAAATGACAAATATGTGAAATCAAGTCTATATATGTCATAAATGTCAATCCTTGTCTACAAGTGGCAAAAATGTGAAATCAAATCTATACTACTGGACAAAAGTTAAGAGCCGCCATTCAGTTTAGACAAGGTTTATATAATTCTTCGTGAGCAGGGTTGATTTTCCAAATGTCCGGTAGCTTGAAATCTCTCAAGAAGTCTCTGAATGGTAGAGTGGGACACTGCTAAACGTCTTGCAGCATGACGAACAGATTGACCATCTTGAATCCATGCCATGGCTCGACCACGGTCTACAGTGCTGAGACTTCTCCTTGGTGGCATGGCTAATGCAGTGATCATTTCGACCACTTGTCATACTGATTTATTGCATACCAATGGTGAACACTCTTTACCGGTGATCATTTTCCACGTGCATTCAAATTCAACTCACTTTTTCACCTTTTGAACTAGTGGGGCGTGTTGCAAAAACCACGAGTTTTTGCAGCAACAATGGCAATTTTCACGTGCGGGTTAAAGTGACCCAGTTTTTGGACATTTAAAAAAAATTAACCTAGTGCACCCAGAAATGTATACACATTTCTCTGAGCTCAGTTTTAATGACATTTTCACTTGTCTTTACAGTTTGCCAATCAATTATATAAACCTTGTCTAAACTGAATGGTGGCCCTTAACTTTTGTCCAGTAGTATATATACATTACACTTGTCAATCCTTGTCTACAAATGACAAATATGTTAAATCAAATCTATATATGTTACAAATGTCAATCCTTGTCTACAAGTGACAAAAATTTTGTCATACAAGTGAGACACCTAATCCATGTGTGTTGACCACCACCTCTTTGAGTGCCCAGCACTTGATAATGTTAGGAAAATACTCCCATCTCCAAGGCCAGATAAATGGAACACCTTATAAGAAGCAAAAAGAACTTGCGAACACATGCAGACACCACTACATGGTATTGGGCCGAAGGGCAAGAGCCAAAACACCGCTGGATCTATAACAATAACAACAACATTTAAACACACACACAAAATTCATGTATATGGTTAATTTTAAAAAAAAACAGCTCACCTTCTTGGAAGGTGGCAAAAAGAGTGAGTTGTTTGGTGAAGCCTGTTTCTACAAAGGGAGCATCCGGACAGTGGTGAGCAATAAGGGTGACAAGAACAAGAAGATCATTTCTCAGCTGTTGGTCATAGTGACTGTAGCCTTGGGTCAGCTGATAAACAAAAGCATCCCTCAGTTTGCTGGAAACAGATGAGTATTAGCTAATGCATGGTCTTTGCATTTTTAAAGGTCCAAATATCAATCTTAGAGCTAAAAAAAAATGTATGGATTAGTACACTTGTACTATTTTGTATCAAAGTAGCCTCCTCAAGTCATAACTGGCAATGGGGATGATGCACACTTACTGAAAGTTCTCAGTTGCTTTTTTTTTTTTAACCTGGTGTTCCTTTCAACATTCTCTTTTCTCTTCTACTTGTTGTAAGAGCTTCTTTTCACCCAGTGGTAGGTGGCGCCACAGGAAGTATCTCCACTTGGTGCGATCAGACTATGTAATGGCTATTTGTATACTTTTTTTGGTATACTTGCATGCTTACAGAAGGGGCTGACTGAAAGAGCCAGGCAAGTACAAGTTGCAAAAGGGGTGAAGATAAGACACTGGCCGTGAACAGGACACACAATGATAAAACCTAGCGATGGCATTACAAGGCGGTCTTTGTTCAGGTATCCCCAAGATAAAAGAAAAAGAAGAAGACTTAAAAACACACGGAGAAGATAACTGAAGCCAAACTTATAAAGGATAAAGAAGACAAGGAAAGAACTTGAATGGATGGCAGTGAACAGGAGAGCTTTGCATGTCCTGAGTAAAGGTCTATGTACCAGAGCTAAAGTGTAATTTTGATGAAGATGATGATGAAGATGATGATGATGAAGATGATGATGAAGATGATACACAAGTTTTCATTCTAAACAATTCAATCATTATCCTTCAGCTCCCTAAGGAGGACAGGACTTCAACAAATTCCTGCCAAGTCTTCCTGTTTTGTGCCAGTCACTTAAAAAGTGGACTCAAATATTAAATAAATGTATTCATTAATATTATTATTATTCATTCTTCTAGACCAGGGTTTCTCAACCGGGTTCCATGGAACCCTAGGGTTCTTCGAGAGGTTCATATGGGTTCTGCGACAGATTGGGACTGAAAAAGAATTAATAAATAAAGTCTTTTTTTTTTACTTTGCATTTGTTTGTTTGTTTTTTTTCAAGAAAGGTTGGCTAAGAAGATTATTTTTAGTTTTAAATCAGGAAGAAAACTACTCTTGCACATACCAAATTTCATAAATATCTTGTAGAGTAGACATTTTTGAGGGGTCAGAGTGGCTAAGAGGTATGGTGTCCGCTTCTAATTTTCAACGTACCAGGTTCGGTTCCCAGTATAGGGAATATATGTGATGGCAATTTTTTCAGAACTAGTGGATCCTAATGATGTCATACTCCCCCTGATCTCATGGGATGTGAGATCGGATGCCTAGCCTTCTCAGACAAGGGTAAAAAATTAGGAGGTCTGTGTGCAAGTTGTTCACATTAAAAATCCTCGGCAGTTGGAAATCGTAAAGAGTAGACCATACGGCCGCTGCAAAATTTACAAAATTAGGAAAAACCTACCCACCACATAAATATTTATAAAATGTGTGATTCCTGTATACACACAATGGGATCCTGACCGGTCTACAGTTCATGCACTGTGCTGAAATCCTCCTTGTGTGATCTAAGGGAGGAGATCGGAGCACTGATGGAGTTGTCCGAGTGCAATGAAGTTAGATCCTTAAAACCAAACCAAACCAAGAGTAGAAATTTGTGATAAGACTTTTAGGCCTACTTGGATAAGGTAAAAACATAATAATAATAATAATAGCCCCTTCAGTCATAACTGACTATGGGAATGCGCCCCTGAGGTGACAGCCCTCAGCTGCCCATTTTCCTGGTGTCCCCTTCGACGCCCTCTCCCCACCTCCGCTTCCCGCGCGAGCCCCTCTTCGCCCAATCTGAGGTGGCGCCGCAAATAGCATCGCCACCCAGTGCGAAGGTAAAAACAATCACACAAAAATCAAGTAATAAATTAAAAAATGGAAAAACTTTAGTTTCTTCTACCTAACTACTGTCTAGCTTTAGAGTTGATATTCTCTGTGGGGAGGGGAAACCACACAAAAAAAAAGAGTAGGCAAATAAGTTGACCAAAATAAACAGATCTGCAGAAAAAATCATTCTCTACTCAAAAGAGTATTGACAATTATTATTGGATTTTTTTATTTACAACTTACTGATCACGCTAAATATAGAGTAGATACTGTATTCTAATTTGTATGCAGGGGTTCCCTGAAACTTAAAAATGATTTAAAGGGTTCCTCCAGGATAAAAAAATTGAGAAAGGCTGACCTAGATACTTTCTATTAAAGTTTAGGATGTTGACAACCAGTGTGAGCATACAGTTTGTGCAGTTCTTATATGTCCCAATTCTTTGTTTGCTAGAGTCAAACAGTAAATATCACTGTTTAGCGGTGAAAAAAAATTCTGTTCCGTCATCTGCCTATTCTCCACTCCGATCCTGATACCAGAGAGTTGTTTCGTGATACCCCTTTGCTGGCATATCGTAAGGATAAGAATTTTAGGGATATTCTTGTGCATAGTTGCTTGTGACAAACTAATCCTTCTCACTTTGGTACTAAACCGTGCCAACGCCGCATATGTAAGACCTGTCCTTTTGTACTCCAAACGCAGTCAGTCTCCTTTCCGAACGGTAAATTTGCCATTGGGGAGTCTTTCACGTGCGAATCCAGAAACCTGATTTGTGCTGTGATCTGCGGGAGGTAGGGCATGACCTATATTGGTGAAACTGGCAGACGTTTGGCAGACAGGTTTTGGGAGCACTTGAGTGGCATCCATCATGGCAAACATTTACCGGTGGCCCTTCACTTCAACAGCCCTGACCATTCAGGTAACTCTGACATTCATGTCACTGCCCTCCGTTCATGTATCGGCGATGACCGAACTCGCTTTTCGTTGGAGAATCATCTCATTTTTCAAATGGGCGTTTTAGCTCCTGCTGGGATGAATGTCCAACATCATTTTGCATAATTCTGGTGGCTTCTGTCGTTATTTTCCTATCTATCCTTGTTTTTGCTTTGGTTCGTTTTGTTTCCTCAATTATCTGTTCTTAGCCGTCACTAGCTCCGTCACTTCCGCATGACGCCTTATTTTTTCAGCCATTTTGAATGTTCCTTTCTTCGATCCAGCTAAGTGATTTTTTACGCATTTTAATATTTTTGTTCATTTCTGTCTTTGTTTCGTTGATTGTTTACTTTCTTGTTTCGACATGTCTTTCTGGTTTCACGATTTTCTTGCATTATTACTGTTATCGTTTCGCTCATCACCGTGGTTTCATCTGCTTGTATCGCTCATTTGACGTTTTCCTCATCATCATAGACCTTTGTAGTGCCTGTATGTGGTTCTTGTCCTTGTCACCTGTTCGTAACTGTGGCTGACGGGGGGTAAAACCTGAAACGTCCCTTGTCTCATGTGTACCGTTTACTTGTAAAACTGATTTCATACCATATTATTTTTTAATTTATATATTAGTAAATATCATACCAAACTCTCCCAAACCCAGCACATGCATCTTTACCTGATACAAGAAATGCTGTTGAGCTGTTTTGCCAGAATAGCAACATCGCCATTTTCCATCAGATTCCAAAGAATGTCGACAGATCGAAATAATAGCTGACCACTGGGGTCAGGGTCCATCAAACTGGAACAAATCCGACATCCTCCCTGAGCTGAGAGCACCTGGTCACAGTTTCGTGCTAATAATAATTATTGAAAACAAAAAAAGAATTTGGTAAGTAATTAATTTTTTTTTTTTTTTTTTTTTTTTTGCGTACGCCCGCTAATACTCGAGGCGAAATCTCAGGTTATTATTTTATGTCTAACCTGACATTGATTTTACGTGAGTATCCCTTTATTTCTTGTACAGAGACAGGTGTCCCTCGCCATTCAGGCAAATACTCGCCGATTTCGGAGGTACCCATTGCAGCTGGGTCGGCTCAGGAGCCGCCAGTCCCTGGTCGACGACACTCCTTCAAATGTGCTCGCCAGGTCTCGAGTTAATCCAGTTCAAATCCCGGTCGACGAAAAATCCTCAAATGCCGTCGCCCGGGTTTGATCCTGTATCACCCGGTCGCCAGAGCGGTGTTGTAACCACTACGCTAGCGCGGCTCCCTGGTAAGTAATTAATAAAAAATGAATTCTTATTATTTTTCTGTTACCTCCTGAGTCCTAGTGTTCAGAATTCTCTTTTTCAGAAACACAACACAGCAGGTTAAATTAGTTCAACGATCTTCAATCGGAAAATTCTAAAAAACTGTAAAACTGACATGGCATCATGACAGTATGACTTTAATAACAAATATCGCTTTAGAAAATAAATCTTAGAAAAGCTATCAAAATAAAGAAGAGTACCTGATTTAGAGGGGATAAGGGGTATTTGTACCAAGAGAAACAGGTCAAGGGGTGGCAAAATAACCATTAAAAGAGATCATAAAGAAATTCTTTTAAAAATGTTTTCCTGTTCACCTATGTAATTCTGTGATATCTGGCTATCTTCCACCACCAGCTCGTAGCAGACAATGGCAGCCAAATTCATTGAAATAAGAAACGTAAGACAGCTTGATGAAAAAAGAGTAAAAGCCCTGATCTCCATGTTTCAGAGTCATTCAATCAGGGCCAGCTCTTGGGTGGCACAAACGATGAAGAAGGGAGGGCACCAAAATGTGTTAAAATAAATTGTTTGTAACATTTTATAAGAACATTTGAAATTGGATTGTTTTAAATTTTAAAGTAGGAATTATTTTTATGTTTGCATTTTTTCCATTTCTTAAATATATGGTTTTTTTTTTTAATTATTCCATGTCTATTTTATTTATTTGTTCTAAAAACAGTGCTGCTAGTGCCCATCAGTAATTTAACATGAATTTTTCTGTTAAATTACCTACCATAAGATCTACAACAACAAAAAACATAAGTGCATTATATTTTTGTAAAATACTACAGTGAATACTTGTGGAAATTACAGTGTAAGCCAAC
This sequence comes from Oreohelix idahoensis, assembly GCA_024509875.1. Classification (NCBI taxonomy): domain Eukaryota; kingdom Metazoa; phylum Mollusca; class Gastropoda; order Stylommatophora; family Oreohelicidae; genus Oreohelix; species Oreohelix idahoensis. The sequence goes on from JAMPIV010015129.1 coordinate 162,430, forward strand.
TCAACAGCATGAAACTGAGTCTCGAAAGAGTACAATACAGTATGGCGGAAAAAAGGGGGGGGGGGGGAATCATAAGACCTCGCACCACCCTGAAAAATCCTTATGGCTGGCTCTGAATAAAATAGGGCTGACTTAAAATTTGAGTTGAAAACTTTTATTTTTCTGTTGATCTTTACATCTGTACGTCTTTACATATTTCCTAATCCAATGAAAGCTCTTCATGCCCCCTTTGTATTCTTACTTTAAAACCCCTGTCTGTCCCCCCAACTCTGCCTATTTTCATGATATGACACCCACTTGCTGTGACCTCTCATCAAGTATTTTCATTCCGTCTTGCATCTGATTACGGTTATGGGACAAAAGCAAGGTCATCAAGCTGTTTAATAAGAGTTCACTGAATTCCATTTCTGCTGGCTGATGTTAATGTTTTCAAAACTAAATCTATAGCCAGTAAAATTAGAAAAGGTGACAAGAAGCATCCCTGTTGCATTCCAGTTCTCATCTCAAATGGTTCAGCATTGTCCTTCATTAAGAATTGTGCATGTTATGCCTTAATATGATTTCTTTATTATATTCTTGATTGTATTCATCTTCAGGGGGGACTTCATAATGCCTCATCAATTTCCAAAGTGTTTCTCTGTCTACACTGCCAAATGCTGTTTTAGTGCACAAATCCAATGTGTTTTTTATTTCAAAATTTTGTTCAACTATTATTCACAATGTTGCTACCTGTCTCTGAATCTTTTGGCCGAATACCATCACCAACCAAGATCTGCTTACTCTGACCAAGCAAGAGGACATGCACACCATCATAGCTGGCCCACGCTGGAGTTGGGTTGGCCATCTCCTCAGAAGGGACCCTGATGCCATCACAAGAACAGCTTTGCTATGGACCCCTGAAGGAAAACGAAAGAGAGGCCGACCAAAAACAACTTGGCGGAGGACTGTGGAGGCTGAGATGCAAAGAATGAACCAGAGTTGGGGCACTGTACGAAGGATGGCCACTGACCGAGCAAAGTGGAATCAATTTGTTGTTGCGGCTAAGGATCAAAGAAGAAGAAAGAAGAAGTCTGCACATGATCTGTTTTGTTAAAAACCTGCTTGTTCATCTCTCAGTTGTTTATCTATGGACTATTTTAATCTCTCAAGGATGTTCCTGTTTAATATTTTTCGTGGCACTGATGGTAACATTATTATCCTGTAATTTCAGGAAATTATCAGTAATAGGTTTGTAATCTAGCAACAGTATTCCGCCTTACTATGCCAGTCAACCCAGCAGGTGGATCCACTACCAGCTTATTGAGGGCCCTGCCTTCTGGCACCAGTCACCGCATCACCAAAATCCTGCTCGTTATCACTACCAGATCTACTTTCTACATCCCTGGATTCTAAGTCACTTTCAGGATACATTACATCAAATTTCAGTTATCGTCGTCTGAAAATGACACAAAATTTTCCATTACCTGAGCAGCTATAAGCAGCCTAGACATAGGGCTTTCCCAATCAAAGTACTTGGTTCCTGAATGGCATGCTTCATGAATAAAATGGTCAAATTTTTTCTACGCACAATGACCACTGTAAACCAAAGGTGTCATTTGCTGCAGATAATATATAACGCACTCACAACTTACATTTAATGTGATTGGTTGATTATTTTTAGTTTTGACCCTTGTTTTAAACATGGGGGTTTAATTGATTGATAATTTTTAGTTTTGACCCTTGTTTTCAACATGGGGATTGTCCATTCCTGATATACCAGGAATCTGGCAGAGAGTTATTTTGGGTATTCCCAAAAATCCAGGAATACCTTTCGAAAGGATTAAGAATGAGATCCATGTTGATATGAATAGTTTTTACTCATAAATACCAGAAATCAGCTCCTTGTATGACTTTTCTTTGTGAATAACCCGGTATTTAATTTTTGTGAGTGCATAATCGCAGTACTGCCACTATGTGATAGCAGCATGTTTGTATTTTACAGCTTATAAAAACAAATGTGACAAGGTAGAGATATTCAGCAAGTGTGACATGTTACGGAGATATGGCAGGCATGACAAGTGAGAAAAGTGTAAGATGAGGAAAGTGTGGAAGTGAGAAAAGTATAAGATTAGGAAAGTGTGGTAGGTGAGGAAGATGAGGCAGGTGACAAATGAGGGAGATGAAAAAAAGGAAACAAAAGGAGAGAGCTGAGATGAGTGAGATTTTTTTTTCTTTTTTTTTTTCGTACGCCCGCTAATACTCGAGGCGAAATCTCAGGTTATTATTTATGTCTAACCTGACATTGATTTTACGTGAGTATCCCTTTATTTCTTGTACAGAGACAGGTGTCCCTCGCGATTCAGGCAAATACTCGCCGATTTCGGAGGTACCCATTGCAGCTGGGTCGGCTCAGGAGCCGCCAGTCCCTCGTCGACGACACTCCTTCAAATGTTCTCGCCAGGTCTCGAGTTAATCCAGTCCAAATCCTGGTCAACGAAAAATCCTCAAATGCCGTCGCCCGGGTTTGATCCTGTATCACCCGGTCGCCAGAGCGGTGTTGTAACCACTACGCTAGCGCGGCTCCCATGAGTGAGATGAGATGCGAGGTTTAAGGGAGATGAGACATGTATGCAAAAGTAAGAAGCAAAGATGAGACAAATGAGGGAGATGAAACAATAGATAAATGACAGGTGAGAAAAGACAAAACAGAGAAGACATGGGCCCATGTATTTCCTGGTGGTCTCTGAGGAGACAAAGAAAGAATAGGACTACTGCTACGTCAGATGAGGAGATAAGAGGAGATTAATACGAGTTATACATGGGGCTAGCAACCTCATCACGTAAAACAAATTGTTACTCAAACCACTACTACAAGTGCATATGAATGCTTTTATGCAGGCTTTCTGCAAGAGAACCAGCCATAATGGCGGCTCCATGATCTATAAGGAACGACAAGAGAGAAGAAGTGAAGAGATGAAACATGAAAAGAGATATGGCAACTAGGCTCCTTCTAAAACCAAAAACCTACCAGATTTTTTTGAGAACAACTGAAGAATTTCAAGCACTTTCAGCTTAGCTGGCAGGTCATGTTCTAGTAAAGTTAATGACTGCAATAAACAGATGACATTACATAAATACAAATCAGGTAATCTCATGAAAGTATCACTTCTAGTCAATGTTGCATTATAGAATGATGTTTTTTGACTAAGTCCAGCAAATTTTTGTGTACACTTAGCTTTATAGATAAATTATATCTTTTATGCACAAGGATAAGAATCTATAAAGAGTATTAAAACAGGAGTGAGTCTGATCATCAGAACTGGTTCCATAGCTTCCCATGTCAGACAAGTGTTTTGCCTTTTTAAACTCTAAAGAGAGTAGGCAAATGTGGTTCATGACAATCTAAATATCAGCTTCCTGTTGATTTCTGCCTGTGCTAGCAACTGAACCCACTCTACCTTGGTTGTCTTATTTACCACAACCTTTATATCATGTTTATATAACAAAATATCTTAGTTATTACAAAATGTATTTCTTTTGCTTACCTTTACCAAAGTTTCTGAGATATCACTGAGCTCTATCATCTTGTTGATGAAATCCAAACTGGCAGGTTTAAAATCTTTATCCGAGACAAATTTGAATAGATCAACAGTCATGATATAATTCAGAGTATACCATTCTCTAAGACAGTATTTCCCAAATAATTTTCATATCTCAAGGAATCTGTTCTTATTAAAATGTTTAATCATCATAATTCCTTTTCAATCCTCATACAACATAAAGCTGTAATTTCAACTCTTCATTGATTTTCATATTTGGTCACCTTCTTCAGCTATGCCCATCAGGTTTTGATTCTTTGGGCTTCCTCCTCTATCATACTTCTCCATGTTCTCTTTAGCCCACCCATTCTTCTTCCATCATACTTCTCCATCAGCAGCTACTATACTTCTCCTGATTCTCTTTAGTCTTCTAATTTTTTATTCTATCATTCTTTTCCCGGTTCTCTTTGTCTTCTCATTCTTCTTCCACTATACTTCTTCCAGTTTTCTTTATCTTCCAACTCTTTTTTATACCATGTTTCTCTTTAGCCTACCCATTCTTCTTCTACCATACTCCCCCAGATGCTACTGTAGTCTAACCATCCTTCTTTATCATACTTTTCCAGGATCTCTTTAGCCAACCCATTCTTCTTCTATCATAATCCAAATATATGCAAACTGGCATATGGTAAAGGTAAAGGTAGTCACATGATAGATATGTCCCAAAGGGGAGTGAAGTCTTACAGACCAGTATACTAGGTCCAGCTTTATGAAGTGGAGTAACCAGTTCCCCTCAATGATACCTTTGCTTTCTTTAACTCAAGAGCAGAGTCAGATACCCACTTACAGCTGGGTACATTGGAGCATCATTGTACCAGGTTTTGAACTCAGTAACTTTGCCTTAAGAATCAAGCACTCTAACCACTCTATCAACTGACGCTCAAATGCCGCATCCATATGGTCAAATAACATATGCAACAGGCAAGTGTCATATTTTCTTGTTAGGTTAAAAGCTTTCATGAAAAAAATGGAAGCAAGATGAGTAACAAAGTGTGAATGAATTGGCAAACCTAATAACATGGTTCAAAATGATCTCAGAAGGACTTTACAATAAACTTTTCATGTTTTCTTTTATTTGATTTTAAAAAAAACCCCCAAAAAAACAACAACAAACAAAGCATAACCTGTTATTTTTAACTGACCTATAAAATGAAGTCTAAATCATGACTTAAAGCTGATGCTTTATGATTCAGAATACAAAGTAATCTACTTCCTCCTTTCTTCCTTGTCTTATCACTAACAATGTTATCAACATCCTCATGGATATCAAAATAGTTTAATACCTCATAATTTATAGTTTTGATACGTGCCAACTAAAGACAAGAAGAATCTTTAAAAGAAAAATTCTAAGCCAGATTTCAAAATATCATGGATAAAACAGAGTAGTAAAGGTAATACAATTTAGATGGGTGAGCTAAACCCAAAGATAAAGAACAGACAACAGGGGCTACAAAGAGATCATGGAAAAACATGGACAAGGAACAAAAAAGGAGAAATATTTATAGACTCCTGTGCAACATGAGTAAGTGTTTTAAGAGGAAGCACATTTTCACATAAAAGAATACATAAAACAGCAGAATGGAGGGAAGAATATCTGGTCAAGATGCATTAGAAAGAAGATTTGCAAGAGTGCACAAATTACAGAGGAACAATGACTAATCAGAACCAGGAAAACTATTAAACAGGGTTATCCTTGACAGATTAAAAGATGTCCCAGAAAGACAATGCAGAGAGGAACAGGATAGCTTTCAACAAAACAGATCCTGTACAGACCAGACAGTCACACATGGAAAATAGTAGAATACAGCATACTGAATTCATAACTTCATGATGGATTTGTGGACTGTGAAAAGGCTTTTGACGGCTTAGACAAAGAATAATAAATGGCTTTTACAGTTTAATTTTTATTTAGTTACATATTTATTGTTTGTCTCTGTTGTTATTAGTTGGGTTTGTTGAGATTTATTGCTTGCATTACATGTTCACTCACGTTTCTATTTATCTAGTACTTTCATCCCCATAAAATTGTATGCCAAACTAAAGCACAATTTAAATGCTGCAGGGAATTTTCATAACTGGTAAAGGATATCTGCATGCAAAAAACGACAGCAAGTTTTAGAAGGACTGGTGTATTGACATGACTTTAGAAGCTATACCTTCAAATGATAGAATATTACTTTTAGGAATCACCATAAGAAAACATTTTAATAAGAAACATACCCTGCAGATCATGAGTATATTTTTCAGTAGTAAATTTCAGCAGTGAGTTGCATATCTGAATCCTCACATCTGAACTAGGAATTCTCATGAAGTAACCTGCATAAAAAAATATATGACAATGTCTGGCTGAAGCTCTGAAACACTAAGAAGGAATAGAAACTCTGGTGTAGTTATCTAAGAGAAATAAAAACACACAGACTTAGAAGGTATGGTCATGTGGAAAGAAAGACAAAAAAATTATACACAACAAATACAACGTTAACAAGATGTCTAACAATTAATGCTAATGGGGAAAAAAACAAATGATATACATATCAGATACATCTTGGAACAGTGCCAGTGTCATGGAATTGCCTCCCCTGCTTTGTAGTAGTGGTCCAACGATGGCCAAAACTCAAGGTATCTACCTTCGCACAAAATTACTCTTGGCAGAGTGTAGATAGAAGGACAATGATGCTTCTATCTCAAGGGTGTGTTCATAAGATATTTCCGAAGTCAACACCAATGCTGCATTGGCAGGGCAATTGTTAACTTATATCGGTCCACCGCCTTTTATGAAGAATTAAGCTATTATTAATTTCAGCTCGTTCGAGCCCCCACCCTGATTTACTCAGTGGAATTCTTCTTATTATGGTATAGCTCTGTTTAGAGTGTATTTAGTAAATTGACTGAGACAAACATGCAGTAAATTCAAAATGATTAAATCAACGTTAAATGTGTAAATTTATAAATAACATATTTAATAGTCATTTAGGTTTTAACAAGGTTTTAAAGAATTGAATAATTATTTATAAAAAAAAGTTTATCATCACTGATGTGATGGGATAGAAATGTGTAAAGGAAGCACTTGGCAGCTTCTATGTGTTACTTAGCTGTCAGTGACGGTTATGCTCCTTCTGATGGTTTGGTTCTTGGTAGACTGATTACGCTTGTCGCTGTTCAAGGTTATAGGGCGCAGTTCCCAGAAATGTCAGTGAGTGTCTACAAAGTTGGTCCCTCGTCTTTAAGCTCAGACCACTTTTCCCTTCTTGTTCCAGAGATAGTACCCTCAACTGGTACCACCAACAACTATGGTAAAAGAATGGAAACAAAACACTCTCCTGAGTATTGCGTTTTCCAACACATAGTCATGGGTCCCTTTCTCCTATTCCACCATCTCATCTACCTCAGAATTTACGCTCGATGAGAATTAAGCTTAATCCCTCGAGAGAAAAATTTCTTTACATTTGAATTGAATAGCTTTATATTTACTTTATAATGACTTGAACATCCACTAGCACTTTTCACATATTAATATTCACATGGCAATATATACATATTAGTTCACATGTTAGTAATGAAAAATATAAAATGTAAAAAGTACAACTTACGCCAATCTTGGCTCACAGACTGTTTGCTCAGAGAAGTAGGTTTAAGGCACTAGCAGATGCCTTTTCACACATGTTCTTAGGCATCGTTAATTTAACACTGAATTCCCACTTTGACTCCAAGTGTTCAGTTTCCTCAGATGCCGGCCTTCGTTTTTAAAATGGTTTTCCTGGGCTCTTTAAGTCCTTCAAGATGTTCCACAAAGTCCGGTCTGATAAAGAGAATTCTGAATTCTAACCCTGACAGTCTGGTTTCGTCTTGGCAAGCAATCCTCACAGTGAATTTTCAGTGTCTTAAAACTGCAAAAAGGTCAGGTTATATGGCCCTTCTTCTCCCCCATTTGTTTTGTTACGATGCTTCGAAAGCTCCAATCATTTCAAACATGCGTGTTTAGTGGGGTAATTTCAAAATTATTTCCGCCTGAAATAATATGCATGACGCAAAAGTTCACGTCTCTCATATATGGAATGAAAACATCCGATCCTCTCTCTGCCATGTTTACAAATAACTTATTATTACTTTAAGATAACGTAATGTCTTTGTAGCAATGTGTGCCGGAAACAATGATGTCATGCATGTCTGTCCAAAATGTGGCGCACAGACGAGTAATCTCATTATCTGTTGCTTGAGCACACACAATCCGTCTCTTTACCATCTTGACAAAGAACGCACCCTGGCCTTATCAGCGATTAAACAAATGCGCTGGGCAATTTTAGTGTCAATCTGTAGTCTGATGTCGGCCACACCCGAGATAAACCAACATGGTTGTCGATTAATTATTATCTCAGCCATTCCTTGCAAAGCAGGGAGAAACGGATACCCAAACAGACATGATGACTTATCAGTGAGAGGAGTGTAAGAATGTTTGAAAATACCAAATATCTGCTACATATCAGAGAAAGAAAAAGGCGGCAACCCGGAAATTCCAGGTAATCAGTCCTCACTTCAATTGAAAATGGGTACTGCCATAGTGGAGGAGAGATCAAGAAGAGGTCACCCCAAATCCATCTTGTCACAGCCAGTGTGGAACTATTTTGAAAAACACAGTAGTTGATTTGAACACTATACGAAGTGACTCCTGATCAACCATCAGACCAGGCATATAACCTCAAAAATGGAGGAGTTCAGTGAAAAAAAAAAGATGCCCCAGAGATGATGGATTAAGAGGGTTGTTGTTGTTCAACTAGGACTGCTGAGCTTCTCCCTCTTTAGCAGCCAATACCAAGTTGAAGACTCCTTGGTATTCTCTACACTGTAGATATAGGGTTTTCATGTGGCTTTTCTGCCATTCCGAAACGTGTTGAGACATGAGCTCCAGTTTCTCCAGCTTGGCTTGCATTTAAAGGATCATCACATCTGGTCCCAAGCTAGCAGTAAGAAGTATGTGGCATACTGTGCATTCCCTGCCATCCAAGGGAGTTATCCAGCTATGCAGAGCTAAAATAATGTACTCTGGTTATGGGTAGAATACATTTATAATTGAATATGAATACAGCTAAGTGTAATTTTGTAAATAAGTCCAGAGAACTTCAAGCCCACATATTCAACACAATTTATTGGGCTATTTCCACTGATACATTTGTAGATCCCAGCTATTATACACTGACGGTTAAATCCATAAGGAGGAGCCGCGCTAGCGTAGTGGTTACAACACCGCTCTGGCGACCGGGTGATACAGGATCAAACCCGGGCGACGGCATTTGAGGATTTTTCGTCGACCGGTATTTGGACTGGATTAACTCGAGACCTGGCGAGGACATTTGAAGGAGTGTCGTCGACCAGGGACTGGCGGCTCCTGAGCCGACCCAGCTGCAATGGGTACCTTCGAAATCGGCGAGTATTTGCCTGAATGGCGAGGGACACCTGTCTCTGTACAAGAAATAAAGGGATACTCACGTAAAATCAATGTCAGGTTAGACATAAATAATAACCTGAGATTTCGCCTCGAGTATTAGCGGGCGTACGAAAAAAAAAAAAAAAAAAAAAAAAAAAATCCATAAGGCATCAGACATTGAGCCAATACGCTTGCTTGTCCATAGTATTTCTTAGTCCACACAACGACTGGTCTTAATAATTATTAATACATGATACTTTATAAGGTCTCTGTTGAGACATGTAAATTAATTCAATAGTACCCACTTGAGCGCTGCAGTAGCACAGTGGTTAGTGCACTGTCTTCCTAGCTCTGTAGTCCATGGTTCGATCCCCAGTTGAAGCAGGATTTTTTATATCACAAATGGCTCCGGGGTCGATCCAGCCTCATGAATTAGGTACCAGAGCAACTCTTGGAAGGTTAAGGTGGCCGGCGTTATGCTGACCACATCACCCCTAGTGTGTCGATGGTCAAGAAAATATGGGCATAACACCATGTTCCCAAAATGCCTCAATGGGCATGTAACGGGATCCTTTACCTTTACCCTTGGAATTAACTTCTACACTAGCTGAGATATATGCCGTAAAAGGCTGAACATTTTGGAATCTACAACTGCCTAAATGAACACAATGAACACTTTAAATGAACACAATCCGAATAGCAACCATCCCTGTAGGACACAAATCAAAGTCTCACAGCTGCCATAGAAGACAACCATACGTCATTTTTTTTTCTTTTTCTTTTTTCCTATCCAGCGGCACTTGAGCTTCAGCCCTTCGGCCCAATGACATGAAACAAATTTCATGGCATTGTGAAGCTGGGGAACCTGTGGACTTTCCTTCCCACCCGGTCAGGAGCCAGATGTCCGTGCCATCTCTGCTCCTTCCGATCCACAGAGGGTTTTTGCTCGGGAGCCGCTCAGGTTACTCCAGTTCCTGGTCGAAGGCACTCCTTCAAATGTCTTCACCAGTACTCTAATTAATCCAGTCCAAGTCCCGGTCGAACACACTCCTCCAAATGTTCTCACCAGGGCGCGAACTTGGATCACCCGATCACCAGCACAGTGTGGTAACCACTACGCTAGCGCAGCTCCCTTACGTTATGTCATAAAAATCCATGCATAATGATGCACTTTGCAACATCCCTTTCAGCACCACAATGTTCCAAAGTAATGGATGCTCTGTGGTGTGCAAAAAGAGTCGCAACATACAACAACCACAAACAGCTCTACAACAATTCATTTAAAGCACCAGCCATACATGTCAGTATATATGCTTTTGTCTATGCATACAAACATGACAGAAATGAATAAATAACTGGTAAATGAAAGTTTAACAATGTTTGTGTATATTACATACTAACACATATGCATCTCTAACCAGTAAATGAAAGTTTAACAATGTTTGTGTATATTACATACTAACACAAATGCATCTCTAACTGGTAAATGAAAGTTTAACAATGTTTGTGTATATTACATACTAACACATATGCATCTCTTACTGGTAAATGAAAGTTTAACAATGTTTGTGTATATTACATACTAACACATATGCATCTCTAACCAGTAAATGAAAGTTTAACAATGTTTGTGTATATTACATACTAACACATATGCATCTCTAACTGGTAAATGAAAGTTTAACACGCCCACGGCGACCGTTGCCTCAATTGGCTGTGTGTGGTGTACCCGGAAACGGGGCCTCCCAGTACTGAGGCACAGTTAAGTCCCCGATATCACTTATCGGTGCAGAGTTGAGAGAGATGGCTGAGCATCACAATCCCCCCTGTGTTGCAGCATGATGAGAACCAAGCATTGCACACTGAGCTTGGGGGGATAACTTGGGCACCAGACTTAATACTGGCTCTTGACTGGATGGCCGCATGCAGGAGATTTCTACAATGGAGGGTTGGCAGGTGGTGGGTATCTGGAAGTGGCTCTGTGCAGGACGTGAGGATTCCTTGGGAGAGCCCAGAACCAGAGCACATCATTGTGCAAGCTCTGCATAGTTGGAGAGCCACCCTGGATGACGGGGGAATGCACAGTGTGCCACCCCACCTATCCCCAACTGCTAACTTAGAACCAGAAGTGGGGTCCTCTGTATGCGTGCCAGGCCAGGATAAAATGCCTGGGAAAGAGACTGGAGCTCAGAAATCCCTAACTCAAAGTTGCAGGATGGCAGAAAAGCCACGGGAAAGACAGGTCTATTTTGAAGATAACGCAACCATATTTTCACCATACGAGCTCGGACGCCGCCTCGGTAAACAAGGTCCGCGCAGAGCAGTGACACCCCCAGGCTGCTTGCGAATAGTCTACTACTGGGAACATAAACAGATTAGGGATGAGCCCACTCTCCCGTTGAAGAGGTGCTAAAGTCGTAGATACTGGGCCAGAAGGCGCACCGGAAACCACAGTATCACGCAACTCGCTTTTTTTTTATGGATGAGTACACCGTCAAATAAATCTCGTACTGGTGCTCGCCCTGTGGAGCTCCACCAGGCAGGTGCAGTGCCGGGCTCTGAGCCTCGACAGAGCCCACCCTCAGCTACTGGAGGACCCTCTAGACCGTCTTGTGGAGTCAGGAGACAGCGGAGGAGAACTACTGACCGAAACAAAACAGAAAAAGAGAAACCCAGAGTGCCACTTGTCATGATGCACTGGAATGCAGAGGGAGTGAACAGCAAGCAGGCTGGATACAGCAAAAAGACAGAGCTGGAAAACATCTTGTATGAGAAGCAAGTCAGTGTTTGCTGTATCCAAGAGACTCACTTGAAAGCAGATCAAACCTTTAAAATAAGGGGATATCAATGCTTCAGATCCGACAGACAAGATAGACGAAAAGGAGGAGTACTTACTCTTGTAAGGAATAACATTCCTGCACACGAAAGGAAAACCTTCATGGATGGAGCAGAATATCAGCTGTTGCAGATAAAGGTAGACAAGATGGAAATAGAACTCCTGAACTATTACTGTCTGAACAACAAACCCCTGAGTCTCAGCTCTATACAGGTACCAGCCACCAACTTTATAGCAGTTGGAGACTTTAATAGCCACTCCCAGAGCTGGGGCTATAACCATCTGGATCACAGAGGTGAAGAGGTTGAAACATGGCAAGATGATCACTCCCTAATCCTAGTCAATAATGCCACAGATACTCCTACCTTCTACTCCAGAGGATGGCACACAACTTCAACACCAGATCTTGCCTTCTCCACACCAGATATAGCTGGATCTATTAGTAGAGAAGTAAGAGACCAACTAGGGGGAAGCGACCATCGCCCAATCTTTCTTACTGTCCAGAGTGCAACTCTCAGTACAGGCCCAGCCATTACAAGATGGAACTACAAAAAAGCCAACTGGGGTTTATTCAGGCATCAGGTGAACACGCTGCTGTCTACCCTCAAGGTACAGAACAGAGACATTAATGAAGTGGTAAAAGACTTCAACAGATGCATACTACAAGCTGCAAAAGAAACCATTCCCAAAGGATGCCGGCGTAACTACATACCATACTGGTCCAGCACATTCCAAGAACGTCAGGAAGCTATGGACAGGGCTAGAAAGGACGCAGAGTCTCAGCCTTCACTTGAAACTCACAACAAATGGAAAAAGGCTGTAGCAGAGTTTCAGAGAACAAAGCTAGAAGAAAAACGGAAAAGTTGGAGAACTAAAACGGCATCGCTGAACCTTGAGAAAGACGGCAGGAAACTTTGGAGATTAGTCAAGTCTCTAAATGAAGAGCGTTCCTCACCATGGCAGACTATCACATTGGATGAAGGTGGCAAACTTTTCAGAGGAAAACAAGCTGCAGACTTGTTTGCTAGAAGATACAGTTCAGAAAGCAACTTACCCATTAACATAGACCATCAGAGAGAGATAAGAAAAGAAATACTGGCAACCGTGGGACAGACAGATACTCCTGCCCCAATGAGGGAACCCATCACATTAGGAGAACTACAGAAGGCTATTTCCAAGCTTAAGTTTCAAAAGTCACCCGGCCCAGACAAAATCAGCAACGAAATGCTAGTAAATCTGAGCTCAGCAGCAAAGACAAAACTGCTTGAGATATTCAACCACAGCTGGTTGAAAGGAACGGTACCCCAAGTATGGAGAGAAGCCATCACAATACCCATACTAAAGAAAGGGAAATGTAAGACCGAGGCTGCAAGTTACCGGCCAATCAGTCTCACAAGCTGTGTTGGGAAGACTATGGAGCGAATAGTCAACCACAGATTGAAATGGTATTTAGAGTCTGAGCAGATCCTGGTGCCGGAACAAGCTGGATTTAGAGAATGCTACAGTATAGAAGACCAAGTTACTTACTTGTCTCAAGCAATAGAAGATGCCTTCCAGGAGAAGAAAAAGGTCCTAACGATCTGGGTCGACTTCAAGCAGGCCTTTGACAAGGTGTGGAAAGATGGCCTCATTGCAAAACTTAGGAGAAGTGGAATCCAAGGCAACATGATGAAATGGATCCAGTCATACTTGCATAACAGGAGAACTAGAGTCACTCTTGACGGTCTGCAGAGCAGAAAAGTGTTGCTCCATCAGGGGGTACCTCAAGGAGGAGTAATTTCCCCAACACTCTTCCTTGTTTACATCAATGACCTGGTGAAAGATCTCCCTGCAGGAGTGAAAGCTGCCTTATATGCAGATGACCTAGTACTCTGGTGCACTGATGAAAATGTCACCACAGCAAATTATAGAATGCAGCGGGCAGCAGACATGCTAGTGTCATGGGCAGAGAAATGGCTTATCACAATAAACACAGACAAAACCTCCACAACACTGTTCTCCCTCGCCCCCAAGGACAAATCAGCTAACATACACCTAGGGACAACCGTGATCAAGGAAGAAAGCTACCCCACCTATCTTGGGGTGACATTTGACCAAAGGCTTACATGGAATAAGCATATTGAAAATGCAGAAGGAAAAGCCCGAAGACGACTAGGCATACTCAGAAAATTAGCAGGTACCAACTGGGGAGCAAATGAACGAAATCTAAAGAAGATTTATAATGGAGTAATAAGACCACACTTAGAGTTTAGCTCAGCAGCATGGTCATCAGCTGCTAACTCACATCTGCAGTCTTTGGACAAGGTGCAAAATCAAGCTCTCAGGCTCATTACAGGAGCCATGAAAACTACACCAATAACAGAGATGCAGAAGGTTGCTGGATTACAGACACTGTCCCATAGAAGAGACACAAAAACCATGATCCAGATGGAAAAGTACAACAGTATGCCAATGCACCCAATGAAGGCAAGACTAGATGATCTGGCATTGGGACGTCTAAAGCGTAGCAGCTTTGTGCATCGGGGAAAAAGACTTATAAGACAGCATCAAGAAGACCTATCCATGAAGACAACACCACTGAAGCCCACCCTATACCCTGTACCATGGGAGCAGGCCAGCAGTGCCCTCCAAATTAATACATCAGTCAGTGGTCTCACAAGTGGATTTGAGTATAATGATCTGCAAAAACGAACTGCTACATTGAGTATGATCCAAGAAAGCTATCCCGATCAATCATGGATACATGCCTATACAGATGGATCAGCAACTAATGCTGTTAGGAATGGAGGTGCCGGTATCTTTATCTCATATCCTGACAACCACTATGAGACTAGGCACATTCCCACTGGTAAATTCTGTTCCAACTATACAGCTGAGGTTCAAGCTCTAGAGCAAGCTGCAAATATGATTTATAACACCAACTCTGACTGCCACCAGGTAGTCATCCTCACAGATGCGCTGTCTGTCCTGCAAGCTCTCAAGGGTGGTAAACTCCCGCATCTGAGAAATGAACTAAACAAGGTAGCTGCCAAAAAGAGAACCATACTTCAGTGGGTACCATCTCATTGTGGTGTACCCGGAAATGAAAAGGCAGATAAACTTGCAAAAAAGGGAGGAGAATGTGAACAAGAAGAGAATGAAGTCACATACTTTGAGAAAAAGAGAGCTATCCAGACTATCAGAAGAGAACAGAACCAACCCAAAGACGACTATCACACTCTCGACCGGCAGGGACAGATAACTATTTTTCGACTCAGGACAGGGCATAACAAACTGAATATACACATGCACAAGCTACGACTGTCTGCTTCACCACTGTGCACATGTGGATTAAACGAACAAACTGCTGAGCATGTTCTACAGGACTGTCCTCTGTATGACCAGTTAAGAAAGATATACTGGCCCAATGACTCAACACTAAACTCAAAGCTATATGGAGTTAAAGAGGAACTTCAAACAACAGTCGAATTCATCATGAGAACTCGTCTGACGGTGTAATCATCAAAGATGCGATCGCAAGAAGAAGAAGAAAGTTTAACAATGTTTGTGTATATTACATACTAACACAAATGCATCTCTAACCGGTAAATGAAAGTTTAACAATGTTTGTGTATATTACATACTAACACATATGCATCTCTAACCAGTAAATGAAAGTTTAACAATGTTTGTGTATATTACATACTAACACATATGCATCTCTAACTGGTAAATGAAAGTTTAACAATGTTTGTGTATATTACATACTAACACATATGCATCTCTAACCAGTAAATGAAAGTTTAACAATGTTTGTGTATATTTCATACTAACACATATGCATCTCTAACTGGTAAATGAAAGTTTAACAATGTTTGTGTATATTACATACTAACACATATGCATCTCTAACTGGTAAATGAAAGTTTAACAATGTTTGTGTATATTACATACTAACACATATGCATCTCTAACCAGTAAATGAAAGTTTAACAATGTTTGTGTATATTATTTACTAACACATATGCATCTCTAACTGGTAAATGAAAGTTTAACAATGTTTGTGTATATTACATACTAACACATATGCATCTCTAACCAGTAAATGAAAGTTTAACAATGTTTGTGTATATTACATACTAACACATATGCATCTCTAACTGGTAAATGAAAGTTTAACAATGTTTGTGTATATTACATACTAACACATATGCATCTCTAACTGGTAAATGAAAGTTTAACAATGTTTGTGTATATTACATACTAACACATATGCATCTCTTCATCATCATCAGTTTCCTTGGCACTCCTTACGGTGCATGGAGTCAACACTGGTCCCCTTGCAGGAAGCCTGCACCAAGCATTCATATGTTCTTAAAGTTGTGGTTTATGTGGCAATTTCATTTACATGATGAGGTTGTCAGCCCCATACACAAACTCATATTTGTTGCCACACGGCATGTCTGCGTCAGATACCTCTCGTGACATTTTAAAATTCTGTTATTCTGTTGTTAAACATTTATGTCTGCATGATATTTTGTTTGTAGTAAACAATAATGAGCAAAAGATTTTTGTTGTATTTTCATTTTGAAAAAAGGAAAAACTTAAATTTCATTATTTCAGTACAATGAACAATAACATAATTTTCATGACTGCTAAAAAAGTGTTTTATTTATGTATTCTGCAATGCATTTTGAAATAATAAACTGAAAAGAAAAAACTAAAAAAAGAAAACAAAAGCTAAAAATTCAACAACTTAATTGACAAAGTAAATGATACTACCCGACAACCAGCACAAGTGAACACAATACAAAAACAAAAAACTGATAGCGAACATTACCAAGCTGAGAGATGGATTCCACAACAAGTTGTTTATAAACTAGTTCATCTGAAGACTTTTCCATTAGAAAGGGGTAGCCACATATTTTTAATAACTCCAGAATTGGTTGTTCATAAGCTGGGCAGGAATCCATGCAATCAGCGCAAATATTCAGAATTTTAAAGATCTGGACAAGATCCCTCATTGGCTGAGACTCAGTTAAAAAAACCCACTGATGGCTTACATTGAAAATGTATACTATTATAACATGTTTATTATATATATATATATATATATATATAGGCACCACTAAAACAATGCTTCATGAACAGGGGTCGTTAGCGTAACACAATATATGTACCTAGAGTGATCCAGCCTAGTTAATAATGCAATCACTTATGCAGTCCCCATATTATACAGTATAGGTCAGATTACACTAGAGAAAGACCGTAATCCTGTATCTAGTAAATGATAGAAGAATGAGAACAGTACAGGACAGAGAGTAAGTTTGGTATTGTATAAACATTTAAATAAATAAAGAGGGAAACCCGAGGCCTGTAAACAGTAAATAAATAAATATTACACACATAAAGGTATGTTTCAGGTAGGCTACTCATGAGAAATAAAGAAGTAGAAAACCAGACAACAGGAAAACAATAGAAGAGAGAGGCTTACCGGAGAATCAAACCCAGGACCTTCCGAATGGCACCATCACCTAGCTATGGAAGTGAATTGCACTATCCTCCCTGCCAACGAGGCACCACAAAAATAGTGCTTCGTGGACATGGGTCATTAGCATGATTTTCAGCACAAAACACTGGATATGTACCTAGAGTGATCCAGCCTAATTAATCCAACCTAATTTCCAGGTTTTCAGAAGAGGTGACACACCTGTATACTGGGTGGAGTATCAACTGTTAATGCTTCTAGGGGAACCCCATCTGAAGCTGCAGCTTTCACATTTCCCATAAATTTTAGTGATTTTATGATCATTTGTTTTGTGAAGGGATTTGTTTTTATATTTAGAGGTGCCTTTGCTGGTTTTGTGATGGCTTTTTGTTTTGGATGGCTCCAGTTTAGAATTTCCTTAAAATATTCCACCCATCTGGAAAAAATCAGTGGCATATCGTGGTTTTGTTTTTTCTGTCACACCATTCAGCAGGTGCAGGTTTTTGATAAGACAAAGATAGAATATGACTACTGCTTCCTCATGCATGTGACACAATAATATGAGGTTGTGCAACCTCATCATGTACATCAAATCACTGTAGAAACCACCACTGCAAGAGAATTTGAATGCTTTATGCAAGAAATAATAACAAGATTGAACTTGAAGAAACACCACTAAAGGATGTAGAATGGTACACGTATCTTGATAGTAATATAGACAAAGTTGGAGGGACAGACAATGATATCAAAATAAGAATACAAAAAGCAAGAGGAGCTTTCATTGCCTTGAGAAACATATGGAAAACAAGTCCAACATGAAAATAAGAATCTTCAACTCAAATGTGAAGTCAGTCTTATTGCATGGCTCTGAGACATGGAGAACAACAAAAACAACAACTAAAAAGCGACAGACTTTTATAAACGGGTGCTTGCGTAGAATAGAAGGACTGAAATGGTATGACAAAGTCACAAATGTGGAATTGATGACAAGAACCAGACAAGTGCCAGTGGAACAAGAGAAGAAGATGCTGGCGATGGATAGGACACACATTGAGGAGACCTGTTGATAGCATTACAAGGCAGTCCTTGTTCTGGAATCCAAAGGGAAAGAGAGGCAGAAGTAGACCAAAAAACACATGAACAAGAGAATTGGATACAGAGGTGAAAATGATGAGGAAAACATGGAAAGAACTTGCGCAGATGGCACAGGACAGGAAGACTTGGCATGTTTTTGTTGAAGGCCTATGCTCCTCGGGGAGCTAAAGGGTATTGAATTGAATGCAGGCTTCCTGCCAGGGGACCAACTACAATGCTGGTTCCCTACTTTATAAGGAGCAAATATGAAAATGATTATAATTCTGCATGCACATTGGGTAATTCCTGAAGATCTCTGAGGAAACAAAAATAAAAAACTATTGCTCCTTCAATCATGTCATAAGAGGCAACTGTGAGGTTGTGTTTGGGGCTGGCAACCTCATCATGTAAGACAAACTGCTAAGGAAAAAACACGTCATGAGCACATGAAATGCTCTGACACACGCTTTCTGTAAGTAGACCAACTATGATGGTGGCTCAGGGTTCCTAAACAAGCAACAACAAACAAACAAAAATCAACATTGCATACGACCATTATCATCATCATTATTTTCCCTTACTCTCTTTACACAGCATGGAACCACCAGTACATCTGGTCCTCTTAAAATTCACATGCTTTTGTTGCAGTGGTTTCTGTAGCAATTTGTTTTACATGATGATGTACGGCATACGACAATGACATAAAAATATCTAAACAATTGTGCTAAAACTACAAAAATACTACATCAATTAAAGTTAAAATTGCTCTATTTTTTCTTTAAAGGATACAAATCCATTTTTATAGTGATGAGCCATTCTTTTCAAGGCATGAACATGTCTGTCATACAGCTTTTTCTGTGAAACAGATTCCAGCACAAAAATGTTATAATGGAAAGATCAGCAAAAAGCTTTCTTATAGTTTAAACAATTATAGTAATTAAATTACAAGCATGCACTACCCATTAGTAAAAACAACAGCTAAAAAACTACAGACTTTCATGCTTGGCAGCTTGTGTAAGAATAGAAGGTCTGAAGTGTTGTGACAAGATCAATAATATGGAACTGATGACAAGAACCAGACAAGTACCATTGTAACAAAAGATGAGAAGAACCAGACAAGTACCATTGTAACAAAAGATGAGAAGAACCAGACAAGTACCATTGTAACAAAAGATGAGAAGAACCAGACAAGTACCATTGTAACAAAAGATGAGAAGAACCAGACAAGTGCCAGGGAAACAAAAGATGACAAGAACCAGACAAGTGCCAGGGAAACAAAAGATGACAAGAACCAGACAAGTGCCAGGGAAACAAAAGATGACAAGAACCAGACAAGTGCCAGGGAAACAAAAGATGATAAGAACCAGACAAGTGCCAGGGAAACAAAAGATGACAAGAACCAGACAAGTGCCAGGGAAACAAAAGATGAGAAGAAGATACTGGCAAAAGATAGGACACTGTTGCGTGATAAATTCTCGCAACATCGTTTTATTTCAATATCTGTTTTATAACGCAAGGGCAACAACTGCTTGAAATTTATAGTCACTTTTCTCGGTAAGCATTTGTCTTCTCGCGTTGGTATCGAATGCAGTTAAGTTTGAGCTGTGGTCATTTTTGCGCTGGACTGCGCATGACTTGTCTTGTTGTTTGGTCGAGCGGTTTCCGCCCACGACTAGTGGAGTGAGCGATTTGGAATGGCGAAAGAGATGCCTCGTTGAAGAGGGGATCTCCGCTTTCTTTTGTTCTGTCAGGGATGTGTAGTCCTCTTATGGATATTTCGTTTAGTCGAGATAATACCTCTAGTGTTTTCCCACATGTCGGGAGGCGTGATATTTCTGTGTATTTCATGAAAGCAAGGTAAATTGACTTTTTCATTAACTCTATCGATTTTGGGTCGTGAGCGATTTCGATTCATAGCCTGTCTCCGAAAGTCGTCGCCACGAGATGTTCTTTCCCAGCTCACATGTCGCTGCATTGTACTGCATCGGTTGATGCATGTACCAAGGACCATTACTTGCTACTTTGTTAAATGAACTAGGTTTAGGAAACCTTTATTATCTAGAGGATATTTTCTTGAGGACATTATTTATACTTCGGCAGACGTGTCTGTCTTGCTGAAGTCAAACTAAAGGACAGTAGGTCCACACCAGTTCCTGAAGACTTGAGGCTTCTATGGATGTCTTCCATTCATGCTGTAGCCATCAATTTTAGACCTTCCGAAGCATGGGCTAAGATTCTGACACAATAACTGCCCTGGTTAATGGAGTTTCAGACAACCACCAGGGCTGCAATAGCTACCTATATCTGTTATGTAAGCCCTGCTCTGTTCAGCGATTAATATTAGTTATGTAGACAAAATCCATTAATATAGAACAACTTTTGTAATGATAGTCTTATAGCCAATATCCACTATCACAATAGAACATGTGTAATAACAGGATCACTGACAATATCCATTTGTGTAGAAGAGCATGATATGCAATGATAGCATGTTTACAATATCTATTATTATAAAAGAACATTTATGATAAAAGTCTTGACAATATCCATTAGTATAGAAGAACACGTGTATCATCTGTCTATCAAAAATATCATTTACTAAAGAACAGCATTTATAAATGATAGCCTGGTAGACAATATCCACTGTTGCAAAAAAACACCTAAAACAACCTTTTTTGTTTATCATCATCTCCCTTTTCACTCCTTATGAAGCATGGAGCCACCACTGCAGATAGGCCCCCTTGAGGGAGCATAGGCCATAGCAGGAGTTGTTGCATCGGTGTTTCTGTAGCCATTTTTAAATATAGTGACGCTGCCAACCCCATGCACAACCTCATATTAGTTACCTTATATGATTGTGCATGAAGGCTGGCAACCTCATATTAGTTACCTTATATGATTGTACATGAAGGCTGGCAACCTCATATTAGTTACCTTATATGATTGTGCATGAAGGCTGGCAACCTCATATTAGTTACCTTATATGATTGTGCATGAAGGCTGGCAACCTCATATTAGTTACCTTATATGATTGTGCATGAAGTCTGGCAACCTCATATTAGTTACCTTATATGGTTGTGCATGAAGGCTGGCAACCTCATATTAGTTACCTTATATGGTTGTGCATGAAGGCTGGCAACCTCATATTAGTTACCTTATATGATTGTACATGAAGGCTGGCAACCTCATATTAGTTACCTTATATGTTGTATGAAGGCTGATTGTGCATGAAGGCTGGCAACCTCATATTAGTTACCTTATATGGTTGTGCATGAAGGCTGGCAACCTCATATTAGTTACCTTATATGGTTGTGCATGAAGGCTGGCAACCTCATATTAGTTACCTTATATGATTGTACATGAAGGCTGGCAACCTCATATTAGTTACCTTATATGATTGTACATGAAGGCTGGCAACCTCATATTAGTTACCTTATATGATTGTGCATGAAGGCTGGCAACCTCATATTAGTTACCTTATATGGTTGTGCATGAAGGCTGGCAACCTCATATTAGTTACCTTATATGGTTGTGCATGAAGGCTGGCAACCTCATATTAGTTACCTTATATGGTTGTGCATGAAGGCTGGCAACCTCATATTAGTTACCTTATATGATTGTGCATGAAGGCTGGCAACCTCATATTAGTTACCTTATATGATTGTGCATGAAGGCTGGCAACCTCATATTAGTTACCTTATATGATTGTGCATGAAGGCTGGCAACCTCATATTAGTTACCTTATGACTGTACATGAAGGCTGGCAACCTCATATTAGTTACCTTATGACTGTACATGAAGGCTGGCAACCTCATATTAGTTACCTTATGACTGTACATGAAGGCTGGCAACCTCATATTAGTTACCTTATATGATTGTACATGAAGGCTGGCAACCTCATATTAGTTACCTTATATGATTGTACATGAAGGCTGGCAACCTCATATTAGTTACCTTATATGACTGTGCATGAGGGCTGGCAACCTCATATTAGTTACCTTATATGACTGTACATGAAGGCTGGCAACCTCATATTAGTTACCTTATATGATTGTGCATGAAGGCTGGCAACCTCATATTAGTTACCTTATATGATTGTACATGAAGGCTGGCAACCTCATATTAGTTACCTTATATGATTGTACATGAAGGCTGGCAACCTCATATTAGTTACCTTATATGATTGTGTATGAAGGCTGGCAACCTCATATTAGTTACCTTATATGATTGTGTATGAAGGCTGGCAACCTCATATTAGTTACCTTATATGATTGTACATGAAGGCTGGCAACCTCATATTAGTTACCTTATATGATTGTGTATGAAGGCTGGCAACCTCATATTAGTTACCTTATATGATTGTACATGAAGGCTGGCTACCTCATATTAGTTACCTTATATGACTGTGCATGAAGGCTGGCAACCTCATCATGTGAAACAAATTCCTGTATATGGTGTCAAATATCACCAAAACATTTGTAACAGTTTTAATTAAATAATACAGTTACAAGCGCACCAAAGTGGAACTGATGACAAGAGTCATTCAAGTGATAGTGGAACAAGAGATGAGAAGAAGACAATGGACAGGACCCACATTGAGGAAGCCTATTGATAACATAACTAGGCAGGGCTTGTTCTAGAATGCTCAGGGTAAAAGAAATAGGGATAGACCAAAAAAAAAAAAACACATGGAGATGAGACTGGAGATAGAAATCAAAATGATGAGGAAGACATGAATAGACCTTAAGCTGATGTCACATGACATGAGGACTTGGCCAATGGTCGTTGGGAAGCTGAAAGTTAATGATGATGAATACAGATACATAATAAAAGGCTTGGAGTATAAGCATCCTGTAAACCTTGCATGCAGTGATATAAATAAGCTGACATGGCTAAATAATGCCAATGAAGACATAATGGACACAATGGTTGCACTTACAGAATGAGGATCTTCCAAAAGCTTGATCACTCTTTTAAGATTGACTGGCTGCAATTTGGGGTCCTGTTTAGAATCAGACTGTCATTATGATTATAATATATTGAAAGCTGCATCTGTTTTCACTTGGTTCATAATACAAAGACCATCTTCTAAAACTATTTTAGGCTCTTAATAATTAACAATCTCTATTGGTTTTATATCTGATTTTAAAGCTAACGTCTCAGCCTGAGGCTAACAATAATTGTTAACACCATCAGTTCTTTTCATTTCCTTAAAACATAGTGCTGACATTTTTCACTCATTTATTTGCCTTTTCAATCATTATGGAGCAAGCTGATCCTTTCTCTGGAAGCCTGCATAAAAGCATTCATGTGCTCAATGTATCTAATTGTTTTACAATATGAGGTTGCCAGTACAAAGCAGGAAAGGGAAGGCTAGCAATGATGCTGTGCGAATCAGCAGATGATGTAGTTAAGTTCATTCAGCCCACACTGAAAACTGGAAGAAAGTGGAAAGTGAATGAAGCTGTTGGTGCTGCCCAAGAGTTGCTCACACTAAGGGAGGTAATTGGATACACACAGACTAATAGATGGGGATTTGGCCATGATGACATCTGCTGGTGGTCCATGGTATCAAACAAGGAATGCAGAGATATGGTAATTCAGGAAATCAGAGAAGGTGAGAATGATAAGAGGATACAAAAAGCAGCGCAGCAAGACCTACAAGGTCAGTAGACTACATGGGAAGGAGCCCTGCAAAGGTCCTTGACATGAAATGGCATATGGCGCCTCTTAGACCTCAGCTTTATTATCAGATCAATGTATGATCTTCTGTCATCATCGGCAAACCTTGTGAGATGGGGAAAGTCTGATGATGCTAAGTTCTCTCTATGCCAAGAAAAGCAGTCACTGGAACATGTGCCCTCAGCTTGCAAGGTGTAATTAGGGCAAGGGCAATATACATGGCACCACAACAGAGTGCTAAATGAGCTGACTGCTATAGCAGACCTGGCAAGGGTGAGGACAAATTGCAAAGTAAAACCGAGTACCACAAATACATACTTTCTGAGAGCAGGAAAGTCAGCACATCCCAAATCAAATATCATTTTACAGTATATTCTTGACTGTGCAAATGACTGGGAGATGGCAGTGGATCTACCTGGGTGAAGGATATACCTGGAAATCATTAGAAGATCTCAAAATTGACCTGATAAAGTACTTCACTCTTCATCGTCGCACCAGATTATAATAGTTGAGCTGACAGTGCCATTTTAATCCAGATTAAATGAGCAACACTTGTTAAAATTGGTGAAGTATAATGATCTGGTTATGGACTTCAGACATGATGGCTCACAGCAAAATTCATAGCTGTAGAGGTAGGTGCAAGAGATCTAGTGGCTGCCTCATTGTATGATCTATTCAAACTCTTCAGTGTGAAAGAACAGTCAAGAACAAAGAGCACTTAAGAGGCTCTGTGAAACGGCGGAAAGGGCAAAGTGTTGGCTGTGGAGCAACTGCAACAGGCAATGAAATTCATGACAATAATTTATATACAACATAATGGTTACTTTCACAATTGTCTCAAGCTGGCAGCATGGATAAATCAGGATTGAAGTTTTTGAAAGTTGCAGCCAAGGTGGAATGGGTTCAATTCCCAGAGCTGGCGGGAACAGACAACAGGAGGTGGACATTTAGGAGTCATAACCAAGTGAGCCCACACCCTCAGAGTGTAAAGAAGATAAACCTTGTCTGACGCTGGGACCACTTCTGATTAGATTGCCTCCTGTTGTATCGCTCTGTTTAGAGTTTCCTATCATACATATATACATATACACACACATATTAACTAGGAACAACAATGTAGCAATACACAAAGCTAATTATTTTAACTACTGAAATAGACTGTCCCACTGAACATCCATTAACATTGAGGGTAGTTTCCCCTGAAACATTATTAGCTATTATCGTTCATTATCAGCTAAGACCTATGATTCAATGGGTTGAAATGAAGAACAGTGGGCCATCTGTTTAATATAGCCTTAAAAAAGGAATTCAGAGATGCAGTTAAAAGAGGTAACGGGTAGAGATCCTAAACCTAACCCTAACAACATTGGTGACTTACTTGGATGACAACATTATAGAGCAGTGCTCAGAATGGCAAAGACAGCTTTACATCAATTTTATTGATTTTAAAAAGGCTTTTGACAGCATACATAGGGACAGTTTATGGAAAATACTGAGGGCTTATGAAATTCCAAGCTGCATAGTGTCAATCATAAAAAGCCTCTATGCCAACTTTACGTGTAGTGTTGGGCAGAGCAACCTAACCTTCGAGGTGAAGACAGGAGTACGACAGGGATGCCCCTTATCAACCACTCTTTTTTTAACAGTCATAGACTGGGTGATGCGCCAGACAACAGAGGGCAGTCCAAGAGGAATGAGATGGACTACATTTTCTACATTGGAAGATCTGGAATATGCAGATGACATTGCACTGCTGGCACATTCACATCAACACATCCAGGAAAAAACGGATAGACTTAATAAATTTAGCCAGCAGGTGGGCTTGAACATCAATTTAAAGAAGTCTGAGGTCATGACGCTCAATGTGAGCAACCCTGAGCCCATATCAGTAAGGAATCAGCAATTGGTACAGACAGATACCTTCACATACCTAGGAAGCATAGTAACACCAGACGGTGGGGCAGGCAAAGACATCAACATCAGAATGAACAAGGCAAGAACAGCCTTCTTTAGCCTAAATAACATCTGGAAGTCCTCCCAATACAGCACAAGCACAAAATTAAGATTATATCAGAGCTGCGTGCTTTCTGTGCTTCTCTATGGTGCGGAATGCTGGAGAGTCACAGAGAAGGAAATGTCAAAATTGTCCTCTTTTCACACAACATGCCTAAGAAAAATTCACCGCATTTTTTGGCCGAATACCATCACCAACCAAGATCTGCTTACTCGTAGCAAGCAAGAGGGCATGCACACCATCATAGCTGGCAGACGCTGGAGCTGGGTTGGTCATGTCCTGAGAAGAGACCCTGATGCCATCACAAGAACAGCTATGCTTTGGACCCCTGAAGGAAAGCGAAAGAGAGGCCGACCAAAAACAACTTGGCGGAGGACTGTGGAGGCTGAGATGCAAAGAATGAACCAGAGTTGGGGCACTGTACGAAGGATGGCCACCGACCGAGCAAAGTGGAATCAATTTGTTGTTGCCCTACAAGACGCCACTTGACGTGATGGCCACTGACTGCTTTGACGGTCGGTGGTTAAGGATCGAAGAAGAGAAGAAGTAGTTGTCTATTTGGCGGCCAACTGAGTCAACCGTTTCGTCAGGGGTCGGGATCAGAGTTGGGTTTAAATTTAGAAATGCTAAACCTAACATAAAAATTCTACAGGATTAGAGTTTTTGTGTTAGAGTTGGCATTTCTTAATCTAAACCCAATTCTAATCCTAACCCCTGACGATGCGGCCGACTTAAACGGCAGGGGCATAGATTTCGATTCGGTACTAATATGTACACATGTTAACGACGCCACTGCCAATGTGACTGTTACAAAATGTACATATTTTATTAAGTACTCCAATATATTTAACATATTTTACAAATCTACAGTTAAAACTAACATTAAACAACAGTTGTACTTATGTATACCTCACCTGGCATATGCCCAAGTCTTCATCGGTAATAATGTGAGATACCACTGGTATGCCAGTCTTTACAGCTTTTATGCTGCTATGCAGCACATCATTTTGAGTCTGGGTCTGTACGAGAGCCATCTTTAGTATCTCGTTCCTCCCTGCGCCTCAAGACTATTAGAGAAATGAATGGAGCACAGACATTTCAACTCTACTTGTGATGTGTCACAGGCTGCCAGCTGTGGTTAGGCACAAACAAATCACCGCCATTATCAAAATCACCAAGGAAGTGAACGGGCATTCTGGGTAAAATAAAAAAAAGGAAGCAGCGAAACTAACTGGTTCAGGTTTTTGGTCCACGCACACTACAACGTGTGTATCTTGTTTCGTTTTTTTTTCCCCCTAATTGTGCAAATCGTTAGCCTTTAACGAAACTAGTCCGCTGTAATGTAATATAAAGAATGTGAGGCTGGCAAAAAAATATTTAAAAAAAAACTGTGATTTTTGTTGTTGTTGTGATGTTGTAAAACATTAGAAAAATTGTAAGCAGAGTTATTAAATTTAAAATAAGAGATAATTCTGCTACCGAAGGTGCACATTTTTGTTACAAAATAAATCAAGAGTTAAAAAAAAAAATTATGAAATGAAGAACTTTCATGGAGTTGGGTGGCATTAAAAATAGAGTACATCACTTCGCACACACGTTTTTTGTTTAGTAGAGCGTGTGTGCTGGATTAGATTCTGATATTTCAACAGAAAGCTAAAGATACTCTCTTCTTGCTGCAGCACAACGAATGGCAATGTTTCTGGGTCGCAGTTCAGAAGAACATAACCGACTTCGCACATAAAACAATATTCCGAACTGGAATATGTCATTATTGTGTCAGTTGTCTGTTTTCTCTGTCCTCAAACCGTTAACTCCTTTTATCGGACAACATCTGTGGCGGGGCCATAGCAAAGCTGTTGACAAAGTCCATACCCTCATCTAAAAAGGAGCATTATTGTTATTTAGAATCGACGTCATTGCACTCCAGTGTAGGAATACGTCCGTTCTCTCTTTTTTTTAATTATGTCTTCTTTTCACTCCTGCAGCATTAATCTACCGCTCCTTTTACGTGCTAAATTCTTACATTGTTCATTGTTTACATCTGCATCGTTAACGGTTTATTTAGTCCCATTTGTCACTCCTCAATTTTACCTGATCGCTTGACCTGTTTTGAAACAACATTGAGTTCTGTTTATGCAGAGCGAACTTGCCACATTGACTTTTCGCTTATCGTCAGCTCCAGACGGAGTAAGAGTCTACACTGAGCGACATTGCTATTGTTAACACAGACTTTTTGTCTTGGAAGATACCCATACCATGTTGTTCACAGGTTCCAATATGAATGGGCAGATGGTATTGGGAGACAAATTGTCAGTTCTTACACGACGTGTCGGAAGATGTCAATATGATTAAAGACAGTAAGATAACAAATGTGACTTTGGAGCACGGAAGGCCACGTAATCGCTTCTGCCCAGACCTTGTGATAAATAATTACAAGAATGTAACATCTTCAAGACATTATCAGTGATAGATATATGAAGTTGTGAGCTGTAAACATGATAAATACCCATGGAAGTAGCAAGACCTTATAAGGTAATGGAGTTTGAAAACAATATCTTATGGCGTCATATAGAATGTTCTACGTGAGAGGGATGGGGGATAAACCTCTACCAATATCAGACGCCTGGATGACGGCTGGTTTGGCATGAAAATGCTAAGAGGCTGCTCCTGATTGGACCCCCAGATCCCCCTCCTCCGTTTCGTGACGTCACTAAATTAATTAACTAGTGCCAACAGAATAACAATCTTATAAGTAAAAAAAATGTGCGTGTGTTTCTCAGCAGAAGCATCACCCTAATTGTAATGTTCTGAATTTCAATGGATAAAGTGATATAAATTTAGACTACAACAGGGAATGGGCTATTTTAGAACAGAGGAACCTTACTGTTCAGAATGTATTTAAGTCGATAATTTAGAGTATTTCCTACTAAAATGCAAGAAGTATGAACAATAGATAATACCAAATTAGATTATATACAGGCATGCAATTTCCCCATAACTGTAGAACAGATGTTGAGAATCGATAAGACCCAGAGAACTACACAACATAGCACTGTTGTCAACTTGAGTCAATCGACTCGGCCTCAAGTCGGACTAAAGATACCACAGCGACTCGGCTCGAACCGACTTGAGATTTAAACATTAGCGACTCGACTAAACTCGAGACTTGCCAATTTTGGTGAAACGACTCGCCGTCTTCATTCATAATGCACTCTTTATTAATTAGAACAAAAATGCTCTTGTGTTAAGCGAAATCACCCAAACATTACAAGAATTCCATTGTGCAAACACATTTTAATATTTACACACACTTCATATTATCAGACATAACTGGACACTGTTGCTAGACAAACATCTCGAGACACAGCGACCGTCAGAACAATAATATTCTTTGGCTGACTAATTATTACCATCCTGACTAAAGGAAATTTATTGGCGAAAGAAAAATTACAGCATGTGTCCTTAACCTGAAATTCGCTTCAGCTTAAGATTTAGCGCGGATCAAGTGTATTATTCCATCCATTGGGAGCCGCGCTAGCGTAGTGGTTACAACACCGCTCTGGCGACCGGGTGATACAGGATTAAACCCGGGCGACGGCATTTGAGGATTTTTCGTCGACCGGGATTTGTACTGGATTAACTCGAGACCTGGCGAGAACATTTGAAGGAGTGTCGTCGACCACGGACTGGCGGCTCCTGAGCCGACCCAGCTGCAATGGGTACCTCCGAAATCGGCGAGTATTTGCCTGAATGGCGAGGGACACCTGTCTCTGTACAAGAAATAAAGGGATACTCACGTAAAATCAATGTCAGGTTAGACATAAAATAATAACCTGAGATTTCGCCTCGAGTATTAGCGGGCGAACGAAAAAAAAAAAAAAAAATTCCATCCATTCCATTGTAGGCTGGGGGGAAAAAAGGGGGGGGGGGCAGTATCTTGAGATGATAATATTTCTAATATGTAATACTGAAAAATAACTTGGGTCGAATAAGAAGTCAGTAAATAAAATAGTAAAAATACTGAAATATGGTAATATTTCTAATATGTAATACTGAAAAATAACTTGGGTCGAATAAGAAGTCAGTAAATAAAATAGTAAAAATACTGAAATATATTATATTTTTCACTATTATTTGTAGTGATCGATGTGATTTTTCGATAACGCGATTGTGGGTACAACTAGTGGTAGATCTAAAATGAGGCTCGACTCGGGACTTGAAGCCAGTGCTAAGGACTTGCGACTCGACTTTTTTTTTTTTTTTTCGTACGCCCGCTAATACTCAAGGCGAAATCTCAGGTTATTATTAATGTCTAACCTGACAATGATTTTACGTGAGTATCCCTTTTCTTGTACAGAGACAGGTGTCCCTCGCCATTCAGGCAGATACTCGCCGATTTCGGAGGTACCCATTAGAGCTGGGTCGGCTCAGGAGCCGCCAATCCCTGGTCGACGACACTCCTTCAAATGTTCTCGCCACGTCTCGAGTTAATCCAGTCCAATTCCCATCGACGAAAAATCCTCAAATGCCGTCGCCCGGGTTTGATCCTGAATCACCCGGTCGCCAGAGCGGTGTTGTAACCACTACGCTAGCGCGGCTCCCGCAACTCGACTTGAAACTTATACTAAGAGACGTGAGACTCGTTAGGAAAGACTTCACGACAACTCTGCTATATAGTAAAACAGTAGCCATATATAACAAGAACAAAAATTAATATAGAAGGATTGGTGAAGGTCTAACGAGGTTCTCGTAATGCATATTGATGATGATAGGTGAATTTAGTGTCATCTCAGATACCTCTGGCTTTTCCATCTTCCTTCCCCTTGTTAACAACACAACAGGTGTGAGAAAGACTGTCGGTTTGGGAGAGGAAAGGGCACACACACACGCACATTCACACAATTTGACGTTTTTGACTTACTTCATTTGGATTGATAGAAAGAGGGAAATGATGCCATATTCAGATAGCGGAAAAGAAAATTATTATCTTGAATTAGCAGCACAATATATCCTAATTATAACCTATCAGAGGTTGAACGGGATATTTTTTCGTCATTTAAAAAAAAAAAAGAATCTCAAATTACACGTGTGCCTCCGCAACATAACCCAGATCGAGGAGAGGAAAAATCTCCGCTGAGCTTTGGAAATTACCGATTATGACGTCACAGACATAAATTTGCTGCGATCCGGTGTGATTCGTAAACAGTGTTGCCACAGCTGGGTATTTTTTTTACTAGATCTGGGTTTTTGGGCTTCCGTCTGGGTATCTGGGTATTTTTTTTTCCAAATCTGCATTAATCTGGGTATATTTGACAATTGGCATTTACAATGTATGTATATTCTGTGCATGGCTGTCATCTACAATACTCAGTCATTTTTGCGATGTGTTTTAAAATATTCTTTTTAAATTTTAGATAAACAGCATATTGGTTTTTTTGTTTTGTTTTTTGTTGTTGTTATTATAAGATTATAAATTGAGCGATGATGAAGGTAAGCTAGGTAGCTGTAGCAGCATAACGACACACAAGCCGCCGCGTAAAAAAGCGAAGCCATGGTATCATCAGGTTTTTTGTGAGGAATGGCTAACAGACAGCGAACTAAAGGATTGGATAAAGCCGGACTCTGGCAATCGCTAAGCTGTGATTTGTACGGTCTGTTCCTGTACATTAACTAATGCCAACAAAACAGCTTTATTGACACATAAAAGCACACAGAAGCACATGAAAAACTTCGAAGCCAAAAGCAAAACTCTGAACATTAACAAGTTTTTCATCAAACCAAAAGAGCCCTGTCTCCAAGACAAAATTGCTAAAGCGGAGATACTGTTGTCGGCTTTAAAGGCAGAACATAATACTCCGTTTTCGCAAGCTGATCATTTGATTGAATGTTGCAAGCAGATGTTTCCAGACAGCACAATTGCTCAAAAAATGTCACTGAAGTGCAACAAGCTTTTGTGTGAAACAGTTTCCAATCGAATACTAGCCAAGCAAGCAGTTGCCAAAGATGGAGTTTGTCATAAGTTTAATCCTAGTAAAAGCGTGGTTGAAGATGTGCGTGAAGGACGTTGTCGGCAGAGATATGCAAAGATTTTGGATCTCCACAATCAAGATTCCACGTTGTCAATTCATGCATATTCTTCTTCCTCGTTGGTCCTGAAAAGGACGTTGGTTGCGTTGTTGCTGTTTACAACGAAGCTGCGATATCTGCGCCTTTCGGTCGACACATCCGACTTCAGCACGGCATTTTTTGGAACCTGGTTTGCCTTCCCTCTTCGATCCCTACTCTCTCAGCCAGACTGCAGGGATGCAGCCTGTTTCCAGGACCACCACGTGGAGGTGGAGTAGGGTCTTAGTCAGCTCTGGTTCGCTGACCCTGACGCAAGCAGTCAAGCTATGGGTCGCTGACTGCATTCTCTATTGAAAGAGAAGTTGTCGACATGGATGCCGAGTCGCTGACAAGTGACAATTTTCTACAGTAACAAGTTACAACTAACATTTTGTATTTGATTTGAGGAACATTTTGTTAATGTAACTACTGTAAGTATGTTACTGTTAAAATATCTCATTTTCAAGAGTTCATATATTGGGGTGTTAATAAAATCATTTTTATATAATTGTGGATGCAGCAATAGAGAATGCAGTCAGCGACCCATAGCTTGACTGCTTGCATCAGGGTCAGCGAACCAGAGCTGACCAAGACCATACTCCACCTCCACGTGGTGTGGAAACAGGCTGCATCACTGCAGTCTGGCTGAGAGAGTAGGGATCGCAGAGAGAAGGCAAACCCGGTCCCAAAAAATGCCGTGCTGAAGTCGGATGTGTCGACCGAAAGGTGCAGATATCACAGCTCCGGCGTAAACAGACACAACGCAACCAACGTCCTTTTCAGGACGAACGAGGAAGAAGAAGATATAATTGTGAACTTTTTGGTAATAAAAAATAAAATAAAAATGAAGAAAAAAAAATTGGTAGCACTCAGGTTATGTGTGCTAAAGTTGCACTAAAAGATTGTGTAAGCATCGTCTATCCCGTGTATTTGAGGCATAAAATAATCTGGGTATTTCTGAGTTTTTTTTTAAGAAGAAAATCTGGGTTTATCTCTAGAACTTGAGTGGCAACCTTGTTCGTAAATACTCTAGTCGCTCCATAAAAAGAATGGGGTTTCAACTCTAGTTGGCTCTCCTATAGACCACAACTATCAAAGCACACCAAATGTTCTTGTTCATGTAGTTTATGTAATCGTTTCGGTTAATCTAGGAAATAGTAGACGGGAGGTAGCCATGTTTGCCGAGTATCTGTTGATATGCAACGTTTCGCTTCGAGTTGGAAATTTTGTTTTTTAATACGGTTTCAGACGTTTGTAGGACGTTATTATTGTCGACAAAGTTCTAAACAGGGTTGAGGTAAGGTTAAGGCTAGCTGTTTGACAAAGCTCGACGGGTTAAGGCTAGTTTTAGCGTATGTATGGGTATGGAAATCCACTCGAGCAACATCACTAACTGTCTTCTATTCTCTTCTACCACAGAGGTAGGTTTTATATGAAGATGTTAGCTGTATTCATAAACCTAAGTCACAACTACAGTAATGGCAAATAGAGAGTAAATTAAATATTAACCCAAACACCCCAAGCTTTCATGCACCCCCCATATTTGTTTGTTTAAATACACCAGAACTTACTTACTTAGTCATTCCTCTTATACACAGAGGTTTGACACACAGAGAGTGCTGTACTATCCTTTCGGCTGTATTCCTCCTGGTCTGGTTCCAGTCTAGTCCTCAGTTCTTCAGAGATTGTCTAATGTCCTCTCAGCGAACTATGGGTCGTCCTGGAAGTCTGGGTCCTTGGCTCTTGGTTTCTCATATTTGTCGTGACAGTCGATCTTCTCCTATTCTGCAGACATAGCCAAACTATCATGATTGAGACTGTTCTATTTGGGTCTGAAGGGTTAGGTTTTGAGGTCATGCCATTAATACAGCCTTACTTACTTACTTACTTAGTCGTTCCCCTTCTACCGTGAGGTGTAGAGGTTTGGAAGAGAGAGCGCCAGACTATCCTATCGGCTGTCTTCCTCCTGGCCTGGTTCCATTCTAGTCCTCGGTCCTTCAAAGATTGTCTAATGTTGTCCTCCCAGCGGACTCTGGGTCGTCCTGGGGGTCTGGATCCTTGGCTTTTTGTTTCCCATGCTTGTCGTGGTAGCCGGTCTTCTCCCATTCTGCAGACATGGCCAAACCATCTTAGTTGGGACTGTTCTACTTGGGTCTGCAGGGGGTGGGATTTAAGGCCTTGACGTATCGTCTGGTTGCGTACCATGTCTCTTCTTGTTACTTCAACCACCTTCCTCAGATACCTCATTTCTGAGGTTTGGATCTGGCTTTTGTGGGTTGTAGTCATTGCCCATGACTCGCATCCATATGTCAAGACTGGGACATAGGTGGAGCGGTATACAGCCATCTTCGTTTTCTTACCAACCTCTCTCTTGCTGAGGAATCCTCGATTTATGGCCTGAAAAAGTCTCCCAGCTACTGCTTTTCGAGTGGCCAACTCTTCTTTGATGCCTCCCTTTCGGTCAGTAATAGCTCCGAGGTATTTAAAGTGGTCTACCTGCTCCAGGACCTGTTCTCCCAGCTTAATCTGATGTCTTCTTTCTTCTCGTGATATCACCATGGATTTTGTTTTAGAGCTGCTTATGACCATCCCTCTCTTCTCCAGCTCTTCCTTCCAGACTTGCAGGTTGAATTGGAGATGTGCCTCTGATTTAGCAATCAGGGCAACATCATCAGCAAATGCCAGCTCCGAAATACAGACCTGTCTCATCTTCCAGTACCCCACTGAATACTTTCTTGTTCTCTCCTTACATGCCTTAATGACATCGTCCATGAGGAGTATGAAAAGGTAAGGTGACAGGATATCACCTTGTCTTACACCAGTGGTGGTCCTGAACTCTTCTGACTTATGATTTGCTGTCCTCACATAATTTCTGCAAGACTTGTAGAAGCTCTGTATAGCATGAATCAGAGGTGCTGGAATGTTCTTCCTTGCCAAACAATCCCAAAGTTTGCTCCAGGGGACCCTGTTGATGCGTGATGCCATATGATGATGGATGGTATCCGCATGTCTGGTTTTGTGTAGTGTGCAGATGTGTTCAGTCAAACAATGTTCATACAAAAATAACAGGGCAATCCACATAGGACGTCAGTAAACTCACGACGTATAAAGTCAATGATTCTTGTAACAGCCGTTGAGTTTTTCTTCATTATTTATTGTGGACGCCACAGTGACAAAATGGTTACGCGAATATGTAGGCACATCAAACAGTCATTATCACAGCAACATTCAATACAGCAATAGACGGTAGACAGCATTACAATGATGAGTCAGATGCATGTTATATTTCATAGTGCTGTAAATGTAGTCAGGTGAAAAAACTCCATCCTTTTCTATAACAGCCAGGAGATAACCAGATGTATGAGATCAGTTCACTCTCCTTAGTCTGACTTCAGCAAGACAGACACGTCTGCCGAAGTATAAATAATGTCCTCAAAAATATCCTCTAGATAATAAAGGTTTTCCAAACCTAGTTCATTTAACAAAGTAGCAAGTAATGGTCCTTGGGACATGCATCAACCGATGCAGTACAATACAGCGACATGTGAGCTGGGAAAACATCTCGTGACGACGACTTTCGAAGACAGGCTATGAATCGAAATCGCTCACGACCCAAAATCGATAGAGTTAATGAAAAGTCAATTTACCTTGCCTTCAGGAAATACACAGAAATATCACGCCTCCCGACATGTGGGAAACACTAGAGGTATTATCTCGAATAAACGAAATATCCATTAAGAGGACTACACATCCCTGACAGAACAAAAAATAGCGGAGATCCCCTCTTCAACGAGGCATCTCTTTCGCCATTCAAATCGCTCACTCCACTAGTGGTGGGCGGAAACCGATCGACCAAAAAACAAGACCAGTCATGCGCAGTCCAGCGCAAAAAGACCACAGCTCAAAACTTAACTGCATTCAATACCAACGCGGGAAGACAAATGCTTACCGAGAAAAGTGACTATAAATTTCAAGCAGTTGTTGCCCTTGCGTTATAAAATAGATATTGTAATAAAACGATGTTGCGAGAATTTATCACGCAACATATCACCACCTCCTCCCGATAAAAAAAAAAAATGTGGAACATATTTTTTTTTTTTTTAAATATCAAAGAGCATGCGATAAGCGGCTCAAAACGCACGAATTATGCGCTGATAATTAATTAAATTGCCTAACATGAGGCTAAATATAGAGTGTCTGGTGAGGATATACCTCAACAGAAAAATAAATATGTCTCAAAAAATATTCACATCGGGGAGGTGTCACCAACACACATCACGTTAGCATGTAAACACAATATACGTATGCAAGTTACCATAATCATCATTAAACAGCATACTCTAATATTGTCTTTAAAAATGGATGTACAAATCTGATAGGAAAATTTAAATAGTACATTATTTGACATGTAATGACATAAGTACATAGTAAAGTTAAACTACATGACGATCCAGGACATATGCTCTGGTATTCCGAGGGTAAGTACACAATCTAGAACTCGTCATGCTTGATACTAGTAAGGTAAGTCCTCAGCTCAACAATGACATTCTGAGAAAGTACAAGCAATATAATGCTAATTAATAACTAATATGCTTCATAAGGTACAATACATTATTAATAATTGTGGCTGTTTAGTAAACTAACGGCCCTTATATTAACTACTCAGTCCTCCTCTATCATCTTAAAAAACGAACAGAAGAAGATGACAACAAAGCACGATAGTGTGTACATATAAAGTAAGTACAGATGTGCTAATCTATTGTAGAAATATAGGTGTGTTATGACTCTGTAATATATGGAAATATAGGACAGAAGTATTAGTTGGAGTCATGTGGGCATCTAGACAAAATGTCAGCCATCACATTATCCGCACCACGGATAGCTCGTACCGTGAAGTGAAAAGGTTGAAGAGCTATAGCATATCGAGTGGATCTCGAACTCTTCAAATTCTTAGTCTGAATAGCTGTAAGAGCTTTCTGATCAGTCTCTAGAATGAAATGTGCGCCCAGGAGGAATCTTTGTAGCTTTAGAATTGACCAAACCATCGCTAACAACTCACGGTCTAAAACCGAGTAGTTCTTCTCTGCCGCATTTAGTTTTCTAGAAATGTACATAACAGGATGCAGAGTATTTGCATATTCTTGCATCAGTGCTGCTCCAATCCCAGTGGATGAAGCATCACTTCGAAGAACAAAAGTCCTATCAAGAGTAGGTAATCTTAAGATGGGAGGAGAAGAAAATATATTCTTGATTTGGTCTAGTGAAGATTGGCATTCTTCAGACCAACGGACCAGATTAGGCGAACCTTTCTTCAACAATGTTGAGAGAGGTGCCATGATCGAAGATAAATTTGGAAAAAATCTCCCATAAAATTGAATTAAACCTAAGAGACTCCTAACTTGTTTCTTCGTTTTAGGAACAGAGATGTTCAGTATTTTGGAAGTATTGTGGTCTTCTGTCTTCAAGAGACCATGACCAACACGATGACCCAGGAAAGAGATTTCACCAAAACCAACAAAAGCTTTAGAAGGTTTCGCTGTCAAATTATTCTCACGTAGAGTGGACAGTAAGTCATATAACCCTAAATAGTGATCTTCCCAGGTATCACTGAAGAGACAGATGTCATCTAAGTATGCGATGACATCCGAACGATGTGACAGAATTCGACGCATCATGCGAACGAAAGTGGCAGGGGCGTTCATGAGACCAAAAGGCATAACATTCCATTGAAATAGACCACTAGGTGTAGAAAAAGCAGTAAGAGGTTTGGCATGCTCTGCTAAAGGCACTTGCCAATAACCTTTAGACAAGTCAAGTTTAGTGAAGAATCTAGAATTAGAAAGTCTAATCAGTAGATCTTCTAACAAAGGCATCGGTTCAGCATCGAACTTTGTGACCTGATTCAATTTGCGATAATCAACACAAATTCGTATGTTCTTATCCTTCTTCCGGACAATAACCATGGAAGAAGAATATGGTGAAGTCGATGGTTCAATTATATTTAATTGAATCATTTCATCCAATTCCTTTTCCACTTGCGACTGAAAGTGTATAGGAATAGGATAAGGCCTAACCCTAATTGGATTATTGTCGGTAAGAATTATGTCATGTTCTATGACATCTGTGTGTCCAGGAATGTCAGTGAGAACATCCTGAAATGTTTGTAACATCGACGAGACTTGTCGATGTTCGTCACCAGAAAGATTAGGAGAAACAGAAACGTTTTTCCAAGATTCCGTAGAATGTAATGGAACCACTGGAAGGGGAAGGTTAACATCAGAGAAGGTAGATTCCTCATCCTGTATGACAGACAGGGATGAATAATGACCGTGAGGTGCAGGAGCATCATCCGTTGCCTGGAAAATAGGCAGCAAATAGTCCGGACGTTCGTGAAATTCCGAAAGCATGTTTATGTGGAAAGTTTTATGCTTTCCATCAATATCGACCACATAGTCAACATCGGAAATCCGAGAGACTATTGCATATGGACCTTTCCATGCAATAAGAAGTCTATTTTCCCTACTGGGGAGTAGGACGAATGCTTTGTCACCTGGACAAAGTTGTCGTAGACATCTATTCTTGTTAGCAAACTGTCTTGCCTTCTCTTTAGCAATTTCTGATGAAGCAGTTGCTAGCTTACATGCCTCAATGATCTTTTGTCTAAGAGCAATGACATACTCATATGAGGATTGAGTTTCATCGCTAATATCATCGGCAGTGATGAGATCGTGTAATAAAGACATAGGGCCGCGTGGACGCGCGCCAAAGACAAGTTCGAAGGGAGAAAATCCTGTGTGTTCATTAGGGACTTCTCTATAGGCAAAGAGAGCCGCGGGTAAAACCCTGTCCCAATCTTGAGGATGATCTTCAGTTATCTTACCAAGCAAAGTCTTGAGCGTTCTATTCAGACGCTCAACTAACCCATTAGACATAGGATGGTAGATACTACTGAGAGATCGTTCAATATGTAAGGTAGACATTACCTGTGACATAGTGTCAGATATGAGTTGAGTGCCATGGTCTGACAATATTTCTCTGGGGAACCCCAAGCGAGAAAATATCAACCAAAGAGCATCTGCGATATCTGTAGTAGATATGCTCTTAAGAGGAATAGCCTCTGGCCAACGTGTGCACATATCGACACATGTAAGGATAAACTGATGTCCTCTGGCCGACTTGACCTTAAAAGGGCCAATAATATCTATGGCCATTTTCTGGAACGGCCGAATAGGAATGTCAGCAGCCTGGATAGGCGCAGCATGTCGTGGTCCTCTAGATTTGACCTCCTGACATACCTTGCATGATCGGCAGTAAATACGAATGTCCTTATTGACAAAAGGCCAAAAGAAAGCCGCAAGGACTCTCGACTTCGTACGGGAAAAACCCATATGTCCAGCACATTGCGAGTCATGAGCATGTTGTAATATTTGCACTCTCATGCTCTTGGGAACAAGAATTTGCGAATGTGCCGAGGTAGTCGAATCTTGTACCATACGTACAAGTACGCCGTTTCTCATTGCAATCCAAGATTTTCTATTTGTATCCTGATTCGGATCACCTTTCTTCGCAAGAACGAAGAATTTTTTTAAAGAAGGATCTTCTTCTTGCAATTTTATGAAAGAGTCACGAGTGATTACTAAGTGACTATCTTGGCTATCAACTTCATTATCACTATTCAGTGAAGTTTCGGGTGTTTGTAGAGCTTGTGCTCTTGTAACTACTGCATTTGTAGCTTGCATGTTATTATCTTCCCAAGCAGCAATCTGCTGTGGGGTACACTCCCTAACTCCGTGAATACGACCAATAATAAGGTCCGCAATAGGATTAGGTAAGAGACAAGCATGCACATCTCCAGTAAAGAAAGGAGTGGCAATGCGAATTACAGCAGTAGGATATTTTTCTAGAGTGCCGCCAAATGTGACACATTTAATAACCCTTCCTGTAGCACAAGATGGATCTACAAGCGATTGTCTAACACCAATAGTTGTGCATCCGGAATCGAAAAGTAGTGAGACCGGAGTATCATTAACAAGACCCTTATGTAGAATTAAAGAACCCCTCCCGTCATGCGCAACAGCAGCAGGAAGAGCGGGAAGTGGGTGACCACAACTCAAAGTAGTTATGGTACCCGGTTCGAATAAAGTACTGCATTGGGGGCATTTGTTTGCTCTCTCAAAGTCAAAAGCAGAACTAGTGACAGCGCCAAAGTTTTTACTATCAACAACATGATTACAGGCTCCCTCAGTTTCCTGTTGTACAGCATTAGCCTGCTGATATCTCTTTTTTTTGTGTTGAGATCTACCCCGACTATTATTACCTCTGAAGTTATCAGAGTTATTATTATCTCTACAGTTATTATTGTCTCTATTGTAATTGTTATCCTGGTTCGAATTCCAGTTTCCACGATTACTATCATGTTCACATTGATGCGAACATCTATTTGTTTGGTTCTGAGGTCTTCG
This sequence comes from Oreohelix idahoensis, assembly GCA_024509875.1. Taxonomy (NCBI): domain Eukaryota; kingdom Metazoa; phylum Mollusca; class Gastropoda; order Stylommatophora; family Oreohelicidae; genus Oreohelix; species Oreohelix idahoensis. The sequence goes on from JAMPIV010015129.1 coordinate 203,070, forward strand.
GCAGGAACAACCTCTATTACCATATCCTCTTTTGAAATGCTTATAATTATTAGGGTGATAGTAACGAGTACTATCAGGTTGTCTCCAATTCTTCGAAGAAGAATCACCATGAAATTGATTTCCATGATTTTGACAGAAATTACCGCTACTCTTTCTATCAAAATTTTGTTGGAATCTACGAGCAAAGTTTTGGCCATACGGAGCTGCCGAAGCAACTGGTAAACCTTCTTTCACCTTAGAGTTACCCATGGTTATGTGTGGGTGCGCAGTTACGTATTGGCAACAGAAATCTTCCATTTCTTTTATTGTTTTAGGTTTACGTTCATGAAGGAAAGCAAGGAAAGACTCATTGACAGACGACATGACTTTGTCTCTAAGTATTAAGTCCATAAGTCCTTCATAAGTTTTTTCCCGTCTTAGATAGTTCAACCCATCGTGAGAAAGTAATGCGTATTCTTGCAATAAACTCGGAGAATTCAACTCCATTTTCAGGTAACATGTTTTTAAATTGTAGACGATAGCCGTCTTCGTTAAGCTGATATTTCTTTAACAAAGCGGCCCTGACAACCTCATAATTGTTCTTGTCAGGTTCATCCACCATATTTAATATACTTAGAGCTTTACCTGTCAGTATCCCTGATAACTGATAAACATATTTTGCTTTGTCTATGTTATGAGCTGTACATGCTTGTTCAAATCTGTCCAGATAGAACATTATGTCATCACTGGAAGGACTAAATGTTGGTAACTTAATCTTAAAAGTATCATTATTAGCCTTACCAGAAGATGAACCCTTGTTTGAATCATTACCATTACTCATGCTCGTCAATTTCAATTTTTCCAACTCTAAAGCTAAGACCTTTTCTTCATGTTCCATTTTTGCTTTCCTCTCATCAGACTCTCTCTGTAATCTTCTTTCCTCAGCCTGAGCCTCTTTTTGAAGTCTTTCATTTTCAGCTTCTTTTTCAAGTCTTTTATTTTCAGCCTCTTTTTCAAGTCTTTTATTTTCAGCCTCTTTTTCAAGTCTTTTATTCTCAGCCTCTTTTTGAAGTCTTTCCAGCTTCTAGCTGTAGCTGGAGTTTTCTCTCCTCAGCTTCTGATTCCCTTTTTTGTTTTTTTCCATTTCCATTTGGAATCTTTTTTCATCCACCTGCATCTGCAGTTTCTTTTGTTCAGCTTCCATTGCTTTATCATATCGAGCAGTTGCAAATTCTTCTAACTTATCACCAGTCTTCCCAAGCAATTTACCCTGCTCAATAAAGTGCTCAAATGTAGACATGTTGTCTAACATATGAGTCCAAAACCTGAAATAATTAACTAATTTATTTCAAACCTAAGTGTAACAAGTCTTAATTAAGCACTTGTATATTCACATCACATTATATTATCCCAGTCTCTGTGGGAAACAAGTCTCCAATCAAAGAACTTGTATATGAAATATCAGCACTCAATTCTTGATCATAAGTGCACTTCTCATTCAATAGTGCACGACACTATTCATCATTCATTTATCATCAGTGTAGTAGTAACAGTGCATTAGCATAGCCCATTAACTAATTACTATAACTGTAAACAATGACTATGTAAACACATGCAGAATGTAAACATTGAAAATGTAAACAATGCAAACAATGTAAACAATAACAATGTAAACAATAACAAAGATCAGCAACAATACAAAAACGTTCGCAGAAATCAACTAAAAATAAAGCAGAAATTAATGAAATATCACAAAAAATGTGACGATATCTGCGCTATAATTAAACAAAATACATGACACCACAGTGTATAAACAAAAATGTTGTATGAAACTAAATTATAGACAAGAGTAGGCTAACAAATACAAACAAATCAAAACAAAACTAAAGAATGCGAAATAATAACGAAAACAATATTAAAACATGTCATCACAGCTAACATAAATAGCAACAGAAGTCGCTTAGCAAATTCCAGTATCGGAAATTTGCAAACCCTACAGAAAACGCTCACAATAGACGACCTCTATGACGTGGCATAATCTAACGGAGACACCACCCAACCGAGAACCCGCTGAAATATAAACATATAAATATACAAATAACATATAGACATATAACATATAGAATGAGATGATACACAGAAGACTCAGCAGAAGTATAAGGGCACAGTTTACATACAAACAGGCCACTTAACTTATAGGCTTCCAATCGTAGAACAGCAGAAAAAACGGATGTCAATCAACGTCCTAAAGAGCGAAGCTCCAACGATGATGGCACATCTGAACTGCTTCCACTGCTAACACGATGGTACAAGAGCTTCTGAAATACTGTGTATTGAGTTGTTTCGGCACTTGACCTTCTAATCCAAAAGTAAGTTGATGGAAATCGGTACTTGGCCTTCTTCAGAAAACAACCCGTTTCAACCGGCACTTGACCTTCACAAAAACGACAGCACTGGAACCTTGACAGCAGCAACTTGCTTGACTTGCGTAAAAGATAACAGCAGTCCGAGTTATCCGGCAACATGTAACAACGCCGGGTACTGTCAAATTCTTGTTTCCGTCAAAAAGTTGAAATTTTGACTTTTACCGGGCAACGCCGAGTACTTTGAAAATTTTGAAGATGTTGACTGTATTGAAGAATGTTAATTTCTTGAAGGATGCTGATGAATTCTTGTTGAAAATGAAGTGGGTAAGGGACCCCGTGTTTGCTGGTACCAGAATCAAACCAGCTTATGGCCACCAAATGATGCGTGATGCCATATGATGATGGATGGTATCCGCATGTCTGGTTTTGTGTAGTGTGCAGATGTGTTCAGTCAAACAATGTTCATACAAAAATAACAGGGCAATCCACATAGGACGTCAGTAAACTCACGACGTATAAAGTCAATGATTCTTGTAACAGCCGTTGACGTTTTTTCTTCATTATTTATTGTGGACGCCACAGTGACAAAATGGTTACGCGAATATGTAGACACATCAAACAGTCATTATCACAGCAACATTCAATACAGCAATAGACGGTAGACAGCATTACAATGATGAGTCAGATGCATGTTATATTTCATAGTGCTGTAAATGTAGTCAGGTGAAAAACTCCATCCTTTTCTATAACAGCCAGGAGATAACCAGATGTATGAGATCAGTTCACTCTCCTTAGTCTGACTTCAGCAAGACAGACACGTCTGCCGAAGTATAAATAATGTCCTCAAAAATATCCTCTAGATAATAAAGGTTTTCCAAACCTAGTTCATTTAACAAAGTAGCAAGTAATGGTCCTTGGGACATGCATCAACCGATGCAGTACAATACAGCGACATGTGAGCTGGGAAAACATCTCGTGACGACGACTTTCGAAGACAGGCTATGAATCGAAATCGCTCACGACCCAAAATCGATAGAGTTAATGAAAAGTCAATTTACCTTGCCTTCAGGAAATACACAGAAATATCACGCCTCCCGACATGTGGGAAACACTAGAGGTATTATCTCGAATAAACGAAATATCCATTAAGAGGACTACACATCCCTGACAGAACAAAAAATAGCGGAGATCCCCTCTTCAACGAGGCATCTCTTTCGCCATTCAAATCGCTCACTCCACTAGTGGTGGGCGGAAACCGATCGACCAAAAAACAAGACCAGTCATGCGCAGTCCAGCGCAAAAAGACCACAGCTCAAAACTTAACTGCATTCAATACCAACGCGGGAAGACAAATGCTTACCGAGAAAAGTGACTATAAATTTCAAGCAGTTGTTGCCCTTGCGTTATAAAATAGATATTGTAATAAAACGATGTTGCGAGAATTTATCACGCAACACCTGTCAAACACCTTTTCCAGATCGATGAAACAAAGATGGATCTCACTCTTATACTCAAGGGCCTTTTCACTCAGCTGTCTGAGTGTGAAGATTAGGTCTTGAGTACTTCGGTTCGCTCGGAATCTGCACTGGACCTCATCCAGTTCTGGCTCAGCTAGGCGTCGGAGGCTCTGCTCTAGGATTCTAGAGTAGATTTTACCAGGGACACTGAGAAGGGATATGCCTCTATGGTTTCCACACTGTCGATTGTCACCCTTTTTGAAAATTGGTGTTATGATGGCAATCTCCCAATCCTTTGGTATGGTCTTGTTGTACCACGCTGCCTGTAGAACCCTTAAGAGTAATAGGTCGCCTGATGCTCCCATGTACTTAACCATTTCTGGTGTTATACCATCATGCCCTGCTGCTTTGCCCATCTTGATTTTCTCCAGTGCTGCCTTCAGTTCTTCCATCTTTATGTCATCTTCACCATCATTGGTTTTCTCTTCTGTGCTAGTGGTTATCATTTCTGATACTTCACCATGCTCACCATCCAGGAGTTCTGAGAAATATTCTTTCCATCTTTCCATTACTTCCTTCGGGGCAGTAAGCAATTTGCCTTACTTGTCCTTTATAAATTTGAGAGGGCATTGTTTTTCCTTTCTCATGTTCTTTAGGGTCTTATAGAACAATTTCTGGTTTTCTTGTGCATCTTTTTCTAGCGTTTCTCCAAATTCTTCCCAGGACTTCTGTTTTGCTGCTAGCACTTTGTTCTTTGCTTCTGTTCTGAGTGTCACATATTCTCTATATTTTTCCATCTGTCCTGTTGTGTTTTTAGCTCCTAAGTATTGTTTCCATGCCATTTTCTTCTCTCTTATTTTCTCTTTGACTTCCTCTGTCCACCAAGGTGTCCTCTTTCTCTTGTTCCCAAGTCGGACTTCACCGCATGCTTCTGCTGCAGCTGTCTTTATGATATCCTTGAATTTATTCCAGAGGGTTTCCAAGTCATCAGGTCGTTCTTCTGTGTTGCTCACCGCTGCAGCAATAAGCCCCTGATATCTGGTCTTAATTTCTGGCTCTTTCAGCTTGTAGGTCCTAATACTCATTTCTCCCGCTCGTTTACTTGGTTTCTTGCGTGATGTTGGGCAGTTCCTAGGCTGAGCAACTCTTTCAGTTGTTCTTTTGATTGTTAGCAGGTAGTGATCACTTCCAATCTCTGGCCCCCTCCAGACTCTAGCATCCCGGACATATTTGAATGAGCTTCTCCTAACAATGGCATAGTCGATCACTGACTTCTCATTCTTGGTTGGTTCACATCTAGTGTATGCATGTATGCGCTTATGGGGGAACTTTGTGTTTGTGATGATCAGATTCTGCTCACTGCAGAATCTAAGGAGTCGCTTTCCATTGTCATTGAGAGAATCTTCTCCATATCTTCCGATAACTCCACCCCATCTAGCATGGTCATTTCCAACTCTGGCATTAAAATCTCCGAGCATGATAACTTCATCTAGGCAGTCATCCACTGTCCTTTGAAGCAGCTCAAAGAATTCCTCCTTGACCTCTGCTCTCTCATCCTCATTTGGCCCATACACTATGACCAGGTTGACTATGGTTTCTCCTTCTTTTAGTTTTACAACCATAATGCGCTCCGAGACAAAGTTCCATCCCTTGATACTATCTTTCTGGTTTTTGGCCACAATGCAACCCACGCCCCCTTTAGCTCTTTCAGATGTGGGTACACCACTGTATAACAGCGTGTTGCCATCGAGATCCATGACTCCTTGTCCCTTTTTCTTTGTTTCGGTAATAGCCAGGATTTCTAATTTTGCTTTCCTCATCTCTTCCATCAGCTCCTCTTCTTTCCCATTTATACTTCTTGTGTTCCAAGTTCCATAAGTCGTAGTCCGTAGTCCGTTCCAGTTCGTCGCCTTTAGAATCAGTCCGGTTTTCTCTCTTATATTGCTCGTAATCATAGTTTAAAGCAAACAGGTGATTGGCCTGTTGTGCCTTTGCATGGTGGAGGGGCTGCCTCCTTACGGCCTCCATGCAGGCCGCCCTCCTCCTTTTTCATCCGGGCTTGGGACCGGCATAGGCGGAGTTATTAATACAGCCTAACAAGTCTAAATATCTACCATTTTAGGACAAAGAGAAGAAGCACACACACAATTGGGAAATTTTCATTTATTTTACTCTGTTTACAATAATTGAGTATGATGGATAATGCCAAAAACAAATATTGGTAAATGAATATATCATCTAAAAGTGTAGACTAGTTGTAACCCATCAGAGGTTGAACAGGATATTTTTCTTCATTAATTTAAAATAAGAAAAAAAAATTTCGGGTCTCACAGTAAATAAAGAAAGAGCAAGGACCCTGATTCCACCAGGCGTAATCTTAGGAGGTGACTAAGATACATATTTTTTTTTGGTGGGCTGGCAATCTCATCATGAAAAACAAATTGCTATAGAAACCATGGTTACAAGAGCACATGAAGTGCTTGCTATAGTGCAGGCTACCTACCAAGGGACCAACTACAGTGTTGGTCTCATGCTCCTTAAGAGTAGAAAATCCCTTTTTAGCAAACGCTGCCTCACAGGGCTGTGTTGGTTTCCCTGGAAAGGGAGCCTCCCAGTACAGGCGATGAGGCAGAGTTGCATATCAGCTCTGGCGCAGTCATCTCACTCCACTATTGTATGGACATGCAGTAAAGCATATATACGAGGGTTGCTCAGAAAGTAATGCCCCACATTTTTTTTCTCTCTGAAACTATTTATTCCAGTTCGTTTCCTGTTCACGTAGCTATGTCCTCACTGCACGAAGTACGCTCTCGTCATCTTCAAACCTTGTCCCACGCAGTACATCTTTCAGTGGCCCAAAAAGAAGAAAATTGGAGGGCGCCAGATCAGGACTATTAGGGGGATGGAGGAGCACAGTCCAACCAAATTTAGTGATTGCCTCCTGAGTTTTCAGACTTGTGTGAGGGCGGGCATTGTTGTGCTGGATCAAAATGTCTACTGCATTCCTGTTTGGCCGCACTCGCCGGTAGCGCTGTTTGAGTTTGTTGAGGGTTTTGATGTACGCGTCCGAATTGATTGTCTCGCCTCTGGGCATCACATCCACAAGAATCACTCCATCAATGTCCCAAAAGACGGTGATCATGACCTTTCCGGTTTGAATTTCTTTTTTCGTGGTGATTGCAGATGATGCCACTCCACTGACTGCCTTTTCGTCTCCGGGTCAAAATGGTGCGCCCAGGTTTCGTCAGCTGTGACGATCCGGGACAAAAAGGCCTCCTCCTCAGTATCAAAACGCTCCAAAAATTAAGAACAGATGGTTTTCTTTTGAATTCTGTGGTCGGTTGTGAGACTTCGAGGAACCCATCTTGCGCATACCTTCGAATATCCGAGAGCGTCGATAATTGCCATCGCACTTCCATTGCTGACTGAAAGCTGTAGGGCCAATTGTCGACTTGTGATGCGATGTTTCCTCACGATTAATGGCATCGGCGCGCTGCAACATGTCTGGGCTGGTGGCTGTGGCAGGACGCCCAGACCACGGCTGATCATGCAGCTCCGTCTCTCCACTTCCTGAAGCCTTAACTCTCTGAACCCAGCATCGAACGGTGCTCCTATCGACTGCACAACTTCTATACACAGCATACAAACGTTTGTGAATGTTCCCCACACTTTCTTTCTCCGCTATCAAGAATTCAATTACAGCTCGTTTGTAACGCATGTCATACACAGATGCCATTTTCACATACTACTACAGCGGCACTATCTGTCGGATGACCATGCAATTAAGCACATGTACTTGGGAAACATCAGTGTTGCTACATGTAAATTTTCGCTTTGCTATCTTTATTCTGGGATGAGAAAAGAAATGTGGGGCATTACTTTCTGAGCAACCCTCGTATATAGTCATGGGGTAGCAGGGAAAGCAAACCGAGAAATATTGCGTGCTGAAATCGGATGTGTCGGGCCAAAAGGCGCAGATATCGCAGCTCAGCTGTAAACTACACCACAACGTACATACCGCTAACAAAAGGCCAGCATGTAAGAGTAAGATGTAGTTGAGCGAATGCAAACAAACAAACAAACAACAAGAGTAGGCAATTGAGAAGGAAGATTGTAGCCTTTGAACTCAGTTAACTGCAGTAATTATTGAGCTAAATCAGGGGAAATTTAGAAGTGGAAGTCATTGGATTCATTCAATACCCTTCAGCTCTCCAAGGAGCATAGGCCTTCAACTAACATATGCCAGTACTCTTTATGAATGCCATCAGCTCAAGGTTTTTCTATCTCTTCTTTATCATTTTCATTTCTGTCTCCACTTCTCTTCTCCATGTGTTCGGTCTACCTCTATTTATTTTACCCTGAGGGTTTCAGAGCAAGGAGGTCCTGGTAATGCTCAGTGTTTGTCCAATCCATTGTCAGCGTCTTTTCTCCAGTCTAGTTCCACAGGCACTTGCTCTGATTCTTGTCATCAATTTCACATTGGTGACCTTGTCGTACTGTTTAAATCTATTACCATTTATTTTAAGTAAGTCCCCAACAGAGGTGAAAATGATAAGGAGAACATGGAAAGAACTTGAGATGATGGCACGTGACAGGAGGACTTGGCATGTGTTTGTTGAAGGCCTATGCTCCTTTGGGAGTGGAGGGTTATGAATGAATGAAGCCCCCATTTATGAAAATCTGTAACTTTTTGGTGTTTTTCTCTACACAGTAGGACTGACTTCACATTTGAGTTGAAGATAGTAACTTTTGTGTTGGGCATGATTTTTTTTTTTGTTGCCACATATTTCCCAATGCAGTGAAAGCTTATGCCTTTTGTATTTTAATTAGAAATCACTCAGTCCCTCCAACTCATCTATATTGCTGTAAAAATATATGTATGTTTCTACAACTTGTATGGGATGGATTTATTTGCCACTCACTTTTACCTTTTCTTAAAGCAGTTTGAAAGAGAAAGATAATCATTACTTTTTAATGTTTGCAGAAAACGCTTGGGAAAATTGATACTTTCAATTAAAGGAACTATTACAGCTCTCAGTGATGTGATAAGGTAAACCTCATTTTGACGGCAGTCAGAAGTGTTAACCATGATTGTTGATGTGTGTGATTACAAGTTGTTTGTAAGTATTGTAGAAAACACGGAGATTCATACATTTGTATGAAATATCTGATGTGTTTTTGTTGAAATATCTGATGTTTTTATTGTAGACAACATGGTGACATGAAATTTGTATGATATTTATTATGTAAATGGCCTGCTTCGTATTATTATGGCTTATTCATATAAATTACTTTTCAATTAGTCTGTTGTAGTTGTCTTAATTATACTTATTTCCATCATGAATGAGTTGTCAAGGGCCTTTGTCGGGATACAGGAATATAACATTAAGTGCCGTAATCTGTATTAGTCTTCTAAAATTCTGAAGAATAATTAAGACTTTAAAAGTTGTCTTCCCTGCCTCAAACAGTTATCAAAGTAAAACAAGCAGTGTAGCATATGCATTAAGTTTATTTATTTATTAATTCTTACTTTTATAAAGTGAACAGTTGTGATGATATTCAAAGCTGCTTCTCACTGTTATTCTAGTTTTTTCAATTAATCAAACTGCTATTCCCTCAAGCTGAATTCATGACGAATACAGGGGGAAAATGTCATATATTCAGGACATGAGGATGAAGACCACACACACAGAGAAGGGGTTGCTATTATGATATCCCAGGAAGACAGAAAAGCTTTAATAGAATGGGAACCAATATCACCCAGGATAATAATGGCAAGATTCCAGAGAAATGGAAGAAAAATCACCATCATTCAGTGTTGTGCCTCTACTAACAATGCAAATGATGATAAGCAAGATTTCTATGATGAACTCCAAGGAACACTGGACAAAACACACCGGAGAGACATTAAGATATTACTGGGAGATTTAATTGCAAAAGTAGGAGTAGACAACAAAAACTAGGAACTAATCATGGGAAAAAATGGCATAGGAAACAGAAATGAGAATGGAGAGCTTTTTGTAAACTTTTGTGATTTTAATGATCTGGTCACACTGACTAACAAAAAAAAATTTTTTTTTTCTTTCTCTAACATTTCTATGTTTTTCTGGTCAATTTTAATGCGCTGTTTTTAAATCTGCAAACCGTTTTTCTCTATCAGGTCGGGATCTCTAGAAATACGCAATTGAAGTTTTTTAACAACGCATACAGTATTACAACATCATTTGTACAAGAAGTATAACAGTTATGTAGGCTTGAATTTCTTTGCAGTCGACTTTCGTCGGTGAATGGCATGTGGTACATCGCGATGAAGCATCCAACAATAATCGGCAAGCATGGTCACACTCCACCGTCCTTGATAACGTGACTCCATTACGGCGATATCTTGATGGAATCGTTCTCCATGTTCATCGCTGACTTCGCCAAGGTTGTCAGGGAAAAAGTCAAGATGCGAATCGAGCAAATGGATTTTGAGGGACATGTTACAGCCCATAATTCTGTATGCATCTATGCACTGCTTAACAATATGCACATAGTCGACAGATTTGTGATTTCCCAGAAAGTTATCGACGATCGATTTGAATGCCATCCATGCGCGAAGTTCACTACCATGTAACAAGTTCTCTAATTGTTTGTCTGCAATAACTTTCCTAATCTGAGGTCCTACAAAGATACCTTCCTTTATCTTTGCATCGCTAATCTTTGCATCGCTAATTTGCGGAAACTTTTCTCGAAGATAAGTGAAAGCTTTGCTCTTTTTACCTAACGCTTTTACGAAATTCTTCATGAGCCCCAACTTTATGTGTAACGGTGGTAAAATGATGCTGTCTTTGTTAACTAATGGCTCGTGTATTACATTTTTATGCCCGAGCTGCATACGATCCCTGATAGGCCACACCTTTCTTGCATAATGTTCCTGTCTGTTGCGGCTGTCCTATTCACATAGGAAGCAACAAAATTTAGTATACCCAGTCTGCATGCCCGTGAGAATTGCAATGACCTTTAGGTCTCCACAAATCCGCCATTGGTAGTCATTGTACTTTATTTTTGCCAAAAGTATAGCCATATTGTCATAAGTTTCTTTCATATGAACAGAGTAGGTGACTGGAATTGATGAAAATAAATTTCCATTATGCAATAACACGGCTTTTAGACTAGTCTTGGAAGAGTCGATGAAAAGTCGCCATTCGTTGACTATGTGCTCATGACCGAGGTGCACCATTAGACCTTTTACATCTTTGCAATAGCAAATGTCATCATCCATCTCAAAGTATTGAACAAGTTCTCTGTATCTATGACGAAATTTAGATACCGGAGTATTGGGCGCTAAAAGATTCCATTCTTTGAGTTGCGAACCGAGTAATTCCGCTTGTCCTTTGGTGAGAGCGAGATCACGTATTAGATCTGAAAGTTCTGAATGGTTAATTAAGTGAACACCATCATTCACCGGTACATAATCCGAGTCAGAATTAGTTTCTAAAGCAGGTAAACTATCACTTTCTGATATTTCATTCACGTCCAACTGATATTGTTCTGGTGGAACTGGGATTGGACACGTGATTGGATCATGAGGCACTGGTTTCGAAACCGATTCAATATTTGGATAAACCACAGACTTTCTAGTTTTAAAAGTGAAACCATAGATATTTGTCAAGCAGAAGTAACAATCAGTAGCGTGATTTGTCAGTTCACGCCATATTACTGGCACTCCAAAAGGCATCGACTTATGCTTCGGCGATTTTCGTAACCAACCTGCCAATGTATTTGCACAAGTAGAACAAACTGCATTTGGCTTCCAAGATTTATTTGCATCATCAACTTTCGAATCGAAATAAAGTTCATATGCTTTCTTTAGCAATGGTGAAAATTTTTTCTGGTGAACACGATCGGTAAAATATCTGCACACGTAACAGCCGAATTTCTACAACTTCTAGAAGCCATATTTCACTCAGAATTATTTCAAAATACACGCTGACGTAGCGTCAGACCACCACCCTCTCCTGGCATCACTGAGGATAAAATTGAGGGCGAGCAAAGACAGAGCAGAAAGATCAAGCCCGAAGTATAATACCCAGAACATTATGAACAAAGACACAAGAGCTCAGTTTAAACCTAAAGTTGAGAAATAGATTTGAAGCACTGGAGAACCTTGAAGAGGAAAGTATAGATAACCATTGGTGCACAATTCAGGAAGCATACAGGAATACATGTGAAGAAGTTCTTGGCAAAAGAAATAAACAACAGAAGGAATAGCTCACATAAAACATATGGAACCTCATAAGGGAAAGGAGAGACATTAAACAGCAAGTAAACAACTGTAAAGAGGCAGAAGAAAAAACACAACTGCTCACAATATATTGGGAGCTAAACAGGAAAGTGAAAAAGAGTGCCAGGCAAGATAAAAGAGAATTTATTGAAAAACTAACAGAGGAAGCGGAGACTGCGACAAAAAAAGGAGACTTGGAAACATTATATAATATTACTAGAACTTTATCAAAGAAACAGCTAAACCACAATACAACAGTGAAGAGCAGAGAATGTCAAAACATTAGCAATGAAGAGAAACAAAGAGCCTGAGGGGCTAAATACTTTAAGGAAATCCTAAACTGAAACCAACCAATACAGCAACCCGTCATAGAACCAGCAGATAAGCCACTACAGTGCAACATAAACCCACCCACTAAACAAGAGATCTCTTACTTACTTACTTACTTAGTCGTTCCCCTTCTACCGTGAGGTGTAGAGGTTTGGAAGAGAGAGCGCCAGACCATTCTATCAGCTGTCTTCTTCCTGGCCTGGTTCCATTCTAGTCCTCGGTCCTTCAAAGATTGTCTAATGTTGTCCTCCCAGCGGACTCTTGGTCGTCCTGGAGGTCTGGATCCCTGGCTCTTTGTTTCCCATGCTTGTCGTGGTAGCCGATCTTCTCCCATTCTGCAGACATGGCCAAACCATCTTAGTTGGGACTGTTCTATTTGGGTCTGCAGCGGATGGGATTTTTAGGCCTTGACGGATCGTCTGGTTGCGGACCATGTCTCTTCTTGTTACTTCAACCACTTTCCTCAGATACCTCATTTCTGAGGTTTGGATCTGGCTTTTGTGGGGTTGTAGTCATTGCCCACGACTCGCATCCATATGTCAAGACTGGGACATAGGTGGAGCGGTATACAGCCATCTTCGTTTTCTTACCAACCTCTTTCTTGCTGAGGAATCCACGATTTATGGCCTGAAAAAGTCTCCCAGCCGCTGCTTTTCGAGTGGCCAACTCTTCTTTGATGCCTCCCTTTCGGTCTATAATAGCTCCGAGATATTTAAAGTGGTCGACCTGCTCCAGGACCTGTTCTCCCAACTTAATCTGATGTTTTCTTTCTTCTCGTGATATCACCATGGATTTTGTTTTAGAGCTGCTTATGACCATCCCTCTCTTCTCCAGCTCTTCCTTCCAGACTTGCAGGTTGGATTGGAGATGTGCCAGTACTTCGGTTTGCAAGAGATCTCTCGGGCAATAAAACAGCTGAAAAATGGGAAGGCCGCAGGACCAGATGGAATACCACCAGAAGCCCTGGAGGCAGATATACCATACACTACAGAGTTGCTACACCAGCTCTTCAAGAAAATCTGGGAAAAAGAGGCCATCCCAAAGAGCTGGAAGGAAGGCCACATTATCAAGCTGCCAAAGAAAGGAAACCAGAAATGTATGTAGCAATTGGAGGGGTATAACACTACTAGCAGTGGCTGGAAACATTTTGACCACTGGAATGCAGTGGACATTTAACAAACAACTGGAGGATCTAGACTTTGCAGATGATTTGTGCCTTCTGTCACACAGACAGCAAGCTATGCAGGAGAAAACAAATAGATTAGTAACAGAAGCAGCTAAGTTGGGACTACACATAAATGTAAATAAAACAAAAGAAATGAGAATAAATAATAGGCAGACGGACTCGATGAAGATAAATGATCAAGTCACTGAAGAAGTAGAAAGCTTTACATATCTGGGGAGTAACATTGACAAAGGAGGGGGAACAGCTGGCGACGTCTGCTCAAAGATAAATAAAGCCAGATGTGCTTTTAATGCCCTTCGACCAATATGGAACTCCTCAGCTATATCCAGAGAGAACAAAATTAGAATCTTTAACTCAAATGTCAATCTTGCTGTATGGCTCAGAGACATTGCATTTGTAAATAGATGTCTCCGACGGATCCTCCGTATAAGATGGCCAGATGTAATAACAAATATAGAGCTAAGGAAAAGATGCAGACAACAGCAAATACAAACAGAAATTAAGGTAAGAAAGTGGGGATGAATAGGACATACACTCAGAAGAGAAAAATCAAGCATAGCCAGAGTTGCCCTTGACGGAATCCACAGGGGAAAAGAAGAATGGGGAGGCCAAAGAGAACTTGGAGAAGAGCTGTTGAAGAGGAGGCTAGGGAAATTGGAATGACTTGGGCACAGATGAAAAAGACAGCCCAAAATAGAAATCGATGGAGAGCAACTGTTTCTGCCCTATATTCCACAGGGAACAAAAAGGAATGATGATGATCATTCCCTCAAGCTGACCGCTGCTTTGTTTGAAAATATTGAAGTAGACGTCTGAGAGTGTATGAAGGAGAAGAAACTACTATTCTAATTTGTATATAGATACAAGCACTAACATATTTACAAAACTGCACACCATAAATGTCTATATTTGATATAAAGATTGCAGAAAAATTGTAGGTGTTGTTTTGAATTTTTGTCTGTGTTCCATTTGTTATTTTAATACGTACATTTTGATAAGTTTACCATTTCCTTTCAGTACTGTTTCAGTTTGTCCTGCCCCGATAAAAATCACATGGACATAATATGTCGTATGTTTCTGTTGTCTTAGCAATGCTGTCCCCATTACCTGTCTCCATTCACATTATCATAAAATTACTATATACATGACTTGCTACCTTCTACACATATTGCATGCCTATCTGCAACTTACAAGATAGGTTTAACTACCTAAAACTTGCATATATCACCAAGGTACTCACAGCATTTGTTTTTTAGCGTAGGAAACATTCAGCCACATGTCCGGTACTTGGTGTCTGCTTTTACAATTTCCCATGAAGTTGTGATCATGCTATCTTTTTCTCATTTTTTTTCCTCTCAGGGTAGGGAAGGATAAGATGTTTCTAGCTGAAGTTGACTGTTGCATTATTCTGATTGTAAAGGTAACTACTTCTTTATTTTACAATGGCTTACAAATGTCATTTATGTGTTGAAATAAGTTTTTGTGAAAGTGATTTATATTTTGGGGTAATGTAAAAGCAACTTTTAATTGTTAGATTTAAGTTCTTATAATGGTAAATAGAGAATATTTATATGGTATACATTGTATTAATCTTTGTTCAGGATTTCCACCTTGAATGGCATTCAGAGTTAGAACCAGGAGGTGTGTTTGTGTTTTACAGTCTCAGACTCACAACTCTGGAGAAGGTATGATTTAATTATGACACTGTCATATATTTATAATGAGAATGCATTATATATCATATCTGTAGATTGTAAAGCTATATGTCATGTTTTCTTCACTTGTTTATTGAATATTTGCTATAAATGATTATGCTGGGGATGATGATGCTGGTGTGTACACTGATGGGTCTGTAATCCATGGTGAGAAATCTGGATGGGGCTTCTCTGCTAGATTAAAGGGCAGAATTGTCGCTCCAGCATGATAATGGTTGTAGAGGTAGCTACTACAGCCCTAATGTGGCTGAAACTTCATTAACAAGGGCAGTGATTGTATCAGACTCATAATCCATGCTTCGGAAGGTCCAAAGTGGATGGCTTCGGCATGAATGGAAAACCTGCATAGGAGCCTCAAATCTTCAGGAACTGGTGTGAATCTACTATCCTGGTCATGCAGAGGTATGCGGCAATGAAATAGCTGACTAGTCTGTCATAGAAGGTGCAATGGATCTTGCAACAAGGTTTCTTGTTTCGGTATTTCTTTAGGGTTTTACGATTTTCTTGCATTATTATTGTTCTTTTTTTCGCTCATCACTGTGATTGTTTACTTTTTCCATCTGCTTGTATCGCTCATTTGGTGTATGTTTCTCATCATCGTATGTTTTTGTAGTACCTATATGTAATTCTTGTCCTTGCCACCTGTTTGTTACTGTGGTTGACGAAGGGTAAAACCCGAATAGTCCCTTGTTTCCTGTGAACCGTTAATTTGTAGAACTGATTCAATACCGTATTATTGGTTTATATACTGATATATATATAGAGATACTGAGGGCAATTAATGATCACCTATTAGAGAATGACACTACAATCGATGAATTATCACAGCTAAGCTTGCTGGAATTTGGCATCAAACGTAAGACCAACAGAGATGGACGAATGAGAGGAGGCATCTGACGTATATACAACTAGTGCGCAACAGGAACAATTAGCATTCATTTGCTAAAGGAGACTCAGCACTTATGGGTTTGCCCGGAGTGCAATGATGTCGATTCTGATCAACAATAACAACAATTTTAAAAGAGAAAAAGAAAACCTTTTAGCAGAATGCAAGTTTGCCCCATAAGAAAAGAGAAAATTTGTTGCCTAATTAAACTAGGCAACCTGAAAGTTGGAATTTAACGTTTTACCCTGTTCATAGCATATCATTTAAAAATTCTCCACTGTATTCCACATCTTTAGCTGCTTGACATTTTATGGGGATAAATCCATTTGAGTAATGATTCCCAAGTATAATTTCATGTGTATGTGTGTGTGCTTGCATTGTCAAGCTGTTCTTTTGTTTAAAAAAAGTAGGTGATGGAACACACATTTTTATCAACAATTTTATTTGGGTTGTCCCTAAGCATAACATCATTAACTGTCCCAAATTTATTGATTTGTTTGTCAGTGTACATGTGACATTTCTATAATGTTAAAATGACTATTCCAGGGCGTAACAGAGCCGTGCTCAGTATTTTTCGTATTGGCAACAAGTTCATTTACAAGACTGCCAGATGAGAATGCCATCATGTGTCTGTCACTTCAGGTATGTTCCACAGACACATTACTCATATTTATGAATTTGGTTTCTTGATTGTAAGATGAATGCTGAAGTAGATGAATGAAGATCATAATATTTCTTCATCACCTTTCAACTCCCCCAGGAGCATAGGCAGTCAACAAACTAATACCAAAGTCTTCCTGTCCCGTGCCATCAGGTCAAAGTCATTTCATATCTTCTTCATCCCCTTCATGTCTGTCTCCAGTTCTCTTCTCCTTGTATTCTTTAGTCTTCCTCTACCTGTCTTACCATAGACAGACAATTGAGCGATGAACAAGCAGGTAATAATAGTAGGTACAAGAAAAAATATAAGAATGGATCTCCAATTTCTTTTTTAAGTGTCATCTTATTGTCCCATTTCTTAATTCATATAGAACCCAGGGCTGTCACTGTATTTGACCCATTTGTAAAAAGGTGATGCCAAAGCACAGTGGTCTTGCAATGGTGGCTTGTATAGCAATTTGTTTAACATGATACATTTGCTAGACCATTGAACAACCTTTATTGCCTTTTATGGCATGCTTGGTAGTGTGCCATGGATCTGTTACTTACTTCCCAGTATTTGCCTCAAGAATTTGCAGTCTTAATCTACTTGTCAGCTAAAATTGTGTAAGCAGACTGAAGCTGAAACTGCTTTGTGTGATATTTATTTCATCAACGTTATTCTTAAACTACCAGTGAAGCACAGGTCTTAAGCTAATTCATTCACCAAGCCTCTTGTTCTGTGTCATCAGTTTGAGGTCTTTCAATGTTTTCTTTATCCCTCTCCTATCTTTTTTTTTTTTTTTAAACGTACGCCTGCTATTACTCAAGTGAGAATCTCCAGTTAGTATATCTAACCTGAGACTGATTTTTACGTGAGTATCCCTTTTTTTCCCCTGTACAATGACAGGTGTCCACACGCCATTCAGGCAGATACTCGCCGTCTTCGGAGGGTAGCCATTAGAGCTGGGTCGGCTCAGGTTATTCCAGTCACTGGTCGACGACACCATTCAAATGTCTTCGCCAGGGCTCGAATTAATCCAGGTCGACGACACTCTTTCAATGTACTCGCCCGGGCTTGAACCTTGATCACCCGATCGCCAGCGCCGTGTGGTAACCATTACACTACCGAGGCTCCTCCTCTCCTATCTATTTCAGATCCTCTTCTCTGTGTCTCCCTCTACTTCTCTTACCTTGGGGATTCAGGAACTTGGACTGCCTTGTAATGCTATTGTCGTTTTGACGGTGTGTCTCCTATCCAGAATCAGAGTACTTTTCTCACCTCTTCTTCTGCTGATATTGGCCTGGTTCTTTCCATCAGTTCCCAACTGGTAATCTTGTCATACCATTTAAATCCTTCTATATTGCACAAGCACTTGTTTACAAAAGTCTGTAACTTGTAGGTGGTCATTTTTATTGCACTACATTATTCATACATAGCCATACAATATAGGACTGCCTTGATATTCGAGGTAAAGATTACTATTGTTCCCAGTGCAGTGAAGCTCCTGTTGCAATTATTATTTTTTTAAATATCAGTGTCCCTCCAACTCTATCTCTCGTATAATGCTACCAAAATACAAGCATAATTCCATATCTTGTAGGGATGTTTCAGAAACTGCAGTATGGCTATTTTTGTCTGCATTATTTCTCATAATATTTATGTGTTCCCTGTGAATGTTCACATCCTATTGCTCTGATCTCTTACCAAGTGTTTTTATTTTTGACTTGCATTTTTTATGGTTCTGGAACTGAAGAACCAAGGAGCATAGGCAAAATCTAGGTCAGCAAGATGTTTTGTCAAGAGTCCTCTGAATGCCATTTCTGTTGGCTGTTATTGTTTTTTTTCATAATCCAGTTTATTATAGCTGATAGTTTGCAGACCAGCAGTGTTCGTTAGACGGCTTCTTAAAGTAGAAGTGATTTAGACAACTAACTTTTGGAGTGTGCTATGCTTGGATGAGATTTCACAAAAAACTGGTAATTAAAATTTATAGTAATTATTCATATTTACTGCTCAATTTCATGTGATATTAATAATTTTCAGGAATGGCTGAAGAAGAAAAACATCATAGGCATTTTGCCGAAAGTTCATACACTAGGATGTGAAGCTAAGAGTGAGGAGAATGAGGAGCTTGTTAACTATGAGGTGAGGAGATCGTACAAAATATCGAATGTGTTTTAATAAATAAATTACTATATATATATATATTCGTATACAAGAAGCCTGATGGAGCATGGCTTCACCCCTGATGGAGCATGGCTTCACCCCTGATGGAGCATGGCTTCACCCCTGATGGAGCATGGCTTCCCCCTGCAGCTGGTCCCTGTACAAGAAGCCAGCATCAAGCATTTACATGCTCTTGTGGTGGTAGTTTCTGTAGCTATTGGTTTGACACGATGAGGTTGCCAGTCTGATGCACAACATCATGTTGGTCACCTCGTACGACATGCTTGAAGGTGTAGTAGTCCTATTCTTTGATTGTCTCATATCAGAGACCCCAGGAACCATGAGGGACTACGTTAAGTATGTTTTTAGAGGGCAAAACAAAATAGCAAGGAAATGTGCTTTATTTTTCTTTAACTTTTTGTTTGTTTTTAAATTAGCACTTTAAAAATATAAAACTGAAAGGATGTCATTACAAGTTTTACCAGTCTGTTATATATACACATACTTGATGTATTACTATGTGCTGCTTGAGTTATGACTTAATGCAATGCACAACAAAGAACAAAACAAGCCAAAGAAATGAAACAGCTAAACAAAGCAGCATGAACCATACTATCAACCACCAGTGCAAACAAAATTGATGAAACCTTACAATAAAAAAAACTTGACTTTATAAACCAGCAGACACCAAACAACTAACTAACCAACACCAATTATATAACTTGTTATAGAGCCATCAAATTATTTAAAATGAGCTGCTTTTGTATTTTTTTTTACTCAAATGTCAGCTCTAATGTATGGCTCTGAAACTTAGAGAACAAAATAAAGCAACCAAAAAGTTACAGACATTCATGGGTGGGTGCTAGATGGCGTTGAGGGATTGAGGTGGTGTGATGGTATCACCAGTGTCAAGCTGATAACAAGGGTCAGACAAGTGCTGGTGAAGCACGAGATGACAGGACACTGTTGATGGGTGGGGGGGACACACACTGAGGAAATCTACAAGGCAGCCCTTGTTCTGGAATTCCAGGGTGAAAGATGTAGAGGGAGACCAAGGGGCACAATGAGAGGAGAGATGGAGACAAGTGATGGGATGGGGAAGGCAGGGAGAGACATTGTGCTGATGGCACAAGACAAGACATGACAAGACGGCCTATGTTTCTTAGGGAGCTTAAGGGTATTGGTAAATGAATCCAGCATTGCTTATATTATGTTATGATGGCACAGTTTTAAAAACTGTCAAGTAGTTTTAAAAGGTTTCAGCAGCTTCTCTGTAATACTCTCTTCAATGAAATACACTCTGTGCCCATGTTTCCAAGTGAAAGCTATGTAGAATACTGTGCAGCTCTTCCAAATGAAAGCTAAGTAGAATACTGCACAGCTCTTCCAAATGAAAGCTAAGTAGAATACTGTATGGTGAGTACCGATTCTGAAATAGCGTAACTCTTCTGGATAAATATCCTCTTGGAAAAATGACTATCAGAGGTCAAGAGAACAGTTATTGTTATTTCACCACAATGGGCTGATAAAAATGCAAGAAAATATATCTGGGTATTTTGTAAGTCCAGTTAAAATTTACTATTATAATGTTCGTTCGTCTCTGTGGCCCGTCCTGTTCACAACTGAAACTTGGAGACGCGTCAGCCAACAGAAGACAACTTTAATCCAATCAGTAAATATAGAGACAAGGCCCAAGATATAGCCACATAAAAAAACCGCTGGTCGCCGTTGATCGGGTTGCCTAAAGGATATAGGAACATTATGAAAAAATTACTGCTAATGATATCTACATATATATGAGGGACGGTCAAAAAGTAATGCCTCGTAATTTTTAATTTCATTCAATAGGCAAGAAAACAGATAAAATTCACATTGAAATGTAGCCCCAAGTCTGAACTTAAAAAATTTATTTCTCAATGTAGTCTCCGTTATTTGTTACAGTTTTTGTTTATCTTCTCACAAGGGCATGTATCCCCGCACGGTAAAAATTTGTGTCCTTTTTCCTAAACCACTGGCGTACGGCGCGTTTAAGGGTCTCGGTGTCCTCAAAGTGATGTCCGCGAATATCTTCTTTCAGTGGTCCAAACAGATGGAAGTCAGAAGGTGCAAGATCGGGACTGTAAGGAGGATGTGGTAATAATGTCCAGCCAAATTCTGCAATCGCATCAATGGTGCGTTTAGCGGTGTGTGGCGTGGCATTATCGTGCAACAGTAGTGCAGTTCTCTGATCTTTTAATGGGTAAAGTCGCTGAAGACGACCTCTAAGCTTCTTCAAAGTTTCAATGTTACAGTCTGCATTCACCGTGTTTCCCTATTCGAAGAAGTCGAGAAGAATCACACCCTTCTCATCCCAAAACACGGAGGCCATAACTTTCCCTACAGATGGTGAACTTTTGAACTTCTTTCTTGTCGGCGATGTTGTCTGTCTGTCAACATTCTGGGTACCGACCGTGCACAAACTTTTGAATAACCCAGGTCTTTAATGATGTTCTAGACACTGCCTTTACTAATGGACAACATGGAAGAAAGTTCATCCAGTGTTACCCGACGGTCACCACGAATGATGCCATCAACTCAATGAATGTTGTGTGGAGTCACTGCGGTAGACGGACGGCCAGTCCGCTTTGCGTCAGCCATTGAGGATTGACCTACTTCAGCTTCGTCACAATGATGTACCCAACGTCGGACAGTGCTAACATCCACTGTTGAATCTCCATAAACATTCTTCAAACGTTCGTGGATGTGAATTGGGGTCTCGCCTTCAGCATTGAGGAATTCTACGACATAATGTTGTTTTAACCGAACGTCTTTGGCAGCAATTTTTAAACTGTTACGGTGGTGCCACCTGTTACTGAAACAGGTTGGTAAAGCTATACAGTGCAGAAGAGTGTTTGAGGAATCCTGCTAAATTTACAAATTGCACACCGATGCAGTATTTACATACATAAAAAATAGGAGGCATTACTTTTTGACCTTCCCTCGTATATACACGGAAGGGGACGAGACATCTCATCCTCTCCGTCAGTCCTGATTAAAGTTAAAAGGCGCACGTTATGTCTAGCCTATCATGTCGCGCGTCGCTAGTGGGTGCAAGTTTGGTTGAGGCTTGCAGCCTTTTCCCCCTCCTGCTCCGGTCAACGATCAGCGCATAATGTCAATTATGATTAAATTATCCCTACGCGCACTCAACAAATATCGCCTGTCATTAATAACTATTAGATTTTCAGCGTCTGTTTGTTTAGTCGCATGAGATAGTCAAACACAGTCACTTACTAAATTACACACAATGGAATAAAAGTGAATTGTATTCCGTCAATTATCAGTCGCCTAGTGTGTTAATTAGACAACTAAACCGTCTCTTTCTGTGTGATAGCGGGTGATTAAATTTACATTACAACTGAAACATCTGGAATAAAAATAGCTATGCGTTATTTAATTCGCTAGTCTTAACACCTAGAAAATTCCAGTGAATTTAAGATTCTAAAACTTTTAACACTTTAATACGCTTAAGCACAAATTTATATATTACCAGAAATCCAGAAAGAAACACCACGATCTATTAACACATCTATTCCCATTGGTTCTAGATAACGTGTTTAGACTCTCCGAAAAAAAATCTGAGTGACAACTGATAATGATTTGAGAAAGACGCAATTTATATAGGATCATGTTGTTATGATCTCTGGAAGATGTGAATTCTCACACTCCATTTCCCAGCAGAGAAATCTGAAACTACATTTCCCCAATCAAGGGTTTAACGGTCGCTTCTGCCGGCTGCTGCTAAACGACAACAAAAGCTTAGCCCGTGTAGCGGGCTCCCGTCTGAGAATTTCCGTTTCTCGAGATCAAAGGATTTGCTCCCCTTATAGAGAAACTTCAAAGGCCGTTACCTTCCACGTGTTTTCCACGTGTGATCTGCTCGTCATCGTAACACTGACAGCTTCGCTCACGTGAGAAACTTGCGTAAACGAACGTGGTTCGCCCCCTGCTATGGTTGCAAAGGTTGGTAAACAAGCTCGTTTGATATGGTCAAGTAAGAAAAACAAAAAAAGAAGGCGTGGATTAAAAGTGAGTCAGACAGCCAGAGAAATGCGTGACTTAGTGAATCTTAAAACTACGCTGAGGTCACAAAAGGCTGTCAGGTACAGGTGGCTTCATTTCCATTATACGTCACAGACACTCAAAGAAATAACACCCTAATGGCTTCATCCATATCCAAGTCAATCACTGTGATGAGTGATTTTTTGTGTGATCATGATGGGTTAATTGATTTCATTTTTTAGTTGATTTTGTTGGTTTGCTTCATGGTATGTATTAGTAGATAGTTTAATTTGTTTCTTTGGTTCGGTTGGTTGTATGGTTTGGTTTATTTCTTTGGTTCGGTTGGTTGTATAGTTTGGTTTGATTCTTTGGTTTGTTTGGTTGTATAGTTTGGTTTGTGTCTTTGGTTTGGTTGGTTGTATAGTTTGGTTTGATTCTTTGGTTTGTTTGGTTGTATAGTTTGGTTTGTGTCTTTGGTTCGGTTGGTTGTATAGTTTGGGACATGAGCAAAAACAAGTTGAGAACACCTGGTTTAAACAAATGAAGTGAGTAAAGGAATTGTTTCATCTAGATGTAAGCTAACATCAAATTACACATCATTTAATTAAACAAAAATTGTTTCATCTAGATGTAAGCTAACATGAAATTACACATCATTTAATTAAACAAAAATTGTTTCAACTTCTTTGGCACTTGCAAAGCAGGAAAATGTAAGAAATATATACATTAATCAATTGACCACCTCACCTGTTGATGATAACAACTGCTGCATTGAAAAACCAAGTTACAAATAAAAATCAGCTATAGTCCGTTCACCAATTGATGTTCAACTTTAAAATTTTTTTTTCTAAAAAACTATCTGATGTAATGAATTCATATTTTGCATGTAGTCTTATATTATCCATGACGTTACAAATATGTTGTTGTTAAGTCAATATCAATTCTGCATTCTTCAAAACCGTAAATTCCTTTGATCTTTTCCAAATCTTACAAGAAGCACGGCTTAAAAATTAAATTTTACAGTATACTACGTCATAAATGTCAAAAGTAGGATCAGAGGCGAATCCATATCTGCTCACCGCATAGGAAACAGCTATAAGTAGTGATACATTTAAATCTGAAATGTGGGGGGAAAAAAATGTATTCAAAACTATATTGTATACGATACGGTAAATTTTACATGTATACCTGCACTATTTCTTCATGTTTTGAAGGAGCATAATTACATTGTTTTATATTTTTGATAAATTCGCCGAATACCATCACTAACCAAGATCTGCTTACTCGTAGCAAGCAAGAGGACATGCACACCATCATAGCTGGCAGACGCTGGAGCTGGGTTGGTCATGTCCTCAGAAGAGACCCCGATGCCATCACAAGAACAGCTATGCTTTGGACCCCTGAAGGAAAACGAAAGAGAGGCCGACCAAAAACAACCTGGCGGAGGACTGTGGAGGCTGAGATGCAGGGAATGAACCAGAGTTGGGGCACTGTACGAAGGATGGCCACTGACCGAGCAAAGTGGAATCAATTTGTTGTTGCCCTACAAGACGCCACTAGGCGTGATGGCCACTGACTGCTTTGACGGTCGGCGGCTAAGGATCAAAGAAGAAGAAGAAGAATATTTTTGATATCTCAATTAAGTTACATTTATCTCAATCCGTATCTGACGATTCCATTAGATTAACAACTGTTAATGGCTGGATAAACTGTAATCCATCACGTTGCCAGTATTCTTCTTCACGGAGCACATGATCTACACATTTCTTCCAGAATTGAAAATCTGTCTTTTTTAGGGTATCATGTGTAAGAACTTTCACGTCGCTTATTTTAAATGTGGTGTTCTGTGCTGCAACCTGTCCTTTGAATTTAGCCCAAAGTAACTCTATTGGGTTAAGATGCGAATGATAAGGTGGTAGTCGAAGAGAGGTGTGACCATATGATTCAATTATTTTGTCAACGCAATACACCTTAGTCTTCTTAGTCTGTTTCACAAGCTGTAACAATTCAGGTTTCAAATAGGTATTGTCGACATTGACATTTTCATTTCGTAGCTGATAAAGGTTACCACTGATAAAGTCTCGGTTATAAGACTGATAATGACTAGTTCCCAGATGATAAACGTCTTTATGATAAATACTGGTAGTTACACCAACGGGCTGATCACCCGTTTGCCAGTCACTTCGATTACGGAAACAACAGCAAATGGATTGATTTGCTGTTGCCCTAAAGACGCCAATAGGCGTGATGGGAAACAATGGCAAAGAAAACCTATCTGCTGTTGCCCTAAGACGCCACTAGGCGTAATGGCCACTTACTGCTTTGACGGTCGGTGGCTAAGGACGGAAGAAGAAGAAGACTGGTAGTTACAATCTTAAAGTCACAATCTGATTGTTTTACAACTACTGTTCGTTGTCTGATACCGACGTGTTTAGTGCTGGTGCGTTTGGTGAGGAAATGAGTGTGTTGCAACCGTCACTCACCGTAACGTACATAAGAGTCATTGATTGCTGAAAAGCCTGGTGACGTTTCTCAGACACTTTAATCACGCCACAACACCATACAAATGACATCAACGAAATACAGTTATAATAGATGAAATAATACCGATAAGTTCTCAATGTTCACCCTGCATATGAACTAACAAATAACACAGGTAAGTTCTCAATGTTCACCCTGCATACGAACTAAAGGCCTGTACTCCTCCCGGCCTCGACGTATCGTCAAGAACTTTAAGATGTTCATGGATCCTATCAGCGCTATCTCATCCTGTAGGCTATCAACACCGCAGCCCTACCAATATATGTTCCTGGATCCACTCAGTAGTAATATATCTGAAATCCTTAGCGCTCTCCCTTTCTGTAGCCTGTAAAGATCCCAGTGCTACTAATCTATACTCACGGATCCTCCAAATAATGCATATGGCCTCAAATAGCACCTACTGTCATAGCAGTGCAAGAATATATTTATGTTCATGGATCCGTCAAATAATGCATATGGCCTCAAATAATGTATATATCTCCATGGATCCTCTATCAACAATAATACGTATCAAATCACAGCCTGTGCACATCAAAGCCTATTACACAGCTGTATCAAATAATGGACATTATATCTCCATGGATCCTCTATCAACAATAATACGTATCAAATCACAGCCTGTGCACATCAAAGCCTATTACACAGCTGTATCAAATAATGGACATTATATCTCCATGGATCCTCTATCAACAATACTACGTATCAAATCACAGCCTATGCACATCAAAGCCTATTACACAGCTGTATCAAATAATGTACATTATATCTGCAGATAAATCACATATTACCCTAATGGATTCACACATAAATATCCATTAGTAATTCTGGTACCAACATATTCCCAGGTACCCTCCGAAAAAACATGGCCACTACACACTTTAACATGGCCACACCATTCTTCCCCGAACACCCTCTGGGGACTCAATGTCACTCAAAAAATTCTTACCCAGAACCCCTCAGTCGAAACACCTGACCCGGGCAAGCTGGGCGAATATCGTTCACCTCAAAAAAACTTAAACAAACTCATCTCACACGGGACATGCCGTGAGATGTTTGTAGCGATCAACACGCTGTATTCTCGTCCATACGAGCAAACAATAGATTTATATTTTTAAATCAATTAACCAAGCGGGACAACCAAAATCCGGCTTGTATCTCCTAAATTCCCAACACTTAATTCCCTTGGACTAGGAGTGAGGTAATTCAGCCTGCAACAGTAGCCAAGTTCTTATTGCATCTTTTGTGCTTGAGGAAGTTGGTACTTTGTCTTCCTGAGCTACAACATTGTGATAGGATGCATAGTCCATTACAATACATGATGGTCTGTCAAAAATGGGGAGAAGAGTTGTTTCTATCCAAGAACGAAAAATATGTCCTTTCATTTCAGTGTGGTAGTCCCTACCATCTTTGAAATTGCCTGGAACATTAGTTCTGCGTCATGGACAATTCCATTTTCACTGCTGCCAGCATGCGCAATTATAATTCGTTGTCCTTTGCTACTGGGAATTGTCCTTTTATGAACACTGTCAGAAAATTGCCATTCTTTCTCATTTGTATGGTGCGAATTAACCCATGTTTCGTCTAAATATACCATATCATATCCGTCCATCCTTCGTGCTCGTATCTGTCTAAGGAATTTGCTTCGGGCAGCAATTAAGTGTGGTTTTTCACACTACATTCCTGCCTCCAATAGATTTGCGAAACGTAAAACCGACGGACCTTACAACTTTCCAAAGAGTTATTTTTGAGATATCAATATCACAATCCTTTAAAACTTCACTTTCAGTTTGCGGAGAGTGACAAGTTCATTTAACGAAAACATTTTGAAAATCTCACGTCGAATAACTTCTTCATCGAAGTTGTCAACTTTTTTTTTCCTTCCTTGCCTGACATTTTTAGACTCAACATCATGTTGTATCCATCGACAAAAAGAAACTGTTAATACCAAGCGCAACCTGTGTTCTTCTATCAGGTCTATTGATGTCGTGATATAAACTCCCCTTTTTAGCCTCCCTGCAGAAGTGTCTGTACAGCATTACAGAAACCTTCTTCATAGTTATAAATTTGCACTTCAAACTCATAATGAATGTAATATTATTCTATATGTTCAGAAAAAAAAAATATGTTTCAATGTAATACAATGCAGCTATAAATTTACAATAATTTCACAATACGCCACTGACTTTACTAATGATGTCGCACTATTTCATCTTTCAACAGCAGACAACTGCGGTGCACGAAATGTCATGATTTTGTCTTAAAATATATTTGTTTCTATTAAAAAACCATTTATTGCCCGTGCAACACAAATGTACTGCTGACATGCTACATTTTAATACCGGTAGGGAAGTGTGATTTTAATATAACCTGAAGAAGAGATATCTCAAACTAGATACATTTTCTGGAGGCAAAAAATGTTTTTATAACGTCATGAACAATATAATACTACATGCAAAATATAAATTATTACATCAGGTAGTTTTTTGGAAAACAAATTTCAAAGTTGAACATCAATTGGTGAACGGACAATAAGCAGGGAAGTTCATGGAGTAGAGAGCTGGAGTCAGATATAAAAATGATAAAGAAGACATGGAAAGACCTTGACCTTGATGGAGGGCGTGGCTTGTGTTTGTTGAAGGCCTGTGCTCCTTGGGGAACTGAAGGGTGATGAATGAATGATTGGAATAGAGAGATAGAAGAAAATGAGCAAGTAACCAGCCAAAACATGGCGGGAAATACTTATGTTGTGATCTTTCTGCTGCATGTCCTGATGATGGTGCTACTTCTGCTATGGACATTTGATTCCTTTCCACTCCATTTCAACTTCATTGGATCTTTGCAGTCAGATGACTTATCATGACTTATGATCATTAGATCTTTGCAGTCAGACTTATCATGACTTATGATCATTGGATCTTTGCAGTCAGGCTTATCATGACTTATGATCATTGGATCTTTGCAGTCAGGCTTATCATGACTTATGATCATTGGATCTTTGCAGTCAGACTTATCATGACTTATGATCATTGGATCTTTGTAGTCAGACTTATCATGACTTATGATCATTGGATCTTTGTAGTCAGACTTATCATGACTTATGATCATTGGATCTTTGTAGTCAGACTTATCATGACTTATGATCATTGGATCTTTGCAGTCAGACTTATCATGACTTATGATCATTGGATCTTTGCAGTCAGACTTATCATGACTTATGATCATTGGATCTTTGCAGTCAGACTTATCATGACTTATGATCATTGGATCTTTGCAGTCAGACTTATCATGACTTATGATCATTGGATCTTTGCAGTCAGACTTATCATGACTTATGATAGTCAGTGGTCCATGGACTAATTGAAAGGCCTGTGTGCTCTATGATAGTCAGTGGTCCATGAACTAATTGAAAGGCCTGTGTGCTCTATGATAGTCAGTGGTCCATGGACTAATTGAAAGGCCTGTGTGCTCTATGATAGTCAGTGGTCCATGAACTAATTGAAAGGCCTGTGTGCTCTATGATAGTCAGTGGTCCATGGACTAATTGAAAGGCCTGTGTGCTCTATGATAGTCAGTGGTCCATGAACTAATTGAAAGGCCTGTGTGCTCTATGATAGTCAGTGGTCCATGGACTAATTGAAAGGCCTGTGTGCTCTATGATAGTCAGTGGTCCATGAACTAATTGAAAGGCCTGTGTGCTCTATGATAGTCAGTGGTCCATGGACTAATTGAAAGGCCTGTGTGCTCTATGATAGTCAGTGGTCCATGGACTAATTGAAAGGCCTGTGTGCTCTATGATAGTCAGTGGTCCATGGACTAATTGAAAGGCCTGTGTGCTCTATGATAGTCAGTGGTCCATGAACTAATTGAAAGGCCTGTGTGCTCTATGATAGTCAGTGGTCCATGGACTAATTGAAAGGCCTGTGTGCTCTATGATAGTCAGTGGTCCATGGACTAATTGAAAGGCCTGTGTGCTCTATGATAGTCAGTGGTCCATGAACTAATTGAAAGGCCTGCATGCTCTATGATAGTCAGTGGTCCATGGACTAATTGAAAGGCATGTGTTCTCTTTTCATGGATGTTCAGTTTAGATTTCGTGGTGCAATGCACACCTTTCTATATTTTTCAGAAAAGCTGGTGAAATTTTTTTTCTGTTTGTTACAAGATGTTTCACTTAGTATATAGGGGATGTGGTGGTATGCATTTTCAATAGTCTTTACTTTTGCTTCTGTGCAGGGGACTGTCACGTCAACTGAGATGGCATCCAGTGGCATATTTGTTCTTGATGGCAAACTCAGGTAACAGTTATGTTGCTGAAGCATCAGACTAGCTTGGTTCTTGAAGTGTTACGTGAGACTAACATAACTATTTAAAGTGAGGAAACTGAAAGATTGTAAGAAGCATGGTTATTTTTAAAATTTAATACTTGGTGTGAGAATGCGATGTCAAGGTTCCCTTAACGCACATGTAACAGTTGACAGAAAGTGCGTGTGGCTTATGTCCTGTTTAGTTCTCCGGAGGTCTCTGAGGAGATCAGAAATAATAGGACGACTGCTCCCACAGACATGTCGCAAGTGGCAACTAATATGAGGTTGTGTACGCGGCTGGCAACCTCATGTAAAACATGGCCACAGAAACCACTGCTGCAAGAGCATGAGAATGCTCAGTGCAGGTTTCCTGTAAGGGGACCAACTGCAGTGGTGGCTGCATGCTCTGTAAGGAACGCAAAGAAAAATGATGATGGTGATGTATGTAGCTTAATATTAACTAGTAGACATTTGTGTGGTGTGCTTAACTAATTTGTCACCATAAATTGAATATGGTTTCATCGTAGACTTACTTAGTTGTTCTTCTTCTACCCTGGGGTGTAGAGGTTTGCCAGAGAGAGAGCGCCTTGCTATCCAATTGGCTGTCTTCCTTCTGGCCTGGTTCCAATCTAGTCCTCGGTCCTTCAGAGATTGTCTAATATTGTCCTCCCAGTGAACTATTTGCCAGCACTAATATTAATTCTTTCCAACAACAGACTTATATCAGTATCAGACAGTGTGAATCTGATAAAGAAACACAGCAGAGTCTCTGTATACAATGCTCACATAATCAAGGTATGTTTGTGTGTTTGTCATTTAGGTTTGTGTTTAATGTTTTTTTTCTGAGGAAGGTGGTTGAAGTAACAAGAAGAGACACGGTCCACAACCAGACGATACGCCAAGGCCTAAAATCCCACCCCCTACAGACCCAAGTAGAACAGTCCCAACTAAGAGGGTTTGGCCATGTCTGCAGAATGGGAGAAGATCGGCTACCACGACAAGCATGGGAAACAAAGAGCCAGGGATCCAGACCCCCAGGACGACCCAGAGTCCGCTGGGAGGACAACATTAGACAATCTTTGAAGGACCGAGGACTAGAATGGAACCAGGCCAGGAGGAAGACAGCCGATAGGATAGTCTGGCGCTCTCTCTTCCAAACCTCTACACCTCACGGTAGAAGGGGAACGACTAAGTAAGTAAGTTTAATGTTTTTTCATAATGTTCATTTATTTGTTAAAAATAAGCAATAAAGTCAGGGTATGGTGAACACACTTAGGTAGTGCACATCTTATTAGGACAAAGAACATAGAAATGGCCTACATTATTACCATTAGGTCTTTGTCAGGGACTAACAAGTAAAAACATTAGAGGAAAGAAAGAGAGAACTAATCTATATGCATACAAAAATAAAACATTGTTCGAGCAGTAAAGGGAAATCACTGATGTCACCAATGCTTAAGACAGGAGTTTTTTAGTTTTTACCTTTAAAAAAAAATACTTTTCAAGTTTTTATCTGATGTAAATGTGAGAAGTTTATTAACTTTAATAATAACAAAAAAAAAAAAGAAACTCAAAATGAGCTAATGTTATGTACAAAATTTAAAAGTTTTAATTTAAGAAAAAATATTCAACAAATAGCACACAATGCTTCCTTTGCAGATGACTTAGCGTTGTGGATCTCTGAAGAACGTATCACTACTGCAAACATTCTGATGCAGCAAGCACTAACATCACTGGAAGAGTGGGCCAAAACATGGCTCATGAAGATTAATGAAGAGAAAACAACGTACACTGTATTTTCCCTCTCAACTAGACCTCAGAGCTTCAAACTAGTACTAAACGGAGTAAATCTTCATTTAAATGAAAATCCGAACTACCTAGGCATTATTTTTGATCGCCGTCTGACTTGGAAAAAACAGGTTGACAGAAATCGAATGAGAGCAAGACAAAGAATGGCATTTATGAAAAAACTTGCTGGAACAACTTGGGGTGCAGATGAGAAAGTGCTTAAGACGTTGTACACAGGGCGAGTGAGGCCAGTTCTTGAATATGGCATGGCAGCATGGGCAACAGCAGCTAAGACAAACTTCGATAAAATTAGCAGACTCCAAAATCAAGCAATGAGAATTATAACGGGAGGCATGAAGTCAACACCTATAAAAGAACTCGAAAAGATTACATGCCTCCAGCCAATGACAGATAGAAGAGACTGCAGGGCTCAACAACAGGCCGAAAAATTCAAAAGACTAACAGACCACCCAATGTGCCATAGAATAAATGCTCTTAGAAGGCAAAGACTCAAACGAAGTAATTTTGTAGAATCAACCAAACCACAAATGAGAGCAGTATCCATAGATGAAATATCCACTGTTAAACCCATCTACACTGCACACAAGCTTCCAGTTTGGAAACAAAATCGTTTCCCTGAAATGATAGAAAACATTCCTGGAATTGAAAGAAAAAAGAGCCAAACTGCAGCAGATAGAAAATCCATAACGACAAAATACATAGAGAAACATTATCCACACAACACTTGGACCCATGCATACACAGATGGATCAGCAACAAATGCAACAGAAAATGGAGGTGGGGGTGTCTTTCTGACCTTAAGCACTGGTGCAGAAAAAAGGCTGTCAGTGGCGACAGGATGATTCTCCAGCAACTTCAGAGCAGAGGCAGAGGCCTTGAAAACTGCAGCAGAGGTTATATTGACAGAAGAAATGGCAGAGAGACAAGTTGCTTTCTTTACTGATGCACAGTCAGTAATTGCAACGTTGAAAAGACAAAATAATACAGACCTAGATGATCTCAGAGTAGTTCTCCACAAACTTTGTCGACGATTCAAAAGTGTTGTGATCCAGTGGATCCCATCTCATTGTAACATCGCCGGCAATGAAGAGGCTGACAGAATGGCAAAAGAAGGTTCACATCTACCTCAGCCTGATGCAAGCATAACTTTTGAGGAGGCAAAGAGTTTTATCAGAATAAGTTACAGAAACAAATGGAATGTAGAACATCCAGGGCACACACAGAATGATGCTTACTACCAGCTCCACAGAAGAGAACAAGTGGTAATCTTCAGACTCCGCACTGGCCACAACAGATTGAGATACCATCTATTCAACAAGCTAAAGATAGGAACTACCGATCAGTGTAACTGTGGCACTGATAAAATGACTGCTGAACATCTGCTTCAAAATTGCCCCTTATATGTGGTACAGAGAAAGTGCATATGGCCGACGCCAGCTCCTTTCGTGGAAAAGCTTTACGGGGATTCAAATAGCCTCAAACTGACTACTGCTTTCTTTGAGAACATTCAAGTGGACGTCTGAGAGTGTACGAAGAAGAAGAATTTAAGAAAAAAATTCACATCAGATAATATGATTTGAAAGAAAGTTCATAATCAGCTGATTTGTTGTTACAAAATTAGTTCTGTATTTATATTATATTAATAACACTGGCTAACAAAAAAATATTTTTTTTTTCTTTCTCTAACATTTCTATGTTTTTCTGGTCAATTTTAATGCGCTGTTTTTAAATCTGCAAACCGTTTTTCTCTATCAGGTCGGGATCTCTAGAAATACGCAATTGAAGTGTTTTAACAACGCATACAGTATTACAACATCATTTGTACAAGAAGTATAACAGTTATGTAGGCTTGAATTTCTTTGCAGTCGACTTTCGTCGGTGAATGGCATGTGGTACATCGCGATGAAGCCTCCAACAATAATCGGCAAGCATGGTCACACTCCACCGTCCTTGATAACGTGACTCCATTACAGCGATATCTTGATGGAATCGTTCTCCATGTTCATCGCTGACTTCGCCAAGGTTGTCAGGGAAAAAGTCAAGACGCGAATCGAGCAAATGGATTTTGAGGGACATGTTACAGCCCATAATTCTGTATGCATCTATGCACTGCTTAACAATATGCACATAGTCGACAGATTTGTGATTTCCCAGAAAGTTATCGATCATCGATTTGAATGCCATCAATGCACGAAGTTCACTACCATGTAACAAGTTCTCGAATTGTTTGTCTGCAATAACTTTCCTAATCTGAGGTCCTACAAAGATGCCTTCCTTTATCTTTGCATCGCTAACTTGCGGAAACTTTTCTCGAAGATAAGTGAAAGCTTTGCTCGTTTTATCTAACGCTTTTACGAAATTCTTCATGAGCCTCAACTTTATATGTAACGGTGGTAAAATGATGCTGTCTTTGTTAACTAATGGCTCGTGTATTACATTTTTATGCCCGAGCTGCATACGATCCCTGATAGGCCACACCTTTCTTGCATAATGTTCCTGTCTGTTGCGGCTGTCCCATTCACATAGGAAGCAACAAAATTTAGTATACCCAGTCTGCATGCCCGTGAGAATTGCAATGACCTTTAGGTCTCCACAAATCCGCCATTGGTAGTCATTGTACTTTATTTTTGCCAAAAGTATAGCCATATTGTCATAAGTTTCTTTCATATGAACAGAGTAGGCGACTGGAATTGATGAAAATAAATTTCCGTTATGCAATAACACGGCTTTTAGACTAGTCTTGGAAGAGTCGATGAAAAGTCGCCATTCGTTGACTATGTGCTCATGACCGAGGTGCACCACTAGACCGTTTACATCTTTGCAATAGCAAATGTCATCATCCATTTCAAAGTATTGAACAAGTTCTGTGTCTATGACGAAATTTAGATATCGGAGTATTGGGCGCTAAAAGATTCCATTCTTTGAGTCGCGAACCGAGTAATTCCGCTTGTCCTTTGGTAAGAGCGAGATCACGTATTAGATCTGAAAGTTCTGAATGGTTAATTAAGGGAACACCATCATTCACCGGTATATAATCCGAGTCAGAATTAGTTTCTAAAGCAGGTAAACTATGATACCTATCACTTTCTGATGGTTCATTCACGTCCAACGGATATGTTCTGGTGGAACTGGGATCGGACACGTGATTGGATCATGAGGCACTGGTTTCGAAACCGATTAAATATTTGGATAAACCACAGAATTTCTAGTTTTAAAAGTGAAACCATAGATATTTGTCAAGCAGTAGCGTGATTTGTCGGTTCACGCCATATTACTGGCACTCCAAAAGGCATCGACTTAAGCTTCGGCGATTTTCGTAACCAACCTGCCAATGTATAAATATCCGCACACGAAACAGAACAGATCAGCCGAATTTCTACAACTTCTAGAAGCCATATTTCGCTAAGAATTATTTCAAAATACAGTAACTATTTGAAAATAGCATAACATATGTCATGCATCTTTTAGCAGTATAAAAAGTAGAATTATTTTGCATTTTATTAATTTTTAATAAGTTATATAGTAAAAATGAAACGGAGCAAATAACGGTTTCCCAAAAATATATTTATTCACAAATATCTTAACTGATTCCGTACGTAATTATTTTCAGCTCTGGACGGAATTATTTTTAAGCCCCAAAAATTTACACATACATAATTTACGTTTACTGACAATGTGTGTCTAATCATGAGTTAAGTATAACATATTATATATCAAATTAAAGTACATTGGATGAACAATATAAATCCATATGCCTTTCTAGCTAATTTTATGTTATGTTTATGTTATAACAGATAACATGTACACGGAAAAAAGATAACTTGAAATTTTGAACAAAAATTTTCGACTTACGTAAGACTTGTAACATAAATTGTTATCACAATACAGTTTCACTGCTCTCTTTGTGCAGGTAATCCATTTAGAAACACAGAAAAAGTAAGAAAGTTATGGTTGATCACACAGTTTGTTCACTGTTCACATATTAGTAACATATCCTGTGTGTTTTTCGGCCATTATGGCGATACGACAAAACACGATTAAAGATGAAGATAAATGTGAAAAAATCCGTTTAAACGCAAATAAAAGACGTTGAAGCTTGTTCAAATTTGCACAGTTTTGTGTTTACTTCCGTTCGAGATAACTTCCGGGCAGTATAAAATATCAGAATAGAAAGAAACAATGAAATAAATCAGCGTCTTTTAAAAGATCTTACGTCTACAGCGTTCGGCCTTTGCGTCTATTATTAGATCTTGCGTACGGAATCAGTTAAGAACCCGACGTGATAGAGATAAACGGATTTCAAATTTGAAATCAGCGCAAGAAACTGACCTAAGAACACTTATTCTTATATAAGAAAGAAAAATGTTGTTTGTCAGTGTAATTAGTTTAATTTTAAAAGGAAGAAATAACAAACTACGATTTAACCACCATGTCACTTCAAAGAACAACAAAGAACAGCATCACTCAGTCGTATGAAACAAACAAAAAGTGCTATGTCACTCAGTTCTGATTTAAGTTGTCTCTTGGTTGTGCATTTTATTTTTATTTACTACCTATTTTTTTTATTATATTTGTAGGATGGTAGCCAGTCGTACTTAGTTTGTTGTTTGAAGAGTTGTATAAGGATCCATGAACCAGTTTCTTGTGCTAGTGATGCTGCTGACAGCTCTGCTTGTGCTGTTGAAGTTGAGGTTTGTGTATGTTTAACATGAAAACTGCAGAAAGGTATTGTTGAATGTTTCACAGCAGCTTGGTGCGTGCCTGAAAAAATGAAAACTTCATACAAACTTTCATAGACATATGAAGATAAATGGTGATTCTCAAAAGGTGTAGCTGTTGTATGTCATGGTTCTTGACTCTCTCTCTCTCTCCCTCTCACTATCTCTCACTCACTCTCTCTCTCTCTCTCTCTCTCTCTCTCTATATATATATATATATATATATATATATATATATATATATATACATATAGAGAGAGAGAGAGTTCATCCATCCATGACTTTAACCTTTTTTATACATATATATACGAGGGGCGTTCAGAAAGTAATGCACCACATCATTTTTCTCAGCTAATAATGAAGATAGAAGCATGACATTTTGCACACCTCAAACATGGCATGTGCCAATTGTGTGCACCAAATTGCACCGCAACCGGCCAAATTATACGGCTGCCCTAAACCGTTGAAATGGAGCGTGTTAGCAACTTGCGTTATAAGCAGCGAATTGTGATATAATTTCTCGTTGCAGAGAAGGAAACTGTTGTGAACATTCACAAGCGTCTATGTGATGTGTATGGAAGTTTTGCAGTCGACAGGAATACAGTCAGTCGCTGGGTTCAGAGAATCAAAGAATCAGGAAGTGGAGATACAGAGCTCCTTGATCGGCCGCGCTGTGGACGTCCTGCAACAGCCACCAATGCAGAAATGTTGAAATGCGCTTAGGGCATTATTCTTACTGATAGGCGAATCACTACTCAACAATTGACCTTACAGCTGTCAGTCAGCATTGGTAGTGCAAATGCAGTTATAAAAACTCTCGGATTTTCTAAGTTTTGCGCAAGATGGGTTCCTCGAAGTCTCACAAATGACCACCGATTGCAAAGGAAAGCAATTTCTTCTGAATTGTTGGAGCGTTTCAATGCTGATGGAGAGAACTTTTTGGCTAAGATCGTTACAGGTGACGAAACCTGGGCACATCATTTTGAACTTGAGACAAAAAGACAGTCAATGGAGTGGCATCATCAGCAATCACCACGAAGAAAGAAATTCAAGACAATTCCTTCAGCTGGAAAGGTCATGATCACTGTCTTTTGGGACATTGAAGGTGTGATTCTTGTGGACGTTATGCCAAGAGGAGAGACAATCAATTAGCAAGCTTACATTAAGACATTGAAAAAACTCAATCAACGTTTTCGCAGAGTTCGGCCGCACAAGAATCCAGCAGACCTGCTTCTCCTTCACGACAATGCGCGACCTCACACAAGTCTGGCAACACGGGAAGCAATCACCAAATTGGGTTGGACTGTACTACCCCATCCACCCTATAGTCCCGATTTGACACCCTCTGATTTTCATCTGTTTGGTCCACTTAAAAATGCACTTTGTGGGACAAGGTTTGAAGATGATGAAGGAGTGATTCATGCAGCGAAGAAATGGCTACATGATCAAGATAAAATCTAGTACGGGCTAGGAATACATGCACTTGTTTCGCGCTGGCATAAAGCCGAACAAGTTGATGGGGATTATGTTGAATAATACCGATGTTTACATGACATATCCATGTATATTATGTATAAATTTCATGCTTTTTGAATAAACCACTCCTGAGAAAAATGATGTGGTGCATTACCTTCTGAACGCCCCTCGTATATATATGTGTGTGCGTGCGGCGTGTGCACGCACGCGAAAAAATAATTATTAGTCCCAAAAATCAGTGTCCAGACAAATGATTTGTTATTACAACAATTCCCTGATGTCTGGATACTTTTATTAAATGTATATGTACTAAGGTAATGGCTATATAATAGAGACATATGAGAGAATGCATCCGGCGTGTATACAACCAGCATGCAACAGGAACAATCAGCATTCATACCCTTCGACATCTGCTGAGGAAGAATGAGCACCTATGTAATAACAATAATCTCAGAGTCACATCAACGGCAAATCCACACAACATGAAACTTGCAGCCACCTTCTTGCCTGCCAAAATCACACAAGTATTCTCATATATTCTTGAAATCTCTTTAGACAAGGTGAACACAAACTCACAACATACTTACAGCAGTCAAACCAACCTATAGGATCACATATAACTTCCCATCAAACTCTCATAGAACTTGCAGACACAATACTAATGAAGCTCCCTGTGGCGTACAGGTGTTTGCAACCTATAAAAAATATGGCTTACAAACAGGGCCGGATTAAGCTAGTATGGGGCCTGTAGCATATGTTAAGAAAGGGGCCCTATATTAAAAAAACAAAAAAAACAACACAAATATATTTGAACACATACATTTTTAATTTGCATAGTAATTATCATTATCAAAAGTAACAACACAGTCAACATTATTGTTTAAATATTAATGTTTCTACATTTAGCATGAGCAAATTTGTTGATGATATAAGATGTATCAATTTCACGCAGAAGTTTATGTTCAATGCTCATTAGTGTGAGATTGTTCAATCTCTTTTGACCCATGGTGCTCCTTAGTTCATTTTTAATAAGTTTCAGTTTTGAAAATGATCGTTCTCCACTGCAGTTGGTTACCATTCGTGACAAATAGATGCGCACGGCGATTTCTACATTTGGAAAACAAGACTCCAAAGAATTGTCAATTATCAAACGGTAAACTGACTCTACAAAGTCTACGGTAGTGCCAATATGAGAAGCAAGATCAGTTTTCAACAGTTCTGTAAACTGCACAAGTTCTTCACAAAGACTTTCTTCCAGATCTTCCAAATATGATTTATTAAGATTCGATGATCTCGTTACCACCTCTTCAGGTGTAAACGACTGTAACTGACGAAGGAATCCAAATACATCATTCAACTTTTGATAAGCTTTCTGGCGTTTTGACAAGGCAAAGAGCAAGCTATCAATAAGGACAAGAAATGTTCGGCTTTTAAACTGCTGAGAAGGCGTTTGAGATTCAACAAGTGGATCAAGTGTGCTGGAACCACTGAAATCATCATACTCTCGATTTCGTTTGTGTTTTCTTCGAGTTTGTTCTTGATAATGTTCACACTCAGTCAGATCCTTTGCCTTTTGCTCTATGTCTGCAAAAGTAGACCGCATAGCTTGAATATACCCCCGCAGGGATTCATAGAGTGCACAAGCTGTATTCAAATCTTGGTCAGAAGATTGCAAAGAAGCACTGGTCTTTTGAAAACGCTGTAATACTTGATCCCACAGTATGATCATTATTCCTGTTTCTAATTTCATCATGGTTGAAAGTAGACCACGAGCCTGTTGACGACACTCTGCTTCTGATCGTTGTTATCTGAAATATCATCCAAGACTTGTTTTATTGCAGAAAATCTGTGTAAAAGTGCTTTTGTTGCATCTGCCCGAGCGGACCACCTGGTATCTGACAGTCTTTTCACAAAGGGCAAATGGGACTTATTATGAGTACCGCCAGCACATAATGCAGTAGAAAGGAGACCCTACCGGTAGGTAGAAGCAGAAAAGAAGGTGTATAGGCTTTCAACAAATCCATAGAAAATGACTGCTTCTTGACAACCTTCAGCAGCACATTTTCCAACCAAATTTAGTGAATGTGCAAAACACGGAATGTAATGCGCAAACTTATTCATCTCTTTAATTCGTGCTTGTAATCCTATAAACTTGCCACTCATGTTGCTGGCGTTGTCATAACTTTGACCACGCCAGTCTTTAATATCAATGTCATTTGCCTTTAAAAAATTAAGTAGACTTTTAGTAAGCTGTTCAGCAATATGACCTTCCATATCCAAAAATGTCACAAATCTTTCAATTGGTCCAGATGGCAAAACATAGCGCAGAGTCAAAGTCAGCTGATCCATATTAGATATATCTGGAGTAGAATCCAGTGAAACGGAACAATACTTGTATTTCTTCACTTCACAGAGAATGTGATCCAGTATGCTGGATCCAATCAGATTGATGAATTCCTCACACGTTGTTTTAGATAGATATGATGTATGTCCAAATCCTTTGTTTGCATGAGTACTTATATGCTCTGCCAGAAAAGGGTCAAACTTGGCCAGTAATTCTAACAACCCTAAGTAATTCCCGTTTTAAGGGGACCCAACAATTTCATCACTGCCACGAAATGAAAGGCCTCGTTCTGCTAAAAACTTCACAACTTCAATTATTCGCTCTAGAAGTTTGTGCCAATACTTTTCTTGACTGTCCATTTGTTTCACAAGTTGGGAATCGACACATTCACCTTTGTTTTTACGCATCAACAGTGAAATTAAAGCTTGTCTATGTGAGGAGCTTTCTTCATGTCGACGCAATAGATTGCTTGCATGTTTCCAGTCATTAAACCCTTCCACAGTAAACTTTGATGAACATTCTGAACTCATAAGCTTGCATGGGAAACAGAATAGGCGCCCTTTACTTTCTGAATAGCATAACCATTTTCTTGCATGTTGCTTGTTTGTAAGTTTATGAATATGTGTAAAATAAGACTTCTGACAGTATCGAGTTTTCTTTTCAGTGTCATACAATCGCACGGATGAAGAGAAGGCACTATCAACATGTTGACATTTTTCACTTCCCTTGGATATCCAATATTCACGCTCACAGTCATCTATATTGTTCGGCCAGTCACCAATATCATTAGAGTACTTCTTCGTTTCACTTATTCTTTCACATTCAGACTCAGTGTATACTGGGTTTTGCGGTACGTTTTCTGCTGCACAGTCTGCACTAGTACTAGTTATTCCTGTACTTCCAGCTTCAGCGGTAAGAGTACCACCACCATGAACATCAAAATATTCTGTCAGCTTACGCGTTTTTGATATCACAAGTTGATCTCTTCTTTCTTTTTTTTCCTTCGCTTTACGTTTTTCACTTCCTGAAGCATAATTACGTCCAATATCTCTGTGTCTACTGCTCATTTTTTGAGTTTTCTAACCTTACAAATCAAGAAATTTTAATCAAGATCGAAAGAGAGTGCGAGCACGTCGTATACCTCAATTAAAACAGGAAGTTTCCATTTCCTAAATTCTAGTTTTTATTGTTAATGCAAATTCATTTCACAAAGAACGAAACAAAATTAGAGGGGCAGTCGCATAGAGCCAAAAAAGTGGCTTCCGTCCAAACGTGACCAAATTTTCAACGCCACTTAAATGGCTTCCGTCCGCAAACAGTTAAGATAAAAATAATGAAGAGTCCCACTAAGTCACCCTCTTATGCTCTTTCTCTCACAATTTCGTGACACCAAATGAAAAGGCGCTAAAGATGGCATAAATCACAAGATCATTGGTTTAACGCTCGTATTAGAAGATGACCAAAAAATTATGTACATATTTATTGGCGCGGGGCCCCTAAAAGCGCGGGGCCCGTAGCATATGCTACTTTTGCTACTACGTTAATCCGGCTCTGCTTACAAACCATTCTTGACAGCGGTGGCATTTATATGAAAAACAAAAAAAAAGCAGCATATGTTTATGAGTTTACTTTTGCCTCAAAACAATATGTCTCTCATTATTTACAAAACAACATAATCTATGTGAGTTTCACTACAGGTGGATCTGCCTTAGATGTCATTATTTTTTTATTTCTTTTTCTTAGATTATACTGATATCAAATAAATGTCCCCATGTATTTCATTACTGCATAATTTGTTCTACATTCTGTCATTTTTTTTTTTTTTTCTCTTCATGAAGACTTGACAGCGAGTGTGTTAAGTATTGTATTCATGTCTTTCAGTACACTGTTTTTATTTTCATTATGTGTTATCTCACTTTCTTTGTTTTTTTTTAACTACCTGTGGAGCATATGTCTTCAAATATTTTATGCCAAACCCTCCTGTCCTGTGCTTTCCATTCAAGTTCTTTCTGTATGTGCATTATTTTTCTTTTGTGTCTCCAGCTGTTTTCTCTATATATTATTTTTCATCATTTTCCTTTTCACTCCTTAAGGAACATGGAGCCACCACCGTCGCTGGTCCGTTTGCAGGAGGCCTGCACCAAACATTCACATACACTTGAAGCAGTGGTTTCTGTGGCCAGTCAATTTTAGTCGTCTTGTACAATGTGCCTTAGGGAGCAGCATTCCTATTCTTTCTGTGTCTCACCAGAGATCCCCCTGGGACTGTGCGGTTATTATTTTTAGTCTCTCTTTTACTCCGAAAATTCCAGAATAAGGATTGCTCTGTGATGCTGTTAGCTGATTTCTTCAGTGTTCTTCTAATATTGTATATCCCACACATAATCCAACTATTGAAACTCCAAACTCACAACGAAGACCAAAGCTGCGGTATATAACGCCTGCGTCACCAGCACACTCCTATATGGCAGCGAGACCTGGACAACCTATGCTAAGCAAGAAAGAAAGCTCAATACCTCCCATCTACGGTGTCTACGCCACATCCTCGGCATCTTGTGGGAAGATAAAGTGACAAATGTCGAGGTGTTGTCATGTGCTGGCCTTCAGAGCATGTATACACTGCTTAGACAGCGCAGACTACGCTGGCTTGGCCATGTCCGCCGCATGGATGATGGTCGCATCCCAAAAGATATCTTCTACGGACAATTAGCAGATGGCAAGAGAACAGTTGGGCGACCACAGCTGAGGTTCAAAGATGTGTGCAAGAGAGAAATGAGGGCACTGGACATGGATCCAGCAACATGGGAGGATGAAGCTGCCGATTGCACTAAGTGGTGATGCTATTTACGATGCCACCTCAGACTGGGTGAAAAGAAGCTCACACAATAAGCAAAAGAGTGGAGAAAACATTGAAAGGAACACCAGGAAAATAAGCAGCTGAGGGCTGTCACCTCAGGGGCACATTCCCATAGTCAGTTATGACTGACGGGGGCTATTATTATTAATCCACTATCGAAGTTGCCACATTTCAGTCTGTTGTTACCAGTTATATTGTTAATTTTTCTTGTTTACTTCTAGGATCCTGCAGACAACAAAATCAGAATGTTTATTCAGAACATAATAAAAAAATATAGTCTGAATTTGAGAGAGATTACAGCACTTTTGCTGTTACACTGTACTATTGCAAGAAAGGGAAGGTAAGTAATAATTTAGTTAATAGTACTGTACAGTTTGCATTTTGGCACTTTTTTTTCCATTTGTTTGTTTGTTAGTTTTTAGCATCTAGGTTTATT
This sequence comes from Oreohelix idahoensis, assembly GCA_024509875.1. Taxonomy (NCBI): domain Eukaryota; kingdom Metazoa; phylum Mollusca; class Gastropoda; order Stylommatophora; family Oreohelicidae; genus Oreohelix; species Oreohelix idahoensis. The sequence continues at coordinate 246,590 of JAMPIV010015129.1, forward strand.
GGCATTAAAAAAAAAAACAACTAATCTCCTAATGCATGGCACAGTAGAATTTCCAGCCATTTAAAGAATCCAAAACTTAGTTGCAGAATAGGACAATTTGTATATTATCTTGTTAGAATAGCACACCGTAATAAATTCCAGAACATAAAATGTTAATAAACTAGCTTTTTCGGTGGCAAGCATCTGCACATTAGTATTTTATTGATTATGATAAAACTCTTCTTTGTATACACAGTATTTGATCTCTTAATTTGACTGTTCAGTATTTGATCTCTTGATTTGACTATTCAGTAGTTAGACAAATAATTTTACTTGCAAAAGACCAAAGTAAAGTTGATATTGGCTAAAAAAAAAGGCTTAGGTAAGTAACCACAGAAAGAACGTCCCTGCGATGTTTTTGGGTCATAGAAAATGTTAATCTTATAGGGAGTTACTTATACCAATTTGGAAACAACAGTGCTTCCCTGAAATGATAGAGAACATTCCAGGTAATGAGAGAAAGAATAGCCAGAATGAATCAGAAAGAAGAGTCTTAACCACAAAATACATAGCGAAACATTACCCAAGAAACACCTGGATCCATGCATACGCAGATGGATCAGCAACAAATGCAACAGAAAATGGAGATGGAGGAGTCTTTCTGAGCTTAAGCAACGGTACTCAAAAAAGGCTGTCAGTCGTAACAGGAAAATTCTCAAATAACTTCAGAGCAGCGGCCTTAAAAATGTCAGCAGAAGTCTTTATGAAAGAAGAACGCTCAGAGAGACAAGCAGCTCTCGTCACAGATGTGCTGTTAGTGATTACGATACTTAAGAATCAGAATAATGCTGACTGGATGACCTAACAGTAACACTTCACAAACTGTGTCAGCAATTCAAAAGCGTTGTGATACAGTGGATCCCATCTCACTGCAACATCCCCAGAAATGAAGAGGCTGACAGACTGACAAAGGAAGGGAGAAAGCTACCTCAACTTGACACAAGCTTAACTTATGAAGAGGCCAAGAGTTTTATCAAGAGCAGCTACAGGAGCAAGTGGGAAGCAGAGCATCTAGGCCACCAAAAAAAATGATGCATATTACCAGCTCAGCAGAAGTGAGAAGTGAACAAGTGGTAATCTTCAGACTTCGCACAGGTCACAATGGACTGGGATACAATCTATTCAGGAAGTTAAAGATAGGAACTACCAATGAGTGTGACTGTGGCACTGATAAAATGACTGCAGAACATCTGCTTCAAAGGTGCCCAACATATTAGGAATAGAGAAAGCGCATATGGCCATCACCAGTACCATTCCTGGAAAAACTCTATGGAGATATCAACAGCCTCAAAACTGACACTGCTTTCTTTGAACATATTCAAGTTGATGTCTGAGGACGAACAAAGAAGAAGAAAGCTAAAGCAGCTGTGTATTCTGGGATATGTTCTTGATAATTTTTAGCTTCAAATAAATTTTTGTTATTTACTTTTTTTATATATCAGTCCTTTGTGATACATTTTGGAGTTAAATTTTTCTGTCACTATTTCATATTTTTAATAAGTAAACCAGTAATTGTAAGTGTGAGTTATATTTCCATAATTATGTTTCTAAATGGCAACTAAACTCCGCCTATGCCGGTCCCAAGCCCGGATGAAAAAGGAGGAGGGCGGCCTGCATGGAGGCCGTAAGGAGGCAGCCCCTCCACCATGCAAAGGCACAACAGGCCAATCACCTGTTTGCTTTAAATCATGATTACACGAACTACAAGAGAGAAAACCGGACTGATTCTAAAGGCGACGAACTGGAACGGACTACGGACTACGACTTATGGAACTTGGAACACAAGAAGTATAAATGGGAAGGAAGAGGAGCTGGTGGAAGAGATGAGGAAAGCAAAACTAGAAATCCTGGCTATAACGGAAACGAAGAAAAAAGGACAAGGAGTCATGGATCTCGATGGCAACACGTTGCTCTACAGTGGTGTACCCATATCTGAAAGAGCTAAAGGGGGCGTGGGTTGCATTGTGGCCCAAAATCAAAATGATAGTATCAAGGGATGGAACTTTGTCTCGGAGCGCATTATGGTTGTAAAACTAAAAGAAGGAGAAACCATAGTCAACCTGGTCATAGTGTATGGGCCAAATGAGGATGAGAGAGCAGAGGTCAAGGAGGAATTCTTCGAGCTGCTTCAAAGGACAGTGGATGACTGCCTAGATGAAGTTATTATGCTCAGAGATTTTAATGCAACTCCGCCTATGCCGGTCCCAAGCCCGGATGAAAAAGGAGGAGGGCGGCCTGCATGGAGGCCGTAAGGAGGCAGCCCCTCCACCATGCAAAGGCACAACAGGCCAATCACCTGTTTGTCTAAAACTATGATTACAAGCAATATAAGAGAGAAAACCGGACTGATTTTAAAGGCGACGAACTGGAACGGACTACGGACTACGACTTATGGAACATGGAACACAAGAAGTATAAATGGGAAAGAAGAGGAGCTGATGGAAGAGATGAGGAAAGCAAAACTAGAAATCCTGGCTATTACCGAAACAAAGAAAAAGGGACAAGGAGTCATGGATCTCGATGGCAACACTCTGCTATACAGTGGTGTACCCACATCTGAAAGAGCTAAAGGGGGCGTGGGTTGCATTGTGGCCAAAAACCAGAAAGATAGTATCAAGGGATGGAACTTTGTCTCGGAGCGCATTATGGTTGTAAAACTAAAAGAAGGAGAAACCATAGTCAACCTGGTCATAGTGTATGGGCCAAATGAGGATGAGAGAGCAGAGGTCAAGGAAGAATTCTTCGAGCTGCTTCAAAGGACAGTGGATGACTGCCTAGATGAAATTATCATGCTCGGAGATTTCAATGCCAGAGTTGGAAATGACCATGCTAGATGGGGTGGAGTTATCGGAAGATATGGAGAAGATACTCTCAATGACAATGGAAAGCGACTCCTCAGATTCTGCAGTGAGCAGAATCTGATCATTACCAACACAAAGTTCCCCCATAAGCGCATACATGCATATACTAGGTGTGAACCAACAAAGAATGAGAAGTCAGTGATCGACTATGCCATTGTTAGGAGGAGCTCATTCAAATATGTCCGGGATGCTAGAGTCTGGAGGGGGCCAGAGATTGGAAGTGATCACTACCTGCTTACAATTAAAAGAACAACTGAAAGAGTTGCTCAGCCTAGGAACTGCCCAGCACCACGCAAGAAACCAAGTAAACGAACGGAAGAAATGAGCATTAAGACCTACAAGCTGAAAGATCCAAAAATTAAGACCAGATATCAGGGGCTTATTGCTACAGCGGTGAGAAACACAGAAGAACAACCTGATGACTTGGAAACCCTGTGGCTTAAATTCAAGGACATCATAAAGACAGCTGCTGCAGAAGCATGTGGTGAAGTCCGACTTGGGAACAAGAGAAAGAGGACACCTTGGTGGACAGAAGAAGTCAAAGAGAAAATAAGAGAGAAGAAAATGGCATGGAAACAATACTTGGGAGCTAAAAACACAGCAGGACAAATAGAGAAATATAGAGAATATGTGATACTCAGAACAGAAGCAAAGAACAAGGTGCTAGCAGCAAAACAGAAGTCCTGGGAAGAATTTGGAGAAAAGCTAGAAAAGGATGCGCAAGAAAACCAGAAAATTGTTCTATAAGACCCTAAAGAACATGAGGAAGGAAAAACAATGTCCTCTTAAATTTATAAAGGACAAGCAAGGCAAATTGCTTACTGCCCCGAAGGAAGTAATGGAAAGATGGAAAGAATATTTCTCAGAACTCCTTGATGGTGAGCAAGGTAGAGCATCAGAAATGATAACCACTAGCACAGAAGAGGATACAAATGGTGATGAAGATGACATAAAGATGGAAGAACTGAAGGCAGCACTGGAGAAAATCAAGATGGGCAAAGCAGCAGGGCATGATGGTATAACACCAGAAATGGTTAAGTACATGGGAGCATCAGGCGACCTATTACTCCTAAGGGTCCTACAAGCAGCATGGTGCAACAAGGCCATACCAAAGGATTGGGAGATTGCCATCATAACACCGATTTTTCAAAAAGGGTGACAATCGACAATGTGGAAACCACAGAGGCATATCCCTTCTCAGTGTCCCTGGTAAAATCTACTCTAGAATCCTAGAGCAGAGACTCCGATGCCTAGCTGAGCCACAATTGGATGAAGCCCAGTGCGGATTCCGAGCAAACCGAAGTACTCAAGACCTAATCTTCACACTCAGGCAGCTGAGTGAAAAGGCCCTTGAGTACAAGAGTGAGATCCATCTTTGTTTCATAGATCTGGAAAAGGCGTTTGACAGGGTCCCCTGGAGCAAACTTTGGGACTGTTTGGCAAGGAAGAACATTCCAGCACCTCTGATACATGCTATACAGAGCTTCTACAAGTCTTGCAGAAATTATGTGAGGACAGCAAACTATAAGTCAGAAGAGTTCAAGACCACCACTGGTGTAAGACAAGGCGATATCCTGTCACCTTATCTTTTCATACTTCTCATGGACGATGTCATCAAGGCATGTAAGGAGAGAACAAGAAAGTATTCAGTGGGGTACTGGAAGATGAGACAGGTCTGTATTTCAGAGCTAGCATTTGCTGATGATGTTGTCCTGATTGCTAAATCAGAGACACATCTCCAATCCAACCTGCAAGTCTGGAAGGAAGAGCTGGAGAAGAGAGGGATGGTCATAAGCAGCTCTAAAACAAAATCCATGGTGATATCACGAGAAGAAAGAAAACATCAGATTAAGTTGGGAGAACAGGTCCTGGAGCAGGTCGACCACTTTAAATATCTCGGAGCTATTATAGACCGAAAGGGGGGCATCAAAGAAGAGTTGGCCACTCGAAAAGCAGCGGCTGGGAGACTTTATCAGGCCATAAATCGAGGATTCCTCAGCAAGAAAGAGGTTGGTAAGAAAACGAAGATGGCTGTATACCGCTCCACCTATGTCCCAGTCTTGACATATGGATGCGAGTCATGGGCAATGACTACAACCCACAAAAGCCAGATCCAAACCTCAGAAATGAGGTATCTGAGGAAGGTGGTTGAAGTAACAAGAAGAGACATGGTCCGCAACCAGACGATACGTCAAGGCCTAAAATCCCACCCGCTGCAGACCCAAATAGAACAGTCCCAACTAAGATGGTTTGGCCATGTCTGCAGAATGGGAGAAGATCGGCTACCACGACAAGCATGGGAAACAAAGAGCCAGGGATCCAGACCTCCAGGACGACCCAGAGGCCGCTGGGAGGACAACATTAGACAATCTTTGAAGGACCGAGGACTAGAATGGAACCAGGCCAGGAAGAAGACAGCTGATAGAATAGTCTGGCGCTCTCTCTTCCAAACCTCTACACCTCACGGTAGAAGAGGAACGACTAAGTAAGTAAGTAAGATTTTAATGCCAGAGTTGGAAATGACCATGCTAGATGGGGTGGAGTTATCGGAAGATATGGAGAAGATACTCTCAATGACAATGGAAAGCGACTCCTTAGATTCTGCAGTGAGCAGAATCTGATCATTACAAACACAAAGTTCCCCCATAAGCGCATACATGCATACACTAGATGTGAACCAACCAAGAATGAGAAGTCAGTGATCGACTATGCCATTGTTCGGAGAAGCTCATTCAGATATGTCCGAGATGCAAGAGTCTGGAGGGGGCCAGAGATTGGAAGTGATCACTACCTGCTAACAATCAAACGAACAACTGAAAGAGTTGCTCAGCCTAGGAACTGCCCAACATCACGCAAGAAACCAAGTAAACGAGCAGGAGAAATGAGCATTAGGACCTACAAGCTGAGAGAGCCAGAAATTAAGACCAGATATCAGGGGCTTATTGCTACAGCAGTGAGCAACACAGAAGAACGACCTGATGACTTGGAAACCCTCTGGAATAAATTCAAGGATACATAAAGACAGCTGCTGCAGAAGCATGCGGTGAAGTCCGACTTGGGAACCAGAGAAAGAGGACACCTTGGTGGACAGAGGAAGTCAAAGAGAAAATAAGAGAGAAGAAAATGGCATGGAACCAATACTTAGGAGCTAAAAACACAACAGGACAAATGGAAAAATATAGAGAATATGTGACACTCAGAACAGAAGCAAAGAACAAAGTGCTAGCAGCAAAACAGAAGTCCTGGGAAGAATTTGGAGAAAAGCTAGAAAAAGATGCACAAGAAAACCAGAAATTGTTCTATAAGACCCTAAAGAACATGAGGAAAGAAAAACAATGCCCTCTCAAATTTATAAAGGACAAGCAAGGCAAATTGCTTACTGCCCCGAAGGAAGTAATGGAAAGATGGAAAGAATATTTCTCAGAACTCCTGGATGGTGAGCATGGTGAAGCATCAGAAATGATAACCACTAGCACAGAAGAGAAAACCAATGATGGTGAAGATGACATAAAGATGGAAGAACTGAGGGCAGCACTAGAGAAAATCAAGATGGGCAAAGCAGCAGGGCATGATGGTATAACACCAGAAATGGTTAAGTACATGGGAGCATCAGGCGACCTATTACTCTTAAAGGTCCTACAGGCAGCATGGTGCAACAAGACCATACCAAAGGATTGGGAGATTGCTATCATAACACCAATTTTCAAAAAGGGTGACAATCGACAATGTGGAAACCATAGAGGCATATCCCTTCTCAGTGTCCCTGGTAAAATCTACTCTAGAATCCTAGAGCAGAGACTCCGACGCCTAGCTGAGTCACAATTGGATGAGGTCCAGTGCGGATTCCGAGCAAACCGAAGTACTCAAGACCTAATCTTCACACTCAGACAGCTGAGTGAAAAGGCCCTTGAGTATAAGAGTGAGATCCATCTTTGTTTCATAGATCTGGAAAAGGCGTTTGACAGGTTCCCCTGGAGCAAACTTTGGGACTGTTTGGCAAGGAAGAATATTCCAGCACCTCTGATTCATGCTATACAGAGCTTCTACAAGTCTTGCAGAAATTATGTGAGGACAGCAAACCATAAGTCAGAAGAGTTCAGGACCACCACTGGTGTAAGACAAGGTGATATCCTATCACCTTACCTCTTCATACTCCTTATGGACGATGTCATCAAGGCATGTAAGGAGAGAACAAGAAAGTATTCAGTGGGGTACTGGAAGATGAGACAGGTCTATATTTCGGAGCTGGCATTTGCTGATGATGTTGCCCTGATTGCTAAATCAGAGGCACATCTCCAATCCAACCTGCAAGTCTGGAAGGAAGAGCTGGAGAAGAGAGGGATGGTCATAAGCAGCTCTAAAACAAAATCCATGGTGATATCACGAGAAGAAAGAAAACATCAGATTAAGTTGGGAGAACAGGTCCTGGAGCAGGTCGACCACTTTAAATGTCTCGGAGCTATTATAGACCGAAAGGGAGGCATCAAAGAAGAGTTGGCCACTCGAAAAGCAGCGGCTGGGAGACTTTTTCAGGCCATAAATCGTGGATTCCTCAGCAAGAAAGAGGTTGGTAAGAAAACGAAGATGGCTGTATACCGCTCCACCTATGTCCCAGTCTTGACATATGGATGCGAGTCGTGGGCAATGACTACAACCCACAAAAGCCAGATCCAAACCTCAGAAATGAGGTATCTGAGGAAAGTGGTTGAAGTAACAAGAAGAGACATGGTCCGCAACCAGACGATCCGTCAAGGCCTAAAATCCCATCCGCTGCAGACCCAAATAGAACAGTCCCCAACTAAGATGGTTTGGCCATGTCTGCAGAATGGGAGAAGATCGGCTACCACGACAAGCATGGGAAACAAAGAGCCAGGGATCCAGACCTCCAGGACGACCCAGAGTCCGCTGGGAGGACAACATTAAACAATCTTTGAAGGACCGAGGACTAGAATGGAACCAGGCCAGAAAGAAGACAGCTGATAGAATGGTCTGGCGCTCTCTCTTCCAAACCTCTACACCTCACGGTAGAAGGGGAACGACTAAGTAAGTAAGTAATGGCAACTATAGTTTGAGATTTGTTTGTATACTGTGCCCATTCATGAAATCTACATCAGTTAGCAGCTACCTTCTGATATTTTCTATGTTCAAAACTGTAAAAAAAAAAAAAAAAAATCAGTCATTGTTTTCTATGATGTTCTAATCTTTGTTGCTCATCTTATTAGTTCTTTGATCTGTGCTGGCTAGATTATATTTTGATAATTGTTGTATTAAATGGGAGGGAATGAAAGTGACAACGGTAGTAAAAACAAACAGTAATAGCAATAATGCCCATTTTAGTTCCTAAGGATCTCTTAAGAGACAAAGAAAGAATAGAACTATACTAATATGAGGTTGAGCATGAGGCTGGGTTGTGCATGAGGCTGGGTTGAGCATGAGGCTGGGTTGTGCATGAGGCTGGGTTGTGCATGAGGCTGGGTTGTGCATGAGGCTGGGTTATGCATGAGGCTGGCAACCTCATCATGTAAAACAAGTTGCTACAGAGACCATCATTGCAAGAGCATGTCAATGATTTTTGCAGGCTTCCTACAAGGAGACCAGCAGACATAGTTTGCTTGCTGCATGGAGAGCACAACAGATGATGATGGCAACAGCAGCAGTGGTAATAAAAGCAGTTTTAGTAGGAGTTTGTTACATCTTTTAACTGCGTGAATAAGTATATATTTATTTTTGAGGTAGCATTATCTGTATTGTCAGAGATTAACAATTCATCTACAGGTTTACAGCTAGAAAACGTGCATATATTTTACAATTTCTGTATTTTTATTAATGCACTTTAGACCAGTTCCGAAAGAGTGCTGTTTAGCGCCTTCTTAGTTAACATGTGTATATCAAAACTGTAAGCTCCCTGACACTGAAGCCATCATGTCTGTTCACTACATGACCAGACACTAACAACACAGCACCTTATTAATTCCACCTTTTCACATCTCATCCAAAATTTTGCAACAAATCTTTATTGTGTCTTTCCTAATATTTTAAGCTGTTTCTGTAGAAGTGTAGCTCAGTGTAAATTGTTATCAGTTTTAAAATTGTATTTATGTTTTAAATTTTGTTTAATTGAAGACATCTTCAATGATTGTCTTTGTTATTGATAGGTCAAGAAGTTGCCAGGAAAAGCTTTTTGCCCATTTAGTTAAGAGCTGTGTCTGCACTGATTTAGTCAAGAGTTCTGCTAAAGCAACAGACATTTTTATTCACCATATTCAGCTTTGTCCATTCAACCAGTCACAGGTGAAAATTTGCTATTAACTTATGAGATGTTAGAATGAAGGCCCTGAATTTTATATCCCTAATTATCTGTATTTAATCTGGTAGCAGAGCATAATGAAAAAAAATTACTTTATGCAAGGAAATGTCTTAAATACCTTTAGGCTTATTTGTAAGGAATAAGGGGACAGTTTGTACCAAAGTGAATAAGAGGACAGTTTATACCAAAGTGAATGAGGGGACAGTTTGTATCAAAGTGAATGAGGGGACAGTTTGTACCAAAGTGAATGAGGGGACAGTTTGTATCAAAGTGAATGAGGGGACAGTTTATATCAAAGTGAATGAGGGGACAGTTTGTACCAAAGTGAATGAGAGGACAGTTTATACCAAAGTGAATGAGGGGACAATTGTATCAAAGTGAATGAGGGGACAGTTTGTACCAAAGTGAATGAGGGGACAGTTTGTATCAAAGTGAATGAGGGGACAGTTTATATCAAAGTGAATGAGGGGACAGTTTGTACCAAAGTGAATGAGAGGACAGTTTATACCAAAGTGAATGAGGGGACAGTTTGTACCAAAGTGAATGAGGGGACAGTTTGTACCAAAGTGAATGAGGGGACAGTTTGTACCAAAGTGAATAAAGGGACAGTTTATACCAAAGTGAATGAGAGGACAGTTTGTATCAAAGTGAATGAGGGGACAGTTTGTATCAAAGTGAATGAGGGGACAGTTTGTACCAAAGTGATAGAGGGGACAGTTTGTATCAAAGTGAATGAGGGGACAGTTTGTACCAAAGTGAATGAGGGGGCAGTTTGTACCAAAGTGAATGAGGGGACAGTTTGTACCAAAGTGAATGAGGGGACAGTTTGTATCAAACAATGCAGTAATGAATGAGCATTTATATGTTTTGAGAAAAAAATGTCAGCCATACTAATATGACTTTTGATAAATTGGTATCTGCTCAGAATAGAATTGAAATGGTATGACAAGATCACCAAATAAAGTTTTTGTTATAGTTGTAAATAAGTTTGAATATTTCTTGAGCTTAAAACAAAAATGTGATGTTCTTATTATCATATGGCGTTACCTACAAATATATTCCTTATAATGTGATAACGTCCCTGTTATAGTCAGGCAGATGTAGAATACCACAAGTTATGAGCCTTTCTTCCTTGAAAGAAGAAGCTGTCAACATGAAGTCTTTTGTTGAATCTGACAATAACTGTTTGGCTGAATCAGGAATAAAATATGAGTCGTCACCCCATCATTTAAAAATATGCTCTTCTGATGGTAAGGTAAGATTATGTGCCAGTGAAAATTAGAATCTTGAATCATTAGCATTTGGATGGATTGTGGAAGTTTTGGAATTAGCAGAAGGAAAAAAATGAAGGCTTTGAAAAATTTTGAAACTTTACAGTAATAACTGTAAAAAACATATGCAAAATATTGACACTATGAACTTGAAATAACTTGCCAAGATAGCTGCTGAGTAGACTTGAAGATTTATTAAGCATAAATTTGAAAAATGCAAAATGTGAGTGAAAAATTTCCCAGTGAAACACCATTTCTAACTATGCATAAAACGAGCACTTCAGCTATAGAACTGTCACTAGAACTACTACTGAAGCTGTCCTTAGATTTGAGGGGAAGTTTTTATGGTAGTACATACAACATGTTTCCTCAGTGTGTGCCCTATCCATTACCAGAATCTTCTTCTCATCTCTTCTGGGACATCTATAAGGTATTGAAAATATAAACATCTTCAAGGATATGGTATCATTTTTTGGAGTTCGCCAGGGATGTATCCTGTCACCAGTGTTCTTTAACATTTATCTAGAACATATTATGCAGGAGGCTCTCTACGATTATAAATCAACCATATCGATTGGAGGCCGACCTCTGTGTAATCTACGTTCTGCTGATGATATTGATCTGATAGCTGGAACAGAATCAGAACTTCAAGACCTTACCTCTAGACTGGAGAAAGTAACAAGAACATATGGGATGGAAATTAATATAGAAAAAAGCAAGATATTGGTGAATAGCCATAAGAAACATGTTCCGACCAACATTACGTTAAATGGGCAAACGTTAGAAGAAGTTAACACCTTTAAATATCTCGGGTTCACTATATGTAGTGATGGAAGATCAAATAAAGAAATCAAGACAAGACTTGAGATGGCCTCAACTGCCATGACAAGGTTGAATGTGATCTGGAAAAGTAACATCAGTTTTCCTGTGAAGATCAAATTATACAAATCACTTGTATTATCTATTCTCTTGTATGGGTGTGAGGGCTGGACACTCACTGCAGATACGGAGCGAAGGATTCAGGCTTTCGAGCATAAATGTTATAGAAGAATTTTTGCGCATTTGCTATAAAGAGCACAAAACAAATGTCTATGTTAGAGAGAAGATAAACACCTATGCAGGCCATCAAGAACCACTTTTGTCAATAGTGAAACGTCGAAAGCTTGCCTGGTTTGGGCATGTAACTCGTCATGACTCCCTTTCGAAAACGATCCTCCAGGGAACAGTCGAAGGTAAACGGAGAAGAGGAAGGCAAAGAAAATCCTGGGCTGATAACATCAAAGAATGGGCAGGACACGGTTTCTCCACACTTGTACGCATTGCTGAGAATAGAGAGCAGTGGAGGACCCTGTCTGCTGATGCTTCCACCATGGCACCCCTACGACCCATGACGGGTTATGGGTTGAGATGATGATGATGATCATTTTTTTTTTCATAATTTCTCCTTTTCGCTCATTACCAGCATCTTCTCCTCACAGTTTGTTCTATTAGTTTTTGTCTGGTTCCTTCCATCAGTTCCACATTGGTCATCTTGTCATACCATTTCAGTTCTTCCATTCTGTGCTAGCACCTACTTATGAAGTGTGAATATGGTTGTCAGTTTTGTTGTTCCCCATGTTTCAGAGCCAGAAAGTCAGATTGACTCGACATTTGAGTTGATTGTTTTTTTTTAAAATTTGATTTAATATATTTTTAAATTTCCTAATGCCATGAAAGCTCCTCTTGTCTACTGTATTCTTACTGTGATGTCATGATCTATTCCTCCATCATTGTCTTATATTGCTGTCAAGATATATGCATGACTGCACATCTTGTAGGGACGTATCTTCCAGTGCAGTCGGGCTATTGTTAGTCACACTTATTCTCATTATCTTTGTCTTGTCTCTATATATTCTCAGACCCAGTAGCTGTATGCATGGAGGCATATCTGGAGTCGTACTTTTACAACCACCAGCTATGCACCATGTTATAGTATGTGTACGTGGATGTGAACCTCTATCTGTGAGGCTAATTACACCCTCACAGACTCTTTAAATCATCCACACACTTCCAGGAATTCCCCCAGTGGTGAAACATGTTGATAACCCATCATTGCCCACTAAGCACGGAGGAGTCACTTGAGCCCCAGATGTAACTCTGGCTTTTACCTGGTTGCCTGTGTGCAGGAGGATCTCACTATGGACCCCAATAGGCAGGGAGAGCTGAGAAGTGGCTTTTTGTAGGACATGACGATTCCTTTGGAGAGCCCAGAACCAGAGCATAATATTTTAGCTCTACAAATTTGGAGAGCCCCCTTGGATGGCAGGGAATGCACAGTATGCCACACGCTTCTTCCCCCTAGCTTGGGACTAGAAGTGATGATCCTTTAAATGCAAGCCAAGCTGGAGAAACTGGAGCTTATGACTTCAACTCAACACGTTTCAGGATGGCAGAACAGCCACAGGAAAAGCCTAGATCAACAGTGTAGATAATACCAAGGAGTCTTCAACTTGGTATTGGCTGCATAAGAGCGAGAAACTAAGCAGTCCTAGTTAAACAACAACAACAAAACCCAGTAGCTGTGACCTCTCATCAAGTATTTTCATTTTGTGTTGCATCTGGTTTCCATGATGGTACAGAAGTGCCAGGTCATTAGCAAACTAAAGATCATAAAGCTTTATCAGAGTCCACTGAATTCTTTTTCTATTTGAAATTTGTTTTGAATATTGCTATGGATTATGGTAAACCCAGGTGCATATCTTCTTCTTCTTCTTCCATCCTTAGCCATCAACCGGCAAAGCAGTATGTGGCCAGTACGCCTAGTGGCGTCTTAGGGCAACAACAAATTGATCAATCTATCGCTGTTTCCACCACGCCTAGTGGCGTCTTTGTATTCTTTTTTTGGAACAAAAACAGACCAAACAATCTATCATTGTTTCCGTAATCAGATTGGTTGGCAAGCAGGTGATCAGCCCACTGCAGGTGCATATAGGGCTTCTTTAAATACATATTTTGTTAGTTTAGCAACATAAAATAATGTTATTCTTGGTTAAGTGTATTAATTATTAGGAATTCTTTAATTATAGTAATGTGACAAACTGCCATGGTCATAATCATTGTTTTCCTGTTTTAGTTATTGTACCATGTAGGCCTAGTGTGAAAGTCAGGTCAGTTTTACTTAACTAAGCAACATTACCTCGTCTTTAACCAGGTATTTTAATAAACAGCAAAAGTAAAAAAAGAACGATGGCAGACTGTTTCATTTATGTCTCATTTTATTATTTACTTTTTATTCTTTTAGCTTCAATCAATACCCTTTAGCTCTCCGAGGAGCATAGGCTTTCAACAAACACATGCCAAGTCTTCCTGTCCCGTGCCATCTGCTCAAGTTCTTTCCATGTTTTCCTCATCATTTTCACCTCTGTTTCCAGTTCTCTTCTCCATGTGTTTTTTGGTCTACCTCTGCCTCTCTTTCCCTGTGGATTCTAGAACAAGGACTGCCTTGTAATGCTATCAACAGGTTTCCTCAATGTGTGTCCTATCCATCGCCAGCATCTTCTTCTCAGCTCTTGTTCCACTGGCACTTGTCTGGTTCTCATCAATTCCACATTTGTGACTTTGTCATACCATTTCAGTCCTTCTATTCTACGCAAGCACCCGTTTATAAAAGTCTGTAGTTTTTTAATTGTTGTCTTTGTTGCTCTCCATGTCTCAGAGCCATACAATAGGACTGACTTGACATTTGAGTCGAAGATTCTTATTTTTGTGTTGGACTTGATTTCTCTTGACCTCCATATGTTTCCCAATGCAATGAAAGCTCCTCTTGCTTTTTGTATTCTTATTTTGATATCATTGTCTGTCCCTCCAACTTTGTCTATATTACTACCAAGATATGTGTACGATTCTACATCCTTTAGTGGTGTTTCTTCAAGTTCAATCTTGTTATCATTTTTTGCATTTATTCTCATAATCTTTTTCTTTTCCCTGTGTATTTTCAGGCCCACTTGTTGTGACCTCTCATCGAGAATTTTCATTTTCTCTTGCATCTGATTATGGTTGTGGGACAGAAGAGCCAAGTCATCTGCAAAATCCAGATCATCAAGCTGTTTAATCAGGTTCCACTGGATTCCATTTCTGTTGTGTGATGTCAATGTTTTCATAACCCAATCTATTGCTAGTAAGAAAAGAAATGGAGACAAGAGGCATCCCTGTCTCACTCACGTTCTAATCCTAAACGGTTCTGTAAGTTGTCCTTCGTGAAGACCTCTGCATGTCATGTCTTCATAGGTCTTCTTTATTAAGTTAATGATATTCATGGGAACTCCATAATGCCTCATCAGTTTCCAAAGTGATTCTCTGTCTACACTGTCAAATGCCTTTTCATAATCCACGAATCCGATGTAAAGCGGTGAATTCCATTCCAGACTTTGTTCAACTATTATTCTCAATGTGGCTATCTGGTCTGTACATGATCTGTTTTGTCAAAAACCTGTTTGTTCATCTCTCAGTTGCTTGTCTATGGACTCTTTTAATCTCTCAAGGATGATTCTGTTTAATACTTTTCCTGGCACTGATAGTAACATTATTCCTCTATAATTTGTGCACTCTTGTAAATTTCCCTTCTTAGGCAACTTGACCAGATAACCTTAGCCTTCCATTCTGCTGGTATTTCCCCTGTCTCCCAGACTTTGCCAAATAGTTTGTATAATATCTCTGTAGAGGTATCAATATCTGTTTTGATGGCCATCGGTTGCTTTTCCATCTTTCAGAAGCTGTATGGCTTTCTTTATTTCTTCTCTACTTGGTCATTCACAGCTGATTTGTAGCTCCTCTTCTGCTGACTGGATGTCTGGGGGATTAGTTGGAGCTGGTCTATTGAGAAGTTCCTCAAAATGTTCTGTCCATCTCATCATTTGTTCTTGTATATTACTAAGCAATTTTCCATTCTTATCTTTTATGAGACCATTTGCTTGCTTATATCTCCCTGTTAGCTCTTTGTGTTGTTGTACAGGTCCCCCATATTTCCTTTGGCTGCAGCTTCCTCTGCTTCCCTTGCCAACTCTTCAATATACTTCCTCTTGTCTCTTTTGATGTTTCTTCTTACTTCTTTGTTTGCTTCTATGTACACTTCATGAGCCTTGGCTTTGGAGCTTCTGGTTTTGCTTTTGTTTAAATCTGCTTTCTTGTTTTTCCTGTCTTCTATCTTGCTAATGGTTTCTGTTGTTATCCATGCTTTGTGCTGATGTTCTCTTTTCTTTTAGCTTAGTTCTCACTTTAAAAAAAAAAAATCTGTTTTTCTTTATTTGTCCCTGAAGAAGACCTTGTGGTCATAATATAGGTAGTTTGTCTATCCTTTGTGTTAGTAAAACATACATTAGCTCTTTTTGTTATCCCAACTGCAAAGGGCTGGCAACCTCATATATAACTAATTGCTATAGAAACCACTGCTGCAAGAGCATGTGAATGCTTGATGCAGTCTTCCTGTATTGGGCCAGCTGCAATGGTGGCTCCATACTCCCTTAAGGATGACAAAAGAAAATGATGAATGATGACTCTTTATTTGATATTCCATGATAAATAAAACAGTAGTCCAGAATGTTGTAATATGTTATTGCTTTTTAAGTTTTGTTATTTACACAAATTGCTGTAAAATTTTCATTGTAGATACTTGTTGGACACATCAAGACATGTTCAGAGGGAACAGTGTTTCAGGATTACACAGGCCAGCTCCATGTGGTCATTCTTTCAGAGACTGATGCCATCCAGTCTGACAGACATGAGGGTAGCCTCAGTGATGGATATCCAGGGCTTGGCAAGGAAAGGGCTGAACATGACAGTCACTCTCAGCCACACATATGTTGTCAGTGTTGTCTTAGTCAGCATGAACCAGGGACATGGTTAATCTGTCCAGTTCTAGATCCCTGGGTGATTGGGAAGACTCTCTTTGTGACTAGGTTTCACACTGTTCTAGAAAGTTATCATAATACAAGAACACTGGATGCCTTGAACAGTGACAGTAAGAATGTTTGCATGTACCTGGCTTTTACTTTGCTTGATTGTGTTTTACTGGATATAGTGGAGGACAGTTCCTCATTGAGTGCTGGTTCATCTCCAGCTTCAGTCTCATCCTCACATAATGTTTCTTCAAGTTCTTCAGGTCAGGGGAGACTGACAAGAGTGAGGAAATATGATAATGAGTGTACGAGTTATGTCTATGTACATGAGAAACAGCCTTTAATTTATACAGGCAACCAGTTCAAAGACATAAAAACTTGCCAGTTCAGAATTCTTGGCAATGTTATTGTACCTGACTTAAAAACAGGGAGTACCATGAGATGTTGTGAAAAATGTGTTAGAAGAAGCAAAAGCTCAGAAGATTGTGCTTTGGAAAATGTAGCATCAAGACAACAAGAAAAGCCTTTAACAGACTGCAGTAAACAAAATTCAACTCCACAGAGGGCTAAGTCCATCTGTGCTTCCTTCTCAGATGTATCAAGCAATTGGTACAGCTGCATTACTAATGGCCATCTGTACAAGTTCACATCAAAAGCCAACAGTAACTCTGATCCTTTTGAACCAAAATTTTCTAAAGTCCGTCTGCATCAAGTGGCTGAACGTTGTAATGTAATGATGGCCATAGAAATGCCCAAAGACCTGCTTATTGAGAGAATACCACTGACCTCATCTGAAACAGGCAGGGAGTTTGAAGATGTTCAAATAATGCAGCCAGTCAGTCAGATCTTGTCTGCAAGGTAACTTTTCATTCCTATATAGTAATTATTTCATCATTATTACCCTTTAGCTCCCCTAGGAGCATAGGCCTTCAACAAACGTATGCCAAGTCTTTCTGTCACGTGCCATCTGCTCAAGGTCTCTCCATGTCTTCCTCATTCCTTTCATGTTTGTCTCCAGTTCTCTTCTCCATGTGTTCATCAGTCTCCCTCTACCTCTCTTACACTGGGGATTCCAGA
The DNA here is from genome assembly GCA_024509875.1 of Oreohelix idahoensis. Lineage (NCBI taxonomy): Eukaryota > Metazoa > Mollusca > Gastropoda > Stylommatophora > Oreohelicidae > Oreohelix > Oreohelix idahoensis. The sequence goes on from JAMPIV010015129.1 coordinate 264,018, forward strand.
TCAAGAACTGCTTTGTAATACTATCAACAGGTTCATCAGCATGAATCATGTCCATTGCCAGCGCTGTCTTCTCATCTCTTGCTCCACTGGCACTTGTCTAGTTCTTATCATCAGTTCCACATTTGTAAACTTGTCATATTACTTCAATCCTTCTATTCTGCGCAAGCATTCATTTAAGAAAGTCTGTAGCTTTTTCATTGTCGTTTTTATTTTTCTCCATGTTTCAGAGCATTACAATAGGACTGACTTGACATTTGAGTTGAACATTCTTATTTTTATATTATGTTTACAGTAACTAAATTTATTATTAAATATTAAGTAACTGTCATTGATTGTTGGATGAATGTTAATAAATGTATTGAGATTCTTGAACAAGTAATTGCATAACAATAACTGGAAACACTCGAGAAATAATCAGGAACATGTTTAATCTGCCATCTGGCTTAGAGATAAGGAGACAGGAAGGGAGTGTATTAAGGGGAAGTAACTCTAACAATGACAGTAATTAATAAGCAGCACTAAATAAAAAGCAATGCCATCAACAACTGTAACATAACACGAACAGGAGAAGAAGAAGAAGACAAGAGAGACCTTGGAAAATTAACCACATTATCTAGGTAGATATTAAAGACAGCCAATTTAAGACATCAGAGACTGCAGGAAATGGATTTACATGGTCACCAATGGTAGTCAGTGTGGCATTCAGTAATGAATTCCTTGTTGGAAACTGTATCTGAGGAAACTCTGAAGATGAATTCTGATCAATCAGCAGCACAAGCAAAGCAATCAGTGACTATCATGCCTGGTGGCGTCTTGCAGGGCAGCAACAATCTCCACCTTGCTTAGTTGGCAGCCATCCATAGAGTGGTGCTCCAGCATGTGTCTGGTTCATGCTTTGTATCTCTGCTTCCACAGTCTCTGCCAGGTGGCTGTTGCTTAGACCCTCTTTTGCTTTCTTTCTGGACTCCATACCATGGCAGCTCTGGTGATGGTGTCAGGGTCTTGGCCAACCCAATTCCAGCATTTACCCATTATGGTGGTGTGCTGGGCTTCTTGATGGCTCAGAGTTAGCAGCTCTTGGTTGGTGATGGTTTTTGGCCACAAAATTTAAAGAATATTTCTTAGGCAGGTTGTGTGCAAAGAGGACAGTTTGGACATTTCCAATTCTGTTACTCTCCAGTATTCAGCACTGTACAGAAGTACAGAAATTGCACAGCTCTTATATATTTTTAATATAGTGTTTGTACTGTACTGGAAAGACTTCCAGATTTTGTTTAGATTGGCAAAGGCTATTCTGGCTTTACGTATTCGGTTACTGATGTTTTTGCTTGTGCTGCCATCTGGTGTTACTATGCTTCCTAAAAATGTCAATTTCGTTGTATAGTCTAACTCTTGGTCTCTTATTTTTATGGGCGCTGGATTTCTTACACTCATGTCTTCTGTCTTCTTGAGACAAGCATATAATAACTGAGTAGAAATGGTCAGGAAAGGTAGACAGGCAGCTTGAAGATGGATGAGAAGGGTGGCAGACATCTTAATGATGAAGAAGATAATTTATCAAGTCAAAATTAATGCACCAGTTCAAAATTTACTTAGAATATCTTGCAATGGTTTAGTTGTAGAAAAAGGAGAGAAACTATACTGAAGCACATTAAAAACGCACCACCTGTATAATCCAGGAACAGAGTGTGAAATGTAAATATAAGTGTGTACAAGTTTACATATTTGGAATCTTTATTCATTTTCCTATGAATCCATGCTGGTCATTAATTTGTACATTTGATTGTTATGAAATTCATTGCATTCTGTGCAGGCAAGGGAGAAAACCAAAAATACAAAAAAATGCATGTGCGTTATCCTGCTGGAGAAGCTGCAAGTCTGGATAAATTGTGAACGCAGGAGCAACCAGTGCATCCAGAACCTCATCTCGATATGTCACAGCATTAACATTTCCACGGAAGACGTGAAGAGGCAAGCGATGGTGAAAACTGAATCCTCCCCAAATGTGAATACTGCCACCTCGAAATCGGTTGACACAGCAATCTGCAAAGCGCTCTTCACACCGTCGCTAAATCCGCATACGTCCATCTGCAAAGGATATGTTGAATCTGTTCTCGTCTGTGAATAGGACAGCATTCAACTGCAGTCTAGTCCATCTGATATGTTGCTCTGCCCATTGCAGGCGCTGCTAACGATGTCTGTGAGTCAAGTTTGGCCCAACATAAGGTCGTCTTGCAGTAAGGCCTGTATCTCTGAGTCGTCGTATGACTGTCATTCGAGAGACTTGCCCATGTCTACCCACTATTGCTCTTGCTGTTTGACTTGCCGGGAGAGTCAATTCCTTAGGTGCCTCAGCACAATATGACGATCTTGCGCAGGGGTAGTAACTCGTGGTTGGCCACTCCGAAGTCTATCCCGGGCACTGCCAGTGGTTCCGTAACGTTCATTGAGACGTACAATAGTGCTGTGGTGGCAATTCATCCTTCTGGCAATGGCCCGCGAGCTCATTCAGGTCTCCAACATACCAATGGCTCGTTGGCGGTCGTTTTCAGATAGTCGTGGCATTTCAAGCACATGTACTGGGTGTTTTGTCTCAACGGCCTTTTTATACCGAGTATACTGCCACAACGAGTACGCATTTTCAGGGTCATAGCTGTTGAGAATCGTGTTGCACGTGTAACTTTCATCGTTTTCATGTAGTCTGTACACACACCCATGGGTTGAATCTTGCACTTTCCATTCCAGCAGCCATTCGCTCTCTACCGCATGGTAAACACGGGGAAAATCCATTCCCACACTTTTTTTTGCCAGCTTCTCGGCATCAGTATATATAATAGTGGTGCGTTTTTAATGTGCTTCAGTATATATCGAACAGAAGGAAGGGAAGAAAACATATTTTCTTTGTTAAAATTGAAATCATGTCCAGGGTTTTATAAAGCTAAATGTGATCTGGCATGGGTACATTGTGCTGATAAAAGAATCAAATATATAATTGAGTACCAGATATATTCTTATTCATTCATTCATCACCCTTTAGCTCCCCAAGGAGCATAGGCCCTCAGTAAACTCATGCCATGTTCTGCTGCCATCAGCTCTAGGTTTTTTCCATATTCTCATCATCCCTTTCATTTCTGTTTCCAGTTCTTGTCTCCATGTGTATTATGTCTCCCATGTGTATTGTGTCTCACTTTACCTCTTTCACCCTGGAGATTCCAGAACAAGGACTGTCTTGTAATGCTATCAACAAGTTTCCTCATTGCATGTCCTATCCATCACCAGCATCTTCTTCTCATCTCTTGTTCCACTGGTTCTTGTCATCAGTTCCACATTGGTTATTCCGTCGTAGAATTTCAGTACTTTAATTCAAAGCAGTCACCTAACTATGAAAGTGTAACTTCTTGATTGTCATATTTAATTATTCTCTGCATTTCAGAGCCATACAATAGGATACATTTAATTTGAAGATTCTAATTTTTGTGTTGGCCTTGATTTCTTTTGATTTCCATATACATCCCAATGCAGTGAAAGGGTTGGGCTTGGGGCAGGCTACCCTTTCCTATGGAAACTTAAAGCCACAAAAACTTCAACAACAGTATGAAAATTTTTATTAGTGAATGCACAATTATACCATTGTCACGGAGTGGTTTGAGGGGGTTTTTGCATGTGTGAATATTCTCAGGCTCCAGCGGGAGTTTATTAATCATTTGAGTTGTTGTGAGTTGGGAATGCTTGCCTTGTAATAATTTAGCTACAAGCAATGTTGTGAGCAGAGATTAAGACAAGCTGCTAGCTATAATTATGCGTGAATGAAGCTCAGTGGAGTGTGGAAGGTTTTCACATTTTTGGTGAATACGAATGAAAGGGGTCAGTCAGAGAGAGATGTGTGTTGGGTCAGTAGTGTGGTGGGTCAGTAGAGCGTAGACGGTAGAGCGTAGACGGTAGACAGGAGACAGCGAAGAGCGTAGAGAAGAGAAGGGTGGATGTCTATAGTAGTGCGTGAGTAGAGGGCCAGAGTTGTGCAGTGGATTTATGAAGTAGCCTGTTTTGTGGCTGTAGTTATTCCGAGGATCAGAGTGATAGTAGAATACTCGGGATTTGTTATGTCTCCAATATTTGTAATGGCCCTGCGCCCATTGTGACTTATTTGTGATATAATATATTCATGGAGATTGACATGGTTGTTGGAGTTGGTGTATTACTCCTTAGACAGTGAGCTAGACGAGCGGTGTATGAGTGTTGTCATCTTCTACATCCACCCACATACATCCTACTTGTCGCAACCATCTTAAACAAGTTTCTATTTTTATCTAGTGCCATAAAATATAATAAACCGATACAGCTGGAACATGACAAATAGATGCAAACTAATAGAGATTGAAGGTACAAGACAAAATATGCACACAGGAGAAGATGGACTGAAAACATAGAAATATACCTTAAAAATCTGGACAGTTAAAATGGAGGAAGACCTAGGAAACAAAGAAGGTGGAGATAAAATAAGTTTGCAGGCAATACTTAAGGCCTGTGAGTGCTAAATAAGTGTAGTTTTTAAAATTGTGTTGTTAAAGAAGTACTATTTTAGATGTTTTTTTTGGTCATAGGACCATTTTGTTTAGCTTTCAGACATACTTTGTTTCTTTTTTTAATTCATGATAAAATAATATAATAGTTTTTCAGAAACTGTTGTGTCATTCCAAGGTGTTATAGTCAGCAGAGACTTTGCTGTATCCTTTGCCTCAAATGTGGACAGAAAGGGTAAGTGTACAGGAACATGCCTGTGATGGGTTCTTTTGACCATCAATTAATCTGTTGCATGCTTCTAGTGGTGTTATTATGATTTTAGAACAATGTTTAAATGCGGCCAAGTGGAAACTTGTGAATAAGTTGACAGAACTTCTAGTGCACAGAAACAGCACATATTTATTTTATACTTTCCACTTATACTTTGCAGATTCAAACATATCTCAGTCATATTAAATCCATAAGGCCATCAGTAATGGGCCCACAATTCACATTTGTCCAGACAGTTATGACATCATCTGAAGATTACACATATCTGAACATAGTCCGTCTCAGTCCGTGCGTTAACTAATAATTATTACCACTCTTGTAACATAGTCCATGAAGTCTCACCAGAGACATATATCGTTCTTCATAAACACATAGAAGATCCTCACTATAATACAGACTATTTAGGACGCAGTGAAAGGCACGACCATCTTGGTCGGCTACACAATGAATAACTCCCGTTGCCGTGCACGAGCACTTACGGCATCATTCTTATGCATAACAAGGCGCTAAGCAATGTCCTTTTGAGCACTACAAAGTTCCTTAAAGATAATGGACGCTTTGTGGTGTGCATAAAGAGGTGTAACAATGCCCATGGTATATTAGTTTGATTCAGTGTGCTTCAGCAGAATATTTGACAGATCTTCAGCTTGTCCACATTTTTTTAATCATGAAGTTAATAATTTGACATAGACAAGGAAACTAATTTTAACTATTAAAAGAAGTGATGGTTTTCTCATTTTTAATGCAAGGAATTTTCTATCACTTTGTGTTTTCATGTCACTGTGTTTTCATGTCACTTTGTGTTTTCATGTCACTTTGTGTGTTTTCATGTAATTTTGAAGGGTTCTCTTCAAGTTTAAAAAAAAAAAAATAAAAGTATGGTAACATTAAAATTAATTGTAAAGAAATTTGAATGAGGAGTAAAAAAAATATAAAATTGATACAAAAGAAAGAAAACTTTATATATACCAGCTCCTAAAGATGGCCTCCCTCCATGAGTGCCTGGAAAGTGGACCCTGAATACGGGCCTGAAGATGCAGCGACAGTGATAAATGCAGTCAGCGACCCATAGCTTGACTGCTTGCGTCAGGGTCAGCGAACCAGAGCTGACCAAGACCCTACTCCACCTCCAAGTGGTGGTCCTGGAAATAGGCTGCATCACTGCAGTCTGGCTGAGAGTAGGGATCGAAGAAGGAAGGCTAACCCGGTCCCAAAAATGCCATGCTGAAACTGGATGTGTCAGGCCGAAAGGCGCAAATATCGCAGCTTTGCTGTAAATGGCGTAACAAACGTCCTTTTCAGGATGAACGCAGAGGAAGAAGAAGGACCCTGAATACTGGCCTCTCGTCCTTTAAGAGTCACACAGTTTAGAGGTGTTCTTGTTTATTTATTTATATATTTCTTTTACTTTGGTCATTAGGTGTAGTGGGGAGATTCGCTTACTTCATTTGAGCAGTATATATGTATATCTGTCAAGTTCTAACTAGGTTAATAGAAGAATGAGAAAAGACCACCCAAACAGACAACTGGTTGAAAACTGGAAGCCCATTAGCAGACTAAAACAAAAATCACCACTACAAGTAGCAACAACTATAGCAGAACAACACCACCTCCCACAGACACGAGAAATAATCGAACAGTACCCAGTCATTTATCCCGGAAAGGAGTTAAAACTTCCAGTAATAAAAACCACACTCATGTATAGCACACTAACAAGAGACACAAACCCAACAATACTTGAAAACAGCTACTTTAGACACAATAGATAGCTACCCTAGCACTGCAATACATGCATATACAGATGGCTCAGCATTCAAAGCCACCATAAATGCTGAACTTGGAGCGTATGTGAAATACTCAAATGGCAGCACACTAGAAATATATGAACTGTACAGAGAATTCTCTACTAACTACCAAGCAGAGATTACAGCAATAAACACCACACTCAAAGCAATAGACAGTCAATTCAAACAAGAAGTCCATATGCCCTCAGGTATCATAATCTTCACTGATTCAAAATCAGCACTTCTTGCTTTAGAAGAATACCTCCAAATCGAAAAAAGAGAAATAATACAGCTGGCTGAAACAGTTGACAATCTGCTAACAAAATGCGACATCAGAGTCACTCTCCAGTGGATACCAGGGCACACATACATACCAGGCAACGATAAAACAGACAGACTAGCAAAACTAGGAGAAAGCATGGTTCAAACAAACACTCCAGCAAACATGCAGACAGCTAAACGAATACTCCAAAACAACTTCAAAGAGGAATGGCTGAACCGATGGGCAAAAGGGTCTACTGGACGTGCCTTGTATAAAGAAATGGCCCATCCCAACAAAAATGACAACATTAATAACCTACGAAGTAAGGAGCAGAGCACAATATTCCAACTAAGAACAGAACACACCAGACTTAACAAGCACTTAAACAAATTAAACCCCACACATGAGCCTAATTGCCGCAACTGTACCCATCCATATGAGACAGTTCAGTATGTGCTGCTCACTTGCCCAGGACTCTCCACAGAGAGACGACAGCTATTGCCGGGCTCCCCAACGATCGCAAACACTCTATACAGCACCACTCAACAGCTACAGAGCACATGCAGGTTCTTCAGCTTGGTATTGAGCTCAGCAGCCCTAGTTAATCAACAACAACAACCAGGTTAACACAATGACTTCACTTGCTACACAATACAAGGACAATGGTTAACAACATTACATAGTTATAATTCAGTGAACTCAAACACAAAAGTACGATATCCCATAATTTTATCACAAATATCCAGAACATGATCACTAACATAAGCAGAATGCAACTTCAACACAAATCACTTAAATACTAATATATACTAACCAAAGGCAAACATTACCAACACCTGTAGAAAATATGTAACAATATCATAATCTCACTCTATGTCATAGGACCAAAGGAACACTCACAATGGTGCCTCCCTATGCACTGGCTGCATTCAGTATAAAACTTTGCCGTCCAAAAACATACACTTCACAGCTCAAGTCTTCAACTGCCTGCTCTAAAACTTGACACACGTTATCTCCCTTTCAGCCCTGACTAGCATTCAGATACAACTTTGCTCATAACACTGAGTCACACACTTGAATCTAACAACACTACACCGCTGCTGGTCACACCATGCCTATCACATGATGCCTATCACATGATGCCTATCACCAGCTATCTAGGTGAGTTCAGGTCATCATTTTCCACTTATGCATTGGTCACAATAGGTTCAAGTACCATCTATGCCACAAGTACAGGATTGGTCCAACTGATCTATGCTCCTGTGGCACCAGCCCCATGACATCCGAACATCTGCTCCAGTCTTGCCCAACTTACAGCAGTGAACAGAGTGGCATATGGCAACAACCCACTTCTCTCCTTGTTGCGCTGACTACTGCCTTCATTAGAGTCATTAATGTAGAAGTGTGAGGGCGAACGAAGAAGAAGAAACCATGCGTAAACACACCCAAGCTTAACTCACATCTACTCACAAATCAGATGAACAAATGGAGCTCCAGATAGAGCATACATTACTGACACCCATATTACAAATAGTTTATGACAGTATCTATAAAATCTACTTGTGGAATGCTAGGTCTGTTTTAGTTTATGAGTCATTTGGCTCACTTGTTGAAATATAGTCACAAAGTGATAGGCACTCCTGGGATTGGATCTAAGTCCATTCGAAAAGTACTGTCACCTCACTGTGAGTCAACCCTATTACAACACATGACCAGTTAATATGCTAAGTCTGTCAACATAAATCTTGTACTCTCTTTACAGGTACAAAGTCTCTGTCAATGACCAACATCAAACTGGAAATCAAAGAAATATTCCCACATGCAAATTTAGGTGCTGTTTCTGGTTGTAGCATTGCAGTCTTCATAGATGCTCCAAGGACAGTTTACACCTTGGGCCTTGTTCCAGGTCAGTAAAAGTCTTCTCACTAAGCTGATAAACACGTGACTTATCATTCTAGAACTTCTTACATTCAAGTCACAGCTCTCTGCTTATGTCATGCTGATAACAGAAAGTGCTTGTCTTTTGTGAATTGCCTGAATTTTGAAATGAGTTGTCTTTCATTTGATGGCTTGAATGTTTAATACCATTTTGTTTAGTTTCTACTGGTGCCCCTTTATCATATAATAGTTACGCAAACTAAAATTTGGCCATCATTTTCGGCTGTACCCGAATAGCAGGAAAATGGACCCAATTGCGAGTTTCAGACCTAATATGCATTTTCATTTAGGTTAACTAATAATTTGAAATAAAATTAGATGCAAATACAGTAGTTGTACTATTCTTTGTATTTCAACTAACAAAACAAAAAGAAGAAAACTAGTTTACTTACCGGTTTATTGAATAGAATCAGTAGAGTGAATTTTTAACACATACTCCGTTGAATTTTAAATTCCGTTAGAATTTCACTATTTAGCAACAAATATTCCGTACGAATTGCAACACTTAGCAAAACATACTACCTTATAAAATAATATAATACAAATTAATTACAATTTTATTATAGTTTTATTATATAATATATATCTCTATATATATATATATATATATATATATATATATATATATATATATATATATATATATATATATATATATATATATATATATATATAATATGAGATCATAGACCAATCATAGATTACTCACTTACTGAAAAGATTAAACAAAACATAGAAGATAAGGAAGCCAAAATAGAGACAAATATAAAATTTCATTATATTATATAATTGTTTTATAATTTTATATTTTATATATTACATAATTATAAAATTATATACATATATATAATTATAAAATATATATATATATATATATACGAGGGTCGGCAAAAAGTAATGCCTCGTAATTTTCAATTTCATTTAATAGGCTAGAAAACAGATAAAATTCACATTGAAATGTAGCCCCAAGTCTGAACTTCAAAAATTTATTTCTCAATGTAGTCTCCGTTATTTGTTACAGTTTTTGTCCATCTTCTCACAAGGGCATGTATCCCTGCATGGTAAAAATTTGTGTCCTTTTTCCTAAACCACTGGCGTACGGTGCGTTTAAGGGTCTCGGTGTCCTCAAAGTGATGTCCGCGAAGATCTTCTTTCAGTGGTCCAAACAGATGGAAGTCAGGAGGTGCAAGATCGGGACTGTAAGGGGGATGTGGTAATAATGTCCAGCCAAATTCTGCAATCGCATCAATAGTGCGTTTAGCAGTGTGTGGCGTGGCATTATCGTGCAACAGTAGTGCAGTTCTCTGATCTTTTAATGGATAAAGTCGCCGAAGACGACCTCTAAGCTTCTTCAAAGTTTCAATGAAACGGTCTGCAATCACCGTGTTTCCCTGTTCCAAGAAGTCGAGAAGAATCACACCCTTCTCATCCCAAAACACGGAGGCCATAACTTTCCCTACAGATGGTGAACTTTTGAACTTCTTTCTTGTCCGCGATGTTGTATGATGCCATTCCATTGACTGCCTCTTGGATTCTGGTTCAAAAAAATGAACCCAAGTCTCATCACCTGTCACAATATTCGATAAAAACTCTTCTCCTTCAGTTTCGTAACGGTGCAGGAGGTTGATGGCTATGGTTTTCCTTGTTTCTTTATGTCTATCTGTCAACATTCTGGGTACCCACTGTGCACAAACTTTTGAATAACCCAGGTCTTTAATGATGTTCTGGACACTGCTTTACTAATGGACAACATGGAAGAAAGTTCATCCATTGTTACCCGACGGTCACCACGAATGATGCCATCAACTCGATGAATGTTGTGTGGAGTCACTGCGGTAGACGGACGGCCAGTCCGCTTTGCGTCAGCCATTGAGGATTGACCTACTTCAGCTTCATCACAACGATGTACCCAACGTCGGACAGTGCTAACATCCACTGTTGAATCTCCATAAACATTCTTCAAACGTTCGTGGATGCGAATTGAGGTCTCGCCTTCAGCATTGAGGAATTCTATGACATAACGTTTTAACCGAACATCTTTGGCAGCCATTTTTAAACTGCTACAGTAGTGCCACCTGTTACTGAAACAGGTTGGTAATGCTATTGTTATGCACGGATCATTATTATTTTTCGTTTGTATAAACATTTTTCGTATGTATGATCATTTTTTGACTGAAATGTATATTATATATATTTACAGTCAAAGGGACAGAACCCGAAATATTGATACTGCTATTTTTTAGGAGTTTACCTCCTCTTGTATAGAGACACGTTCGGTCTATAATTTCTTGAACGAAGCGTGACCACATCTCCTTATTTGGTAGTACCAGTCAACTATGGTAGATGTCTGAAAACCTGTCTTAACGCTTCTTTTCATGACCATAAAAGGCGCGACTGTGTAAGACTTTTATCTCGAATGTTCTTAGAATCGTCTTATTGTGAACGGCGACTCAGAGATTGTCGTTCTGCGCATGTCTCGACTTGGTTTTCGTTGGTTGTTCCGGCCAGCTCGGGGAGTTTAGAAATGGTCTAAGTAGCGAGCGGACGCGACCTGCGTCTTGTGATTTTCTGAGGGAAATACATTGTCTTTGTGAGTTAGTTAGCTAACTAGACTATTTCCCAGTATTATTCAAGCCTGCCTGGAGGCATATGTTCATGGTTGATTTTCCGAAATAAGGTAATTCCTCTTGTATCGAACTTTATGCTATCATCTAGAGGTTCGTCATTTTGTCGCCTTTTTGCTCGCCTGTGTGATTCAAAATGGAGAGGTACTTTGACTAGGATTAAGTCACCGGTATCTTTATACCTGAACTAGTTATATATATATGGGTCGCTCTAGACCAACAAGACTATTGTCTGTGTTCCAGGATTCGTTATATCAGAGATCACGTCCAAGTCAGATGGTTAGACTTAGAAACATTATAAAGGTCGAGCTGACCTGTAATCCATGTATGCTATTCACGTGCAGACAGTAAACGGACTGATTGTATACATCTGATCTGCTAGCATCAGAAAGGGAATATTTATTATTGTCTATGAACAGTGATGATCTGCAGCTGACACTGTTGCAGAATTTATATATATTATTTATACAGCTTCACGAACTAGAACTCTATGATTTTGAATGCTGAACTCGTTGAACTATGTTGATGATATAAATATCCTGACTGTTTTGTGGCGTGCAATAAATGGAAAAAATTATACAACGAAGTTACCATTTCTATGACTCTACACATCATGTTGCCTGTGTTATACCCTGTGAACTGTTCTACTACCACATGCACAGCAACATCCTAAAATCAGAGAAGACACCTACATTTTGCACTTTAATACCAGGTGTTGATAGGGGTGGCAAGTGGTCGTCAATCTTATACGGAGCTAACGTACCTGGCATTGTGGCGCACCATTATCATTTAGCCTAAATCCACCCTTATCATTTTTGGTGGCCATAGGTTGGTTTACTCTGATACCAGCTATCAAGGGGGTCAACAAACCCAGACATCATCATCAAGCTTTCAAAATTACAGTTCAACTCACTTCCTTCAAGAAAAGCTACTTTTGATGAAAGATTTTGAAAGTACCCGGCATTACTGACAGTTGTTGATATTTTGAAACTACCCGGCGCTGCTCGGCAGTATTGAAGTTTGTCTACAACTAGAAGGACAAGTACCGAGCGAATGGATTTCCTGATCTGTTAAGAAGAAGGACAAGTGCCGGAACAGTTGTTACGGTCTGAGAGGTACTGTTGCAGATTCAGAAGGTCAAGTTCAGAAGCTGTTTCCTGTTAGAAGCTCATTTCCTTCGTCATGGCAGTTTACGAGAGCAGATATGGATCAACGTTGGATCATTGTCCTAAGAATGCTGATCACATCCTGTTCTGAACTGTGCTGACGTTGTGGATACATAGAAGTTAAGTGGCCTGTTTTGTTTGTGAACTGTGCCCTTATGTTCTAGCTGAGCCTTCTAAATTCTTTCACATTTTTTGCTATTTGTTACATGTTATATGTTATTTGTATTTGTATATTTATATGTTTATATTCTGCGGGTTTTCTCGGTTGGGCGGTGTCTTTCAGTAGAAGATACCACGTCACAGAGGTTCTACTGTTAGCGTTTTCGTTAGGGACTGTGCGAATTTCCTACTGTGAAATTTGCTAGCGACAATCGTTGCTATATCTGTTTAGTTGTGACGAGTTGTGCTTTATTTTTGTTTCTTGTATATTTTTTTTTTCTTTTTCTTTTCTCTCTTTCTTTCTGTTTTTTAGTTTCGATTTCGATGGTTTGTATTTGTAGGTCTCCCCTTTTCTATTATTCAGTTCTTTACGTATATTTTTGTGTATACACTGTAGCGTCATTTGTTTGTCATATCTTCGCATTTTGTCATCACATTTCTTTTAGTTTCGCTGTTTATTTATTTGACTTATGCGAATGTTTTCGTATTGTTTGATCTTTGTTGTTGTTTACATTGACTCTGATCTTTGTTATTGTTTACATTGACTCTGATCTTTGTTATTGTTTACATTGACTTTGATCTTTGTTGTTGTTTACATTGACTTTGATCTTTGTTATTGTTTACATTGTTGGTGACCTTTGTTATTGTTTACATTGTCTTGTTATTGTTTGCATAGTTCTTGCATAGTTAGCTTTCACTATTGTTACATATATGCTCATGCACTATTGGTCTATAGTGCACTTATCATAACTAACTGGTGGGTTTTTTGCTTATGCACTATTGTAGTGCAGTTATGATAAATAACTGATGGTTATGCACTGATTTGGGTAGTGCACTGATGATTAAGAAGTGACTTGTGATATTATTATACATTTGATAATACAAGTTGGTGTTAAGTCTTGTTTCCCACAGAGATTGGGTTAAACATAGTGATTATACAAGCACTTTATTAAGTCTTGTTGCTATTAAGATTGGAATAAGATAATTAATTATTTCAGGTTCTGTACTCACATTTTAGACATCATGTCTACATTTGAGTACTTTATTGAGCAGGGTAAAGCCCTTGGGAAGACAGGTGATAAATTAGAAGAATTTGCGACTGTTCAATATGCCAAGGCATTGAAGTCGGAAGAAAAGAAAATGAAAGAACAAACTGAACAAAAGAGAATAGATGCTGAAAATTTAAAACTGCAGATGCAGGTAGATGAAAAAAGATTACAAATGGAAATGGAAAAACAAAAAAGAGAAGCAGAATCTCAGGAGAAGAGACTTCAGGCTGAGGCTGAAAATAAGAGACTTGAAAAAGAGGCTGAAAATAAGAGACTTGAAAAAGAGGCTGAAAATAAGAGACTTGAAATAGAGGCTGAAAATAAAAGATTAGAAAAACAAGCTGAGGCTGAAGAAAGAAGGTTACAAAGAGAAGCTGATGAGAGAAAAGCAAAAATGGAGCATGAAGAAAAACTCATAGCTTTAGAGTTAGAGAAGTTAAAGTTATTGAACGCTGGTAATGCTAATGATGCAAATAAGGTGTCAGATAAGACTAATGCTAAGGATTTCAAGCTTAATCTACCAGCATTTAATCCCTCAATCGATGATATAACATTTTATCTAGATAGATTTGAAAGTGCATGTAATGTGCATAATATAGATAAAACATTATATGTTTATCATCTGTCCAAGATACTTAGAGGTGATGCTTTGACTTTGTTGAGTATGGTAGATGTGCCTGACAAAAAACAACTATGAGGTTGTCAGGGCGGCATTGTTAAAGAAGTACCAACTTAACGAGGACGGATATCGTCTTAAATTTAAAAACATGTTACCAGAAACTGGAGTTGAATTCTCTGAATTCATCTCAGGCATCCGTCTTACTTTTTTACGATGGGTTGAGTTGTCTAAGACAGAGAGTACATTTGAAGCTCTTACGGACTTACTACTTAGAGACAAGGTTATGTCTTCTGTTAATGAATCCTTTCTTTTCTTCATGAGCGTAAGCCTAAAAACATAAAAGAAATGGAAGAATACTGTAGCCAGTATGTTACTGCGCATCCTCACATAACCATTAGCAACTCTAAAGTAAAAGAAGGTCTGCCAGTTGCTTCGGCAGCACCTTATGGCCCAAATTTTATGCGTAAATTTCAGGGTAGCCAGCAAAATTTCAATAAAAAGAGTAACCGTAATTATGCCCAGAATCATAGTAATCAATTCCAGGGTGATTCTTCTTCCCAGAACTGGAGACATCCTAATACTACACGTTATTCTACTCCGGTTAACTTTAGAAATTTTCACAAAGGTAATCGGTATAGAGGAAAATATTTTTCTCAGAGACCTCAATACCAGGATAATAGAGGTTCTCAACAGTATAGAGATGGTAATGACAGTTATGGAAACTGGAACTCAAACCAGGATAAAAATTACAGTAGGGACTTTAATGATAATTGCAGAGGCAATAATGGTCGCGGTAGATCGCAACATAAGAGAAAAAAATATCAACAGACAAACTCTGTTCAACAAGAATCTCAGGGAGTAGATAAACAGGTTAATGATAATAAAGACCATAATGCTATCGGATGCTCATCTTTTGATTTTGGTAGAGCAAATAAATGTATCCAATGCAGTACTTTATTTGACCCAAAGACCGTTAGTACTTTAAGCTGTGGTCATCCTTTGCCCGCTCTTCCTGCTAATGTTGCTCATGATGGGAGAGGTTCTCTTATATTACATAAGGGGCTTGTAAATAATAATCCAGTCTCAGTGTTGTTTGACTCTGGATGTACTACTGTCGGGGTTAGGCAATCTCTTGTAGATCCATCCTGTGCTACAGGAAAGGTCATCAAATGTGTCACATTTGGTGGCACGTTGGAAAAGTATCCTACTGCTATAATACACATTGCTACTCCTTTCTTCACGGGAGAGGTCCACGCGTGTCTACTTCCAAACCCTATTGCGGACCTTATTATTGGTCGTATTCACGGAGTTAGGGAATGTACCCCACAGCAGATTGCTGTTTGGGAAGAGCAAAACATTGAAGCTACCAATGCGGTGGTCACAAGAGCACATGCTCTGGATCCACCTCAAACTTCATTAACTAATAATGATGAAGTAAATGACCAAGATAGTCACTTGACTATTACACGTGACTCATTTATCAAATTGCAAGAAGAAGATCCTTCTTTACAAAAATTCTTCATTCTAGCAAAAAAAGGTGATCCTAATCAAAATACTAATAGAAAATCTTGGATTTCTATGAAGAACGGCGTACTTGTACGTATGGTACAAGACTCGACTACGTCCACTCATTCACAAATTCTTGTGCCCAAGAGCATGAGATTGCAAATATTGCAACATGCTCATGACTCGCAATGTGCTGGACATATGGGTTTTTTCCCGTACAAAGTCGAGGGTTCTTGCGGCTTTCTTTTGGCCATTTGTGAGCAAGGACATACGAATGTACTGTCGCTCTTGCAAAGTATGTCAGGAGGTCAAATCTAAAGGACCACGACATGCTGCGCCTATCCAGGCTGCTGACATTCCTATTCGCCCTTTTCAAAAAATGGCAATAGATATTATCGGTCCTTTTAGAATTAAGTCGGCTAGAGGACATCAATTTATTCTTACATGTGTCGATATGTGCACACGTTGGCCAGAGGCAATACCTCTCAAGAGCATCTCAACTGCTGATATCGCAGACGCTCTTTGGCTGATATTTTCTCGCTTGGGTTTTCGAGGAGAAATATTGTCAGACCATGGCACTCAACTTATATCAGACACTATGTCACAGGTAATGTCTATGCTACACATTAAAAGGTCTCTCAGCAGTATCTATCACCCAATGTCTAATGGGTTGGTCGAACGTTTAAATAGGACTCTGAAAACTTTACTTGGTAAAATAACTGAGGATCATCCTCAGGATTGGGACAGGGTCTTACCCGCGGCTCTCTTTGCGTATAGAGAGGTCCCCAATGACATACGGGGTTTTCCCCTTTTGAACTTGTCTTTGGCGCGCAACCGCGCGGCCCTATGTCTTTACTTCACGATCTAATCACTGCCGATAATATTAGCGATGAGACTCAATCCTCTTATGAGTACGTCATTGCTCTTAGGCAAAAGATCATCGAGGCATGCAAACTAGCAACTTCGTCTTCCGAATTTGCTAAAGAAAAGGCAAGGCAGTTTGCAAATAAGAATAGATGTCTACGACAACTTTGTCCAGGTGACAAAGCTCTCGTTCTACTTCCTTCAAGGGAGAACAGACTTCTAATTGCATGGAAAGGTCCATATGCAATAGTCTCCAAAATTTCTGATGTCGACTATGTTGTCGATATTGATGGAAAGCATAAAACTTTCCACATAAATATGCTCACGGAATTTTATGAAAGACCTGACTATTTGCAGCCTATTTTCCAGGCTACGGACAATTCTCAAGCAACTCATGGTCAGTACTCATCTCTGTCAGTTATACAGGATGAGGAAACTGCTTTTTCTGATGTCAATCTTCCTCTTTCTATGGTCCCACTTTATTCTACGGAATCTTGGAAAAACGTGACCGTTTCTCCAAATCTTTCCTCTGAGGAACATCGACAAGTTTCTTCGATGTTGCAAACATTTCAGGATGTTCTTACAGACATCCCGGGACACACACATGTCATTGAACATGACATTGTGCTTACTGATCATAATCCTATCAGAGTCAGACCTTATCCTATACCTATCCATTTCCAGTCTCAAGTCGAAAAAGAATTGGATGAAATGATACGTTTGGAAATCATTGAACCATCCACTTCAGCATACTCTTCGTCTATGGTTATTGTTCGAAAGAATGATAATAACATTCGCATTTGCGTAGATTATCGCAAATTGAACCAAGTTACGAAGTTCGATGCTGAACCTATGCCTTCATTAGAAGAGCTACTCAATAAACTTTCTAATTCTAGATTCTTTACCAAACTAGATTTGTCTAAAGGTTATTGGCAAGTCCCGCTAACAGAACGTGCCAAACCTTTCACAGCTTTTTCTACACCTAGGGGTTTATTCCAATGGAATTTCATGCCTTTTGGTCTTATGAACGCCCCTGCTACATTCGTACGCATGATGCGGCGAATTCTCGCATATCGTACAGATGTCATAGCATACCTAGATGATATCTGTCTATTCAGTGATTCCTGGGAAGATCACTATTTGGGTTTATACGAATTACTGTCCACTCTTCGCGAGTATAACTTGACTGCAAAACCCTCTAAAGCCTTTATAGGATTTAGTGAGATTTCTTTCCTAGGTCATCGTGTTGGTCGTGGTCTTTTAAAGACAGAGGACCACAATGTTTCAAAAATACTTAACATTTCGGTCCCTAAGACGAAGAAACAAGTAAGGAGTCTATTAGGTTTGATCCAATTCTACGGACGATTCATTCCGAATCTGTCCTCCATTATGGCACCGCTTTCTACTTTATTGAAGAAAGGGTCGCCTAATCTGATCCGCTGGTCTAAAGAATGTCAATCCTCATTGGACCAGGTTAAAGCCCTATTTTCATCTCCACCTATTCTTAGGTTACCTACTATTGAGAAGACTTTTGTTCTTCGGAGTGACGCCTCGTCAACTGGGATTGGGGCAGCACTAATGCAGGAGTATTCTGATACTCTGCATCCGGTGATGTATATCTCTAGGAAATTAAATGCTGCAGAAAAGAATTACTCGGTTTTAGACCGTGAGTTATTGGCTATGGTATGGTCTATTCTGAAGTTACAAAGATTTCTTCTAGGCGCACATTTCATTGTGGAAACCGACCAGAAAGCGCTTACTGCTATTCAGAGCAAAAACTTGAAGAGCTCGAGGTCCACTCGTTATGCCATAGCTCTTCAACCATTTCATTTCTCGGTTCGAGCTATCCGTGGTTCGGATAATGTGATGGCAGACATTCTGTCCAGATGCCCACACGATTCCACATGATTCTTCTGTCATATATATTTCCTGATATACAAGCCAATATTATAATGACATGTTAGTAGATTTTTTTTTTCTCACTTTTTTGGGGGGGAATTTATAACATTGTACCATGTAATTATCTAAGAAGGCTTAGTTAGTGATATACGGGCCAAAAGATCACTCGGCCACATTTAAATAAATTATTTTCAGGATTGTATTAGGAGATTTACCAGTTGTCTTTAAGATTTGTGTTATTGATATTTTCGCAGCACATCATTGAAGTCTGCGAGTTTATGTCCATTGTGGAACTTTGAGGATATCAAGTCCTGTCCTAGATTGGGAGCGGATGATGTCCACATCTTCTTCTATTGAATGTTTTATGTCAACGAAGATCAACACATGTATTACTTATTAATTACTGTTGCTTTATATAATGTAATAATATAGTGCGGTATATTAGTAAATTACACCGCTATTTGCAACACATTGTATGATACCATAATAATATATTTAATTTCATATATTGGTATGAGAATAATTTGATTTTCATTATGATGTTGCCATCATTGTGGCGTGTGTTGGTGGCACCTTCCTGGAATATATAAGCGTATACTTAGATAAATTTTTTCTCTAAGGATCTGAGATATGATCTCAGTGTCGCTCCATGCGTTGAGCTAATTTGTTAGGTATATATCCGCGCATCATACGTGCGTTAGGAGCCTAGATTTTTTTTTCCGGCTCCAGGATTTAAAAAAAAAAAAAAAATGTTTCATTTTTTTTTTTTCCCGGGAGGGTGCGGTAATGTTACGCACGGATCATTATTATTTTTCGTTTGTATAAACATTTTTCGTATGTATGATCATTTTTTGACTGAAATGTATATTATATATATTTACAGTCAAAGGGACAGAACCCGAAATATTGATACTGCTATTTTTTAGGAGTTTACCTCCTCTTGTATAGAGACACGTTCGGTCTATAATTTCTTGAACGAAGCGTGACCACATCTCCTTATTTGGTAGTACCAGTCAACTATGGTAGATGTCTGAAAACCTGTCTTAACGCTTCTTTTCATGACCATAAAAGGCGCGACTGTGTAAGACTTTTATCTCGAATGTTCTTAGAATCGTCTTATTGTGAACGGCGACTCAGAGATTGTCGTTCTGCGCATGTCTCGACTTGGTTTTCATTGGTTGTTCCGGCCAGCTCGGGGAGTTTAGAAATGATCTAAGTAGCGAGCGGACGCGACCTGCGTCTTGTGATTTTCTGAGGGAAATACATTGTCTTTGTGAGTTAGTTAGCTAACTAGACTATTTCCCAGTATTATTCAAGCCTGCCTGGAGGCATATGTTCATGGTTGATTTTCCGAAATAAGGTAATTCCTCTTGTATCGAACTTTATGCTATCATCTAGAGGTTCGTCATTTTGTCGCCTTTTTGCTCGCCTGTGTGATTCAAAATGGAGAGGTACTTTGACTAGGATTAAGTCACCGGTATCTTTATACCTGAACTAGTTATATATATATGGGTCGCTCTAGACCAACAAGACTATTGTCTGTGTTCCAGGATTCGTTATATCAGAGATCACGTCCAAGTCAGATGGTTAGACTTAGAAACATTATAAAGGTCGAGCTGACCTGTAATCCATGTATGCTATTCACGTGCAGACAGTAAACGGACTGATTGTATACATCTGATCTGCTAGCATCAGAAAGGGAATATTTATTATTGTCTATGAACAGTGATGATCTGCAGCTGACACTGTTGCAGAATTTATATATATTATTTATACAGCTTCACGAACTAGAACTCTATGATTTTGAATGCTGAACTCGTTGAACTATGTTGATGATATAAATATCCTGACTGTTTTGTGGCGTGCAATAAATGGAAAAAATTATACAACGAAGTTACCATTTCTATGACTCTACACATCATGTTGCCTGTGTTATACCCTGTGAACTGTTCTACTACCACATACACAGCAACATCCTAAAATCAGAGAAGACACCTACATTTTGCACTTTAATACCAGGTGTCGATAGGGGTGGCAAGTGGTCGTCAATCTTATACGGAGCTAACGTACCTGGCATTGTGGCGCACCATTATCATTTAGCCTAAATCCACCCTTATCAGCTATACAGTGCAGAAGAGTGTTGGAGGAATCCTGCTAAATTTACAAATTGCACACCGATGCAGTATTTACATACATAAAAAAAGGAGGCATTACTTTTTGACCTTCCCTCGTATATATATATATATATATGTGTGTGTGTGTGTGTGTGTGTGTGTATATATATATATATATATATATATATATTTATATATTTTATTTATAATATATTTATAAAAATATATATATATATATATATTTAGATTTATAAATATATTATAAATATATATATATAATCTTATAAATATAGAAGAGGTGTTAAGAATAGACAGTCCTAAGGAACTGCATAATATAGTCAAACAATATTTAATACAAACAAATGTTAATATATAGTGGCTGGGAATGTGAAGGTCTGATGCTGTTCTTACAATACATATGACTTTTAATAGGCGAAATTCAATTAAATATCTGTTAAAGTCAGTTATATAACTGTAACCACCAGGTCTTTACACCCCTCCATTTTAATATTATTCTTGTTCAGAGTTTCTTCTTTATTTTTTTTTTAAATTTTTTGTTTGTTTGTTTATTTATTTAACGTAAAAGCATAATTGTGATTGTCCCTATTTACAATGATTTGACAAATGTGATGCCACTTTCTCTTATCGGCAGTTGTTCATATTATTTTGAATTGAAAACAATATATATCCTGATTATAACCCATCAGAGGTTGAACAGGATATTTATTTTCATTAATTAAAAAAAAAAAAAATCTTACTCGATGCTTATTCTCGCTTCTAGCCCTGGTATTGTCCAGCCGATAATGGCGTCTGCGTCGTTCAGCCTCGTTTTCGATTCTGACATAGTTCGCGTAACTCTATATACTGTATCAAGGGGCACTAGTTTCTACTATTCAGTAGCTGTTCATTTTTTTTTCAGCAACTTCCAATTTTTTCTTCCTGGGGTTTTCATTCTTGTTTTTTTGTTCAATATCTGATATTTGTATTTTTATCATGGACATTTCTGTCATCTTTTATCACCAGTGATAACACTTCTGATTTTTTTAATAGTCATTTCATTGACTTGGCTTTCTGTATTGGATTCTCCTATTGGATAGGCCATTCTATTACATTATTTGGTTTTTAAAAAATTTTATGTCTGACTGACAAAGGGCATAATCCTGAACATCTCATGTTTCTTGTGCCTCATTCATTTGTAAAAGTGACAACCTACCAGTTTTCATTGTTTTTTGTTTTTCATTTTTTAAATTATGTACCAAGAATGGTTCTAAATAAAACATAATACAAATACTTTTTGACTTTGCAGGCGCTGTTGTTAAGTTTCACAGAGTTGAGAGGAAGGTGTCAAGGGCTGGTAACATCTACTGCAGGTTTATTGCTATCTCAGTTGCAGAAGTTGTGAAGTTCCATGCATTGTGCAGGTCTGTCAGGTATGTTATAGCTGGTGCATGGTGGCAGTTTGTATGTACATTTATGAGCTAACTAGCAGTTAATTAGTGCTAATGTAGAATCATACATATGCCTTGCCAGCAATAAAGACAAAGTTGGAGGGACAGTTAATGATATCAAAATAAGAATACAGCAGGCTAGAGGAGCTTTCATTGCATTGGGAAATATATGGAGATGAAAAGAAAGCAAGTCCAACACAAAAATCAGAATTGTCATTTCAAATGTCAAGTCAGTCTTATTTTATGGCTCTGAAACATGGAGAACAAAAAAAAAAAAAAAAAAAAAAACAACCAAAAAGCTACAGATTCATAAATAAGTGCTTGCGTTGAATAACAAGGTTGAAGTGGTATGACAAGATCACTAATAAGAAACAGATGACATGAACCAGACAAGCACCAGTGGAACAAGAGATGAGGAGAAGACACTAGATAGAAAGGACACACATTGAGGAAACATGTTGATAGCATCACAAGGCAGTCCTTGTTCTGGAACCACCTGGATAAGAGAGGCAGAGTGAGACCAAAGAACACACGGAGAAGAGAACTGGTGGCAGACATGAAGGGGATGAAGAAGACATGAAAAGACCTTGAGCTGATGGCACGGACCAGGAAGACTTGGCATAAGTTTGTTGAAGGCCTATGCTCCTTTGGTAGCTGAATGGGGATGAATGATAATTAATCATCAATGTTAATATATTTGTCACAAGTATATGTGTGAGTTGAACAGCAGTGAGTCAAAATGTCTAACGCATTTCTCACAAACATGTTCATGAACTACTCGTAGAAGTGAATCAGCATTTTAAATGTTTTTTGTAATACATATGTTTCAAGCTAAGTAGTAATTCAGAATTTCTAATATATTTTTCAAATATTATATGAACCAAGTACCGTAAAATCTCGCGTATAATACGCACTTTTGTATAATACGCATGCTTGATTTAGCCCAAAATTTTCTGGTAAAATGGAAATTCGTGTATAATACGCACCATAATTTTTCAAGATTTTATTTTATGAAACATTTGTTAAAAAACTGAAAGAAGATGGAAGATGCTGCGCGACAGTAGTTCTTCGACGAACTGAAAGACCGTGTCGCTTCCTAAAACGAACAGCCCATCCATATGACGCTTTAAATGCTGTTGTGCCTGTACGAGATTTTTTAAGTTCCAGAGCTTTAAGTCGGATTTCCATGCATGAAACACCGATGTTGCCTTCTATCCACTACCCACTCCAATAATGTTTTTTTTCTAGGTCTGGAAGATCTTGTGGTGACCCACGATTCGCCTTTTTCTTACTAGGCAACACTTGCAGCGCCTCTTTGTTTTTTCGCCATAATCGAATGTTGCACTCGTTAATGGAAAAATGTCGACTTGCTGCCCGATTGCCGTTAGATTCTGCATATTTTACCACTAAGAGCTTTTCTGTTGCAGTACAACATTTTCTCGAATTCATTTTTAGGGCTCAAAATAATCAAATGACAAACTTCCCAACCAAGCTTAATATCAAAACAGATTGAAGACCAAGAGTGCGAAATGCGTTTTGCAACAATGTCTGACACATAAGAAAACACATGGCACATTCAATTTTGCGCCATTTTCACTGTCAAATTGTGACAAAAACTTGACAGACTTTCCAATGTAGGTTACTTTCGATATCGAAAATTACGTATTTTTTAGTACTCGCGTATAATACGCACCCGAGTTTTAGCGGGCAAAAATGAGTAAAAATTGTGCGTATTATACGCGAGATTTTACGGTAGTTGTGAATCTGCATTTCTATAGCCTTTATAATGAGCATTTATTTTTAAGCTTAAATTTGGTCAGCAGCCAGCGTGTTCACAAACCGTGAATGTGTAGGTAATTTCCTGGACTTATTTCACACATTTGTTTGATTTTCTTGTATCCTTTTTTTTTCAAAATGCAGTGCCAAATCTCTCGCATCGCAGACTCAGATTAACTTGGCAGATCTACCCAGGGAGCTACTGATCAACATCTGGCAGTGCATTGTGGAGGACTCTAGAAGGGAGAAGCAGACATTCAGCATCAACTGTCACATTGACAAAATCTTCAGTCTGCGTATCAAGTCAGTCTGTTCATCCTGCAAGAGTACATACCTCAAGACAGGTTGTCAGAGCAGAGGTTGTGGTAGTTCTGCATTTCCTTTACCTGTTACAAATGCAACGTGAGTTACTTTTGCATAGCAAGATAGCAGTTAAACCTTAACTTGTGTTATATACTGTATTTAAATTCTAACAGGCGTGTGTATGTTTAATTTTGTTATATCTTTCTCTTTGAAATAAGGTCTGTGTTTGATATTAGGTCATCTAATCATAATCACATGGATCAACACATTAAAGATGGAAATTATGAAGATTAGCAAATCGCCAGGCCCACTTTAACAAACATGTCAACAACATCAGGCTTAAGCAGGTTCTTGAGCTCCAAAACCGTAGGAAGCATTTTTCCTGAAAATAGAAGACGAGAAATTTAAACAAGATGCAATGAAAATCAGTGCAAAATGTTTTACCAACTGTCACCTCGATTCTAACAGAATATCAGTATAGAAACTAAATGAAAGCTGATAAATAGTATATTCTTACCAACTCTTTGCCATCAGTGTCAAACATGGTCACTGACCAAAGCACAGAAGAGGAAAATCACATCCTGTGAGATGAGATGTTTAAGAAAAGCTGTTGATGATAACCAGGAGAGACTGAAGGAGAAATGATGACAACAGAACAAATTATAGGAACTACATCCTACATCACATTTATACAGACACATTGAATTAAGTGACTTGACTTTTCCGATCCCGTAGGAAAAGTCATCGGACTCCATTGTCATGAGATCATAAATTACCACTACTTGCCTACAACAGTAGAAGGCCTGGTTTCAAGGCACGGGGAAGACCAAGAGGCAAATGGATAGACTAAATCACAGAAATCCTACAACAATATGGGCTCAACAGCAGCTAGGCAACACACTTGATTCTCCTACAACAATATGGACTCAACAGCAGCCAGGCAACACACTTGATTCTCCTACAACAATATGGGCTCAAGAGCAGCCAGGCAACACACTTGATTCTCCTACAACAATATGGGTTCAAGAGCAGCCAGGCAACACACTTGATTCTCCTACAACAATATGGGCTTAAGAGCAGCCAGGCAATGCACTTGATTCTCCTACAACAATATGGGCTCAACAGCAGCCAGGCAACACACTTGATTCTCCTACAACAATATGGGCTCAACAGCAGCCAGGCAACACACTTGATTCTCCTACAACAATATGGGCTCAACAGCAGCCAGGCAACACACTTGATTCTCCTACAACAATATGGGCTCAACAGCAGCCAGGCAACACACTTGATTCTCCTATAACAATATGGGCTCAACAGCAGCCAGGCAACACACTTGATTCAAGAACACAAACTTCAGCTCCCCACTACACTTCATGGCAATAGTGGAAGGGAAAAGTAAAGTAATCATTTTGAGCTTTCTATCCCATTTTGCTAGAACTTTGTATTGCAGTCTACTTCTTTCAGTTTACAGAAAGTAATAGCAGTTAAAAACTGGTTGAAAATATTTCTGATTGGATAGTGTGTTGTAAACTTAAGACTGTTCTACTGTGAAAGATTTAGATTATGTTCAGGAATCAATTCTTGTATTCAAATAAATATAGTTTTTAAAGTAACATTTTTAAAAATGAAATAGAGCTGATATGCAACTGTGTGTTTAAAGTAAGGAAATAAACAGCACATTATAAATTTCCCTATGTAGTTCCTAGGGGTATCTGAAGAGATGTCCCTCATGCATGTCGTTCAGGGCCAAGAACATGAGGTTGTGCAATGGGCTGGCAACCTTATCATGTCAAACAAATTGCTAGAGAAACCACCACTACAAAAAGATGTGAGTGCTTGGTGCTAGCTTCTTGCAGTGGTGGTTCCATGCTGCATAAGGAGCACAAAAGAAAATGATAATGTTGATGAAATAATACATTAGTGACCTCCCATGTCCAAATGTAGAAGTTTTTTTTTTTTTTTTTGTGCTTTTTGGTTTATTGCTTTGTACAGTTTAAAAAAAAAAAAAAATCCAGTAATGAAACAGGATGTGAATTTTTGTCCCCTGATGTTTTGTTGCAAATGATGAAGCCAGATTTAAATTTTATTCTTCTTCTTCTTCGTTCGCCCTGAAAAGGACGGTGGTTGCGTTGTGTCTGTTTACGCCTAAGCTGCGATATCTGCACCTTTCGGTCGACACATCTGACTTCTGCACGGCATTTTTTAGGACCGGGTTTGCCTTCCCATTTCGATCCACACTCGCTCAGCCAGACTGCACAGCTGCAGACTGTTTCCAGGACCACCACGTGGAGGTGGAGTGCGGTCTTGACCAGCTCTGGTTCGCTGGTCCTGACGCAGGCAGTCAAGCTATGAGTCGCTGACTGCGGTCTCTATTGCTGCGTCTTGAGGTCCCAAATTTTATTCAAACACTCAATCATTAACATTTGTGTTTATTAATATTCAGGTGTAGTTCAGAGTTCTAAACTTACAGGTTATCTGGTGAGATACTCTTTTCTGAGTTCATCTTTCAAATCAAGTTATTTATTCAAGTGGCAAAGCTGTTGAGAAATTGATGATAAATTGAAATGATGTTTCATGTGTCCTGCCTGGCAGTTACTTAAGACCACAAAGTTTGTTTTTATCCAACTAGACTGCTAGTAGAAGATGGAACTTGTCCAGCTACTGTAAAGGTCTGGAGCTCAAATCTTGTTTGTCAGCTGCTAACTTTGACCAGCAATCAGTGGGAAGATCTGGTCACTGCAGTTACAGAATATGGGGATGTTTTTATTGACTGTGTAAGTTGCAGGATTTTCATATTGTCTACTTCTTCTTTGGTCCTTAGTCGCTGACTGACAAAGCAATCAGTTTTCATATTGTGTTAGTACTTTAACATATGGATCACAGGGGACACTTATGTATGTTTTTCGTTAAGTTTCCAGAGGTACTAGGAACATACACATATATCACACAGACACACGCCACACACACAAGGTGATTAAGCAGTGACTTTCTATTTTTGAATTAGTATATCCTCCCTTGTATTTGCTGGATATCCATGAAACATGTCACAACAATGGGCAGTAACTGCCCTTTGACAAATACATTTGAGTTATTTATTCTTTATTCCCAGAAACAAAACAAAATAAAATCTAAAGTGGCCAATAAACTGACATTAAAACAGATAGCAAACATGGCTGCCCGCAGTGAAGTCATGTGTTGAACGAATAGGCTCTCTTGCTGAGTTGTAATGTTAATGTGACATGGTAATTTTATGTAACAAAATGGCAGTGAACTGTCTTTATTTTGATCTTTGTTTTATATAAAGATAAAATAGTTGGATATTATTTTTTGAACTGAATGTTGTGTGCGTATTTATCTTCTACTATCCACTACATCTTGCCCCCAAACCCCTCATTTAATAACCCCAATTCACACCCCCCCCCCCCGCCCCCCCCCCCCGCCCNCCCCCCCCCCCCCCCCCCCCCCAAGCTTTTCTTTTCTGTCTCAGTGTATTATATCCTCTTCTATTTCTCAACTGTCTGGGTCTGGAAATCTTTAGCTTTTCAAGTTTTTTTTACTTTCACATTTTTTGCATCTTGGCCATTTCTCATTTTTTTTTTGTTGCAATCCTCACTTTGCACGTAGTCTAGCCATTTATGGTTTTTTTATTGTATATTTCTCTTTCCTTATTGTCTGGACAGACAACCCCGCCCTTGTCATCCATTGCCATATTTCTGCATACATTGATTGGGTCTCCAGTAGTTCTCCGGTCATGCAGGATGGCTGTCAAAAAATCCAAGGGCCGTCTGTTCTCAGATTTTGACAGAATGCGTCTTGAAGGTTAGTAGTCTTTAATGTGCTTTGGAACAAATGATATTGGTACATGAAAACTAAAGACGTTATTGATGTCAACTACACAGATCTATGACCTGTTTTAATACATACAAGTGAAAGGTGGGCTAAACTTCATAGATCATGAACAGAATAGTGTGATGTATTAAAACTAACGAATTTTGTGGTATAAATATATAAGATTATATGGACTGACTGACATATAAGAAATGAAGATTTAGCATAAATTTCTCAGGTCTTGAACTGAGTTGGATTCTTAAATGATAAAGATGATGGTGGTGTAAACTTCTCAAGTTGTGAACTAGTTTTGATTTATAAAAGATTAAAATGATGGCATATAAATTTCCCTGGTATTGAGCTGAGTTTGATTCATAAATGCATTCCATGACGGGCTCTCGTTTTAAGTACCATGTTGAACAAATCACACAGACATGCAGAAGAGGTCTAGCAGCCCTGAAAATAATGGCTATGGCGCGTCTGGAGCAGAGATTACTCTTTCTTTTTTATCATCAGCTAGTCATATCGGTCATTGAGTATGGGCTGGGAATACTCACGCTGTCAGTAACACAATGTGAATGACAATAACGCATTCAAAATGAAGGGATACTGTTACGTGCAGTCTTTGATATCTTACAATATTATACATAGGTAATTTTTTAGTGCTTAAGGGAAAGTCATTATTGAGTTACTTCCCTTGAAAGTTGTGTCGGCTCTTTCGATCAAACTCCGCGGATAAATCCATTTTACTGCGATTTATTCGTTGTTTGGGTAATAATAGATTGTTCTTGCTTCAGAATATCTATGGCCTGAATTTATGTGTATTGTTTGTCTGAGTAGGACGAGTCTGTCTTATATCTGTATATCTTTACATATCTAAGTCGAACTATATGTTCTGTTGTCTCTAGAGAGGTCGAAGGCTATTCGGCGGATGTGTCGCTAGAGTGTGGGGTGATTTGGCTTCGTCCTGATAGGGACTGTGTGTTTTCCATGTCGGCCTGTCGCCGGGGAAAAAGTGATCTCAGTATTTGTGGGGAAGGTGATAGTCGTCTAAACCTATCGTGTATGCTTTACCCCAGTGTTTAGTCGTATTGCCAAGGAATGGCAGTTTCATATTTCCTCTACCAAGGTAATCAAAGATACTCTTATGAACTCTCGATCGAAGCCACCATTTTCGATAGTTACGATTTGAATGTCTAAGAGAATATATTTGACTCGATGAAAACGACTTCGATTCCTAGCAGCACTATATCCTGTAGATTGCAGTCAATTGTTCATGATCAAATCTACAGAGCAATGAAATGTTTTATGAATGACTAACTTTAGGACAGATTCATTATCTGTATCCAAACGTGAGTGACAGCTCACGAGTGAAGCCATCTTGGAACCAAAACATGTAGTGACTTTCAAGAAGAGAAAAGGGATGCCCGTATTATCGCTTGTTTAGTCCAGAGATCACTGCTACACATGAGAACCCGTTATTAGCGGTTCAATATTATTATATGGAAAAATATGTGCTGAACATTATGTTGAAGAATCGTCGCTAGACGAGATTAGGTTTAGAAGCCATCTGAAATATTGTTTATAAGCTGACGTGCTCAGTCAGTGAAGTCAGATGATATATGTATGGGCGATACTGAGTGCTTGGCTACTGACAGTCCATTATACACTTATTCTACATGAGTGCCCATGTAACATTGCAAGACCATTTATCCACTGTACTATGATGTATTATGGCAACCTGTGATTTGTCACTATCTGTGCTGTCGAGTGTGTACGTCCAATTAAACTTTAGAAAAAGGTACACAGTCGTTGGTGTCGATGACTTCCAGCCATACATGAGTGTGAGAAAAGAACATTTTTTGTCAACACCACGAACCTTTATCATCATTCGCACATTATACACTCAATCCATGTCTACACACCACTGCGTAGGTCAAGTTGACACTCCATACACTACAGTGGAACAAACAACACCATAGAGATCTTATCAACTGATGATGATGATGATGTCTGCTTCCATCCACTTATATCTATCTTTTGGTGGATATCATTAACGGGAATAAAAATCCAACGTTATCAACCTTATCAACTGGTGGACCAGCTTTCTGGGTTTGACCTCGCAGAAGTTCAGAAGTCAACAGATTACCGATACCAGACCGTTTCCTGTGGCTGATACGACACACTTGCAGTATTGGTTTGCTCTTTGTCAACACTTCGTCACGTGACCTGTCAGGTGAATGCAGTATGTAGGTCAGCGTTGTTGACATTTTTTTACATTAGACATTATAGAGTTTCACAGAACAGTTGGATCAATTCTTGTCAATGTTAACAGGAAGACAGTATGAGTGAACTAAGAAGTCCTATTTTCATTGATGGATCTTCTTGTTTTCCATATATGAACTTTAATATTTAAGGCCAGAATGTTTAATTGAATAAAGTGGCAGTTTGTTTGTTTTCATAAAAATAACTTTGCCATTACTGTAAAACTGAGCCTATTTTGCAACACATACTATCATACACATAATTTATATATATATTTATGTTTACATGTTATTTGTTTGTATAGTATGTTAGTTTCTATGTCAGCGGGTTGTGTTTAAGGTTGGGCGGCGTCCTCACAACAGAATATCCCACGTCATAGAGGGTCCGTTGTGGGCGTTTTCTATAGGTGCAATTTTCTTGATTGAAAATTTGCTGCGACAACTGTTGCTTTTGTGTTAGCTGTGAAGTCTGTAATTATTGTTATTTTTGTAATATTTCTTTGTTCTTTAGTTTTGTTTTGATTTGTTTGTAATTTGTTGGTCTAACCTTTTCTATCTTTCAGTTCTATTCTCAATTTATATTCATATATTGTGACGTCATTTGTGTTGTTATTCTTTGCAGATTCAGTGATTATT
Source organism: Oreohelix idahoensis (assembly GCA_024509875.1). Taxonomy (NCBI): domain Eukaryota; kingdom Metazoa; phylum Mollusca; class Gastropoda; order Stylommatophora; family Oreohelicidae; genus Oreohelix; species Oreohelix idahoensis. The sequence continues at coordinate 295,048 of JAMPIV010015129.1, forward strand.
TTCATTGATTTCCCTATTTGATTTATTTTGATTTCTGCAAACGTTCTTGTATTGTCAGTCCTATTTGTACTTTATGTATTCTGTTGGTTGACATATGTTTTATATAGGTATATTTCATAAGACACAATTGCCTGTGCACTGCACTTGGATTATGGTATAAACCAGTACCTGATTATTATTACTATTATACAAGACCTTATTAAAGGCTTGTGACCCACAGATATTGGGATAGTATACTGATTAATCAAGTCATTGAGAACTTGTGGTATTATTATTGATTCAGGTGATTAGTATTATTGTTAGACATCATGGCTACATTAGAATACTTCATTACACAAGGGAAAGCCCTTGATAAGACTGGTCAACAATTAGAACAATGGGCAGTTGCTCAATATGACAAAGCATTAGCTGCAGAAGAGAAAAGATTAGCTGCAGAAGAAAGAAAAGCTATGGCGGAAGAGAAAAGATTAGAAAGAGAAGCTGAGGCTGCTGCTGAACAAAAGAAATTGCAGATGCAGGTGGAGGAAAGGAGATTTGAAGCTGAACAAAAAAAATTAGAAAGAGAAGCTGCTGCGGAACAAAAAAGATTAGACAGTGAAGCTGAACAAAAAAAAATTAGAAAGAGAAGCTGCTGCGGAACAAAAAAGATTAGACAGTGAAGCTGAACAAAAAAGATTAGACAGGGAAGCTGAACAAAAAAGATTAGACAGGGAGGCTGAACAAAAAAGATTAGATGCTGAAGAGAAAAAAGCAATAAGAGAACATGAATTTGAGTTAGAGAAATTGAGATTGACAAGTATGAGTAATGTTAATCAGGCATCTAGTGGTAATGGTAAACCTTCTACTTACAAGGTTAAGGTTCCACCATTCAATCAGTCCAGTGACGATATTACATTCTGGCTGGATAGATTTGAACGTTCTTGTCGTACACATAATGTGGATAAATCACAATACGCTAATCAATTATCAGAAAACTTGAAAGGTGAATCTTTGACTAGATTATGCCTTGTAGGAGAAGCAGATAAGGATAATTATGATGTCATTAGGGCGGCTTTGATAAAAAAATATCAGCTAAGTGAGGAAGGCTATCGCCTTTTATTTAAAACGATGGTGCCTGAGACGGGTGTAGAATTCTCAGAATTCACTGCAAAGGCACGTCTCACAGTTGATCGTTGGATTGAGCTTTCCAAAACAGAAAAAACGTATGAAGGACTTATGGATTTGTTGCTCAGAGATAAGATTATGTCATGTGTGAACAAACCTTTCCTTGAATTTATACATGAGCGTAAACCCAAATCTCTAAAAGAAATGGAAGAATATTGTTCCCAATATGTCACTGCACACCCCGACGTGACTTTTGGCAACACTAAGATTAAGGAGAGTATGCCAGTTGCTTCAGCAACACCATACAATCCCAATTATTCACACAGATTTCAGGGACCTCAAAACAGATTTGATAAAAAAGGTAACCATAATAGTTATCAAAACCAAGGTAACCAATCATTTCAGGGTTCTTCTTCAAAGAACTGGAGACGAGCTGATAGCTCTCGACACAGGGGTGGTCATAATTATAGGAATTTCCGTAGAGGAAGTAATTATAGAAACTATCAGGGTTATCCGTCTTGGAGTCAACAAGATCATAATTACAGAGATACTCATTATAATGAATATGATAATGGTAACCAAGGGAACTATGACTCAAACCCAAATAGGGGTTACAATAGAGGTAACAATAACTACAGAGGTGATAATAACCGAGGTAGATCTCAATACAAAAGACATAAACCACATTTTCAGGCAAACTCTGCACAACAAGAGTCCAATGAAGCCTATAAACAGAGTAAAGATAATAATGATGCTAGTAATATGGCATGTGCCGCTTTTGATTTTGGGAGAGCATCTCAGTGCCCCCAATGCAAAACGCTATTTGAGCCAACCACAGTGTCTACTTTAAGCTGTGGCCATCCTCTTCCTGCTCTTCCGGCATCAGTCGCGCATGATGGAAGAGGTTCTCTTGTCTTACATAAGGGTTTAGTGAATAACAATCCAGTCTCTGTGCTATTTGATTCTGGATGCACCACAATTGGTGTTAGGCAGTCACTCGTAGATCCTTCCCGTGCCACTGGACAAGTAGTCAAATGTGTAACATTTGGCGGCACATTAGAGAAATACTCTACTGCTATCATTAGGATTGCTACTCCTTTCTTTACAGGAGATGTACACGCATGTCTTCTTCCGAATCCGATCGCTGACCTCATCATCGGTCGCATTCATGGAGTCAAAGAATGCACTCCGCAACAAATTTCCACGTGGGAAAGGCAAAACATGCAGATTGCTAACGCTGTAGTCACTAGAGCTCAGGCTCTTAATATGCCTCAAACTTCATCTATTGAAAATAATGAAGTGCATAACCAAGATAATCCCTTGGTAATTTCTCGTGACTCGTTTATAAAACAGCAAGAAGATGATCCCACTCTGAAGAAATTCTTCATTCTTGCAACTAAAGGTGATCCGAATAAAGACACAAGTCGTAAATCGTGGATTACAAAGAAGAATGGCGTACTTGTACGTATGGTTCAAGACTCCATTACGTCAAGTCATTCTCAAATCCTGGTTCCCAAGAATTTGAGAGTTAAAATTTTGCAGCACGCTCACGACTCTCAGTGTGCTGGACACATGGGTTTTTTCCCGTACTAAGTCAAGAGTCCTTGCGGCTTTCTTTTGGCCATTGGTAAACAAGGACATACGGATTTATTGTCGATCTTGTAAAGTATGTCAGGAAGTTAAATCCAAAGGTCCACGGCATGCTGCACCCATTCAGGCGGCGGACATTCCTATTCGGCCGTTCCAAAAAATGGCCATAGACATAATTGGTCCATTTAAGATCAAGTCTGCCAGAGGACATCAGTTTATCTTGACGTGTGTTGATATGTGCACACGTTGGCCAGAGGCTATTCCTCTGAAGAGCATTACTACTGCTGATATTGCAGATGCTCTTTGGCTTATATTTTCTCGTCTGGGGTTCCCCGGAGAGATATTGTCAGACCATGGCACCCAACTAATATCAGATACCATGTCTCAAGTAATGTCTACTCTGCAGATAGATAGATCTTTAAGTAGTATCTACCATCCAATGTCTAATGGTATGGTCGAACGCCTTAATAGAACACTTAAAAACTTACTGGGGAAGATAACTGAGGATCATCCTCAGGACTGGGACAGAGTTTTACCTGCGGCCCTCTTCGCTTACAGAGAGGTACCCAATGAACATACGGGATTTTCTCCCTTTGAACTCGTCTTTGGCGCGCGTCCGCGTGGCCCTATGTCGTTGCTTCACGATCTCATAACATCTGACAATATTGACGATGACACAAAGTCATCCTACGAATATGTCATCGCGTTGAGACAAAAGATTATCGAAGCATGCAAATTAGCAACTTCTTCTTCTGAATTTGCGAAACAGAAGGCAAGGCAATTTGCCAATAAGAAGAGATGCTTACGACAACTTTGTCCTGGTGACAAAGCATTTGTATTACTACCTTGTAGGGAAAACAGATTACTTATTTCTTGGAAAGGTCCGTACGATATAATATCGAAAATTTCCGATGTCGACTATATTGTCGATATTGATGGGAAGCATAAAATCTTCCACATCAATATGCTTACTGAATTCCATGAACGTCCGGATTATTTGCAACCCATTTTCCAAGCAACGGACAATTCTCCAGTACCACATGGTCATTACTCATCACTGTCCGTGATACAGGATGAGGAAACAAGTTTTTCAGATGTAAATCTTCCTCTTCCAATGATCCCACTTCATTGCAGTGAATCATGGAAGAACGTTACTGTCTCTCCTGATTTGTCTCTAGGAGAACAGCGACAAGTTTCAACTATGTTGCAAACATTTCAGGATGTACTCACTGACATCCCTGGACAAACGAATGTCATTCAACATGACATTGTTCTAACTGACCATACTCCTATTAGGATTAGACCTTATCCTATACCTATACATTTTCAAGCACAGGTCGAGAAAGAGTTGGATGAGATGATAGATTTGAAAATAATCGAACCATCCACCTCTGCATATTCTTCGCCGATGGTTATTGTGCGTAAAAAAGACAATAACATACGTCTTTGCGTTGACTATCGAAAATTGAATCAAGTAACTAAGTTCGATGCCGAACCTATGCCTTTACTGGAAGAGCTACTTACTCGACTCTCCAAATCTCATTTTTTCACTAAACTTGATTTGTCTAAAGGATATTGGCAAGTTCCTTTATCTGAACGCGCCAAACCTCTCACGGCTTTTTTCAACACCTAGAGGTTTGTTCCAATGGAATTTTATGCCTTTCGGTCTTATGAACGCACCAGCTACATTCGTACGCATGATGCGCCGAATCCTATCTTATCGGTCAGATGTCATTGCATATCTAGACGACATCTGTCTTTTCAGCGATACTTGGGAAGATCACTATTCGGGGTTAGATGAATTGCTGTCTACTTTGCGTGAGCACAACCTGACAGCGAAACCCTCTAAAGCCTATATTGGTTTTAGCGAAATTTCTTTCCTAGGCCACCGAGTTGGTCATGGTTTCCTAAAGACAGAGGACCATAATACTAGTAAGATACTTAACATCTCAATCCCTAAGACTAAAAAACAGGTGAGAAGTCTGTTAGGTCTTATTCAATTTTATGGCAGATTCATTCAGAATCTATCCTCTATCATGGCACCTCTCTCAACACTTCTAAAGAAAGGTTCGCCTAATGTGGTCCACTGGTCTCAGGAATGCCAATGCTCTCTGGATAAGATTAAAACACTGTTTTCAACACCACCTATTTTAGTGCTACCCACTAAAGATAAGACATTCGTTCTTCGTAGTGACGCTTCATCCACTGGGATTGGAGCGGCACTAATGCAAGAGTATTCTGGAACTCTGCATCCTGTAATGTATATTTCCAGAAAACTTAATGCGGCAGAAAGGAATTATTCGGTTTTAGACCGTGAGCTATTAGCTATGGTTTGGTCGATCCTCAAACTACAGAGATTCCTTCTAGGCGCACATTTCATAGTAGAAACCGACCAAAAAGCTCTTACTGCTATACAGAGTAAGAATTTGAAGAGCTCGAGGTCTACTCGATATGCAATTGCTCTTCAACCTTTTCATTTCTCTGTGCGAGCTATTCGTGGATCAGATAATGTGATGGCAGACATTCTGTCAAGATGCCCACATGATTCCACATAACTATTAGGGCTTAGACTTCTTGATATGTCTAGTTCTATAGTAGTTCCTTTTCGATATCATGATAGATACACATTTGTAATTTAATAATATAATGATTGTATCACTACATAGCGGTTCATTGATGTTTATTCACCGCTGTGCTTTGATGATTTTTTTTTTCATAAATCATAAATTTAAGATATCTAATACGAAATGATGATATGAATTTTTTAGGCATTGTGTAATTGCCAGAATTGTATTATACTTTGATGACACCTTCCTGGAAAAATATACTTGTAGAGAAATAATTTCTCTCAGTTTATGAGACACATTCTCACCAGTCGCTCCATAAGTCGACTTAGCCTCATATTAGGCGTTATAGGTATTCCTGATATTTTCATCTGCGCATTATTCATGCGTTGTGAGCCTATTGTACGTTGCTCCTAGATGTATTTCAAAAAAAAAAAAAATGTTCCATTTTTTTTTTCCCCGGGAGGTGTGGTAAGACTGTTACGTGCAGTCTTTGATATCTTACAATATTATACATAGGTAATTTTTTAGTGCTTAAGGGAAAGTCATTATTGAGTTACTTCCCTTGAAAGTTGTGTCGGCTCTTTCGATCAAACTCCGCGGATAAATCCATTTTACTGCGATTTATTCGTTGTTTGGGTAATAATAGATTGTTCTTGCTTCAGAATATCTATGGCCTGAATTTATGTGTATTGTTTGTCTGAGTAGGACGAGTCTGTCTTATATCTGTATATCTTTACATATCTAAGTCGAACTATATGTTCTGTTGTCTCTAGAGAGGTCGAAGGCTATTCGGCGGATGTGTCGCTAGAGTGTGGGGTGATTTGGCTTCGTCCTGATAGGGACTGTGTGTTTTCCATGTCGGCCTGTCGCCGGGGAAAAAGTGATCTCAGTATTTGTGGGGAAGGTGATAGTCGTCTAAACCTATCGTGTATGCTTTACCCCAGTGTTTAGTCGTATTGCCAAGGAATGGCAGTTTCATATTTCCTCTACCAAGGTAATCAAAGATACTCTTATGAACTCTCGATCGAAGCCACCATTTTCGATAGTTACGATTTGAATGTCTAAGAGAATATATTTGACTCGATGAAAAACGACTTCGATTCCTAGCAGCACTATATCCTGTAGATTGCAGTCAATTGTTCATGATCAAATCTACAGAGCAATGAAATGTTTTATGAATGACTAACTTTAGGACAGATTCATTATCTGTATCCAAACGTGAGTGACAGCTCACGAGTGAAGCCATCTTGGAACCAAAACATGTAGTGACTTTCAAGAAGAGAAAAGGGATGCCCGTATTATCGCTTGTTTAGTCCAGAGATCACTGCTACACATGAGAACCCGTTATTAGCGGTTCAATATTATTATATGGAAAAATATGTGCTGAACATTATGTTGAAGAATCGTCGCTAGACGAGATTAGGTTTAGAAGCCATCTGAAATATTGTTTATAAGCTGACGTGCTCAGTCAGTGAAGTCAGATGATATATGTATGGGCGATACTGAGTGCTTGGCTACTGACAGTCCATTATACACTTATTCTACATGAGTGCCCATGTAACATTGCAAGACCATTTATCCACTGTACTATGATGTATTATGGCAACCTGTGATTTGTCACTATCTGTGCTGTCGAGTGTGTACGTCCAATTAAACTTTAGAAAAAGGTACACAGTCGTTGGTGTCGATGACTTCCAGCCATACATGAGTGTGAGAAAAGAACATTTTTTGTCAACACCACGAACCTTTATCATCATTCGCACATTATACACTCAATCCATGTCTACACACCACTGCGTAGGTCAAGTTGACATTCCATACACTACAGTGGAGCAAACAACACCATAGAGATCTTATCAACTGATGATGATGATGATGTCTGCTTCCATCCACTTATATCTATCTTTTGGTGGATATCATTAACGGGAATAAAAATCCAACGTTATCAACCTTATCAGATACGTATAGTCTTGGGCTGTACACGAGATACCCCCCATTATCACAATGAGGTACACGCTTGGAGTGCTGTTGATTAGATCCAGATATGTGATGGCCCAATCAAAAGCCTATATGTGAGCAACCACAGACAAACGGCACACCCTGCATGAAAACATAGCTGACATTAAGGGAGCAAGAATAAAGAGAGGGATGTCATGGATGGCACAGGCAGAGGCAACGATCAAGCAGGTGGCCACAGTTGAAAATATATTCAAAGGGGAAGAGTGGAGTATGTCAAATGAGAACTGGATTAACTTCCAGCAAGTCATCATCAGCCTTGGGAGAGAGTGTAGAACTTGGGGCAATGGAAGAGCAGAACTGGAAATTAATCAACTGATACATGATCGTGCCGGGGATAATGATGCCATTGTGTATACAGATGAGTCTGTGATCTGTGGTGAGAAATCAGGTTGGGACTCTCTGCTAGGGTACAGGGCAGAATCTTCGCTGAACATAGCGGGGCTTACAAGATAACAACTTCCAGCATGAGAACGAACGAACAAACTTTATTTTCAAAGGGTTAAGAATTGGGCACGCAGGCCCGTCTGACATTCTGCCCTTCCTCTCTCTCTCTCATCATGTATACTGTATCCTTTCATCCTCACATTTACTTTGAGAATGGAGGTCGAGGCTGTTACTGCAGCCTTAAGGTGGCTAACTGAAACTTCATTAACAAAGGCAGTCATTGTGTCAGACTCTCAGTCCATGCTTCGAAAGGTTCAAAGTGGTTGGTTGCGGCATGAATGGAAAACATTCATAGAAGCTTCGAGTCTACAAGAGCTGGTGTGGATCTACTGTCCTGATCATGCAGGGGTATGTGGTAATGAGAGAGCTGACAGACTAGCATCAAGAGCACCCACAGCGGGGACATAGATATGGATAAGGGAGAGATACTGAGAACAATTAATCATCACCTGTTAGAGAATGACACTGCAGTAGATGAATCATCAAGGTTAAGACTGTTGGAAATTGGCATCAAACATATGGCTAGCAGAAATGGACGTATGAGAGGATGCATCCTTCGTGTATACAACCAGTGAGCTACAGGAACAGTTAGTATTTACACTCTTCGACATATGCTGAGGAAGACTGAGCACCTATAGGTTTGCCCGGAATGCAATGATGTAGATTCTGTTCAACAATAACAATAATGATTCATAAATGATAATGACGATGGTGGTGTAAACTTCTCAAGTTGTGAACTAGATTTGATTTATAAAAGATAAAACTGATGGTGATATAAATTTCCCTGGCCTTGAGCTGATTTTGATTTGCAAAAGATAAACATAATACTGGTGCAAATGTCTGAGGTCGAATTGAATTTGGTATATTAACAAATAAACATGTGGGTGTGATACAATTTTCAGATCATTAATTTAGATTCGTATATAAAACAATCATAGAGGCATATCCCTGCTTAGTGTCCCTGGTAAAATTTACTCTAGAATTTTGGAGTAGAGACTCGGCCACCTGGCTCAGCCACAAAGGGATAAGGACCAGTGTGGCTTCCGAGCAAACAGAAGTACTCAGGACATTTATCTTTACACTCAGGCAGCTGAGTGAAAAGGTTGTTGAGTATGAAGGTGAGATGCATCTTTGTTTCTTGAATCTGGAGAAGGCATTTGACAAGGTCCCCTGGAGCAAACTTTGGGACTGCTTGGCAAGGAAGAACATTCCAGCACCTCTGATCCATGCTATACAGAGCTTCTACAAGACTTGCAGAAATTATGTGAGGACAGCAAACCATAAGTCAGAAGAGTTCAGGACCACCACTGGTGTAAGACAGGGTGATATTCTGTCACCTTATCTTTTCATACTCCTCATGGATGATGTTATCAAAGCATGTAAGGAAAGTATTCAGTGGGTTACTGGAAGAAGAGACAGGTCTGTATTTCAGATTGCTAAATCAGAGGCACATCTTCAATCCAATGTGCAAGTCTGGAAGGAGGAACTGGAGAAGAGTGGGATAGTTATCAGCAGCTCCAAAACAAAAACCATGGTGATCTCAAGAGAATGAAAAAGGCATCATATGCTGGGAGAACAGATCCTGGAGCAGGTCAACTACTTTAAATACCTAGGAGCTATCAAAGGCTAGAAAGGAGGCATCAAAGAAGAGTTGGCTATCCAAAGAGTGGCAGCTGGAAGATTTTTCAGGCAATAAATTGAGGATTCCTCAGCAAAAGAGAGATTGGCAAGAGGATGAAGATGGCTGTATACTGATCCACCTATGTCCCAGTTTTGACATATGGATGCAAGTCATGGGCAATGACTACAAAACACCAAAGCCAGATGATACGGCAAGGCCTCAAAACCCAGACCCTGCAGACCCAAATAGGACAGTCCCAACTACGATGATTTGGCCATGTATGCAGAATGAGAAAAGATCGGCTACCATGACAAATATGGGAAGCCAAGAACCAGGGATCCAGACCTCCAGGATGACCCAGAGTTCGCTGGGAGGACACCATTAGATAATCCCTGAAGCACGAAGGACTAGATTGGAACCAGGCCAGGAGGAAGACAGCAGACAGGATAGTATGGCATTCTCTCTGGCAAACCTCTACACCCCAGGGTAGAAGAGGAACAACTAAGTAAGTAAGTAAAATAAAAAACAAGTTGCGATGGTAGAAACTTCTCAGACTGAGCTGTGTGCTGAAGGTGGCACATTTCTCAGATCTTGATTTGATTTCTATATTAAAAGTAAAAATATTGTTGGTATGAACTTTTCAGGTAGTTCCCAGAAGCCTCTGAAGTGGACTACTGCAACCTTGTATAAGGCCACTAATATGATGTTTTTCATGAGGCTGGCAACCTCATGATGTGAAACAAACTACCACAGAAACCACCACAGCAAGACTATGTGAATACTTGGTGCAGGCTGGAACCAGCTACAGTGGTGGCTCCATCTCTGTAAGGAGTGCAAATGATGATCAATCAATCAATACCATTTAGCTCCCCAAGGAGCATAGGCCTTCAACAAACACATGCCAAGTCTTCCTGTCCTGTGCCATCAGCTCAAGTTCTTTCAACATCTTCCTCATCATTTTCACTTCTGTCTCTAGCTCTCTTCTCCATATGATTTTTGGTCTACCTCTGCCTCTTTTTCCCTGGGGATTCCAGAACAAGGACTGCCTTGTAAAGGATGATGACCTTGCTGAAAACCCCAGGTAGTTCCCAGGGGGCCCTGAGGAGACACAGAAAGAAGAAAGCTACTGCTACTTCAGGCATGTCATGTGACATGACTACTGCTACTTCAGGCATGTCATGTGATGTGACTAAAATAAGATTGTGTGTCAGGTTGGCAACCTCAATTTGTAAAATACATTTCTACACAAACTACCACTACAAGAGAATGCACTTTGACATGGGCTTTCTCAAGAGCGCTATCTGCAGTGGTGACTGCATGCCCCCTATAGAGCATAAAATGAGATGATAATGATGATCATGTTGAATGTGTGAATAAATTATCAGCTTTCAGTTATGGTTTTATAATTAGAATAACCCTAGAGTTGTTGAGGCTGCCTTAACAAATATATTTGTTCCAAGAGATTTCCCGGGATTTCTGCAGAGTGAGATAAAGTAAAGGTGACCACTGCTCCCAGCAGGCATGTTATAGGAGGTGGCTACGGTTAGGCTGTGCATGGAGCTGGCAACCCCAACATGTTAAACACACAGGCAAAGAAACCACAACTGCAAGCCTGTATTGAGTACATAAGCTTCCTGCACCGGGGCTACTGAAAGAATAGCCGCATGCTACTTAAGAAGCGAAACAGGGAAGGATGGATAGCTGTCTGAAACATTCATTGCTGATTGTGTCAAGTGATGGATATTTGGCTGTAACAGACATATGTAGTAATATTTATTGCTGATTGTGTCAAATAATGATGGATAGATGGCTGTAACAGAAATATTTAATAGATTATGTCTAGGCAAGGAATAGATGGCTATAATAGACGGAGGTAGCAGTATTTATTACTGATTGAATCAATCAGTGATGGCTACATGGCCGTAGCCTATGTATATAGTAGTATCCATGGCTGATTGTTTCTAGCAGTTTCCTTTTTTTTTCATGACTCATTGATTGTGTATTTCATCAGATTTTCAAGAAAATGAAGTCAAAGTTGGCAAGCATGTTCTGAAAACTTTGTCTCTTCCACGGATGCAGTTGGAATGTCTGGCCATCTTGGAGATATTTTGATGGATATGCCACTAGTCTCTTATAGGACTTCATTGGAGCAAGCTGCAATATTTGAGAATGATGTATCCCAATTTGAAATGAAATTTCAAGTTTCTTTGTCTGTCATCCAAATGTTTTTCTGTTTTCTAACATGTTCTCTGCTACTCACAATATCTCTCATCAATTACTTGTACTAATACTAAAATTTGTATTGAGCATGAGACCCTACAAGAAGTTTGTGGTAAAAGCTTTGTGCAGTTCCAGGGGGCTCTGAAGAGCCAAAGAATGAATAGGACTACTGTCCTCTCAGGCTTGTCGTATAAGGTGACTAATATGTGGCTGGCAACTTCATTATGGTTTGGTTTTTTTAAGGACTATCTTCATCAGTGCTCTGATCTCCTCCATTAGATCACACAAGGAGGATCTCAGCACAGTGCACAACTTCATCATGTGAAACAAATTGCCACAGATATCACCACTGCAAGAATGTATAACTTGGTGCAGGCTTCCTGCAAGGGGACCAGTTGTAGGGGTGGTTCCATGCTCCATAAGGACATGAGTGTAAAGGACAATTTTGATGAATGATGTTGAAACCTGCTTTAAGATGTTATTATGATCATTATAATGGTGGAAGGAGGAGTTGGTGGAGGCACAAGGATCAGCGGCTTCAGTAACCACTCCCAAATAACCCTGGTGTTGTGCAGATAAAGAAGCAGTTGTAGTCTGCAAGTTTTCTCGTAGGGACCACTTAAAATCACACATTAACGTTAACTCAAGACACTGTTACTGGTAGGAAGAAAGGTCTGTGAGTGTCTTTAACTGAAAAGTTAACAAAGTTTTATTTTAGTTTATTAAAATAGTGAACAGAAATACCCTTTTCCACCTCTAATGGGTTAAAAGTAGGATATTAAAATAATGAACAGAAATACCCTTTTCCACCTCTGTAGCGTGAGGTTTTTATTGGCTCTAGGATCAGTATAGTACTGAAAATTACAGAAATAGAATTTCTGCAGAAAATGGTGAAGTCCCAGTGTCTGAGAGAACTACTGTATCACACATTAGTTACGGCTGTGAATGAGCTGATCTCGAATAATTAGTAGAGTAGAGACAGTCATAAAAATGCCACCCCGCTGTGTAACTAACTGTGATATTAAAACAAAGAAACAGATTCCACTTAACAATTATAAAATTGACAAGTCGTTCAAATACAATTTCCTTATTTATTAAGTATATACACTATCTACTCTTGTGCTGAAGGGTGGATGTTGGAAGATTGAATACAATGGATTTGTAAGTTTACATATGATTGATATAAATATATATATACATATATGTTACAACAACTCTTCCAATTATAGGAACAAAATTATAGATATCAGCTGTGCTGTTAATCAATTACAGAAACTTTATCAGCTGTGCTGTTAATCTTGTCTCTCACTACACTAAATCACTTTTTCTTCCCTGACAGTTAATTTCTCACAATTGTCGACGGAACTGGTACTAATGTGTACTCATCTCTTGAAACAGTTCTGTCCTTAATTTCTTGCACACAACACCCGCTGATGATCATTCGTTAGCCCACCCAAGACTGAGGGGGACTAAGGATGTAGCTCCGGTGCAATCACTGTGCTCCTGCGAAGTTCCAGGCAGCTGGATTGACTCGAACATACGACCTCAGGTTGGATGACACGAATAAAACCTGTAACAAGGAAAAATAGGGGCTAATTTCTGTCAACAAGTCCACCTATTTCTAGTGTATATGAGATGAACATGTCTCAGGTGTCTGCATGTAGGATGAATGACAACATGGCTCAGTATGATTTAGCAATAGCGAGACAAGACAGGTGTGTACTTGCAAAACATTCTTTCTGATAATTGCAATACACGAATACATCCAATAATTTGTACACCGTATGATACAGCCGTTTCCTTCCACCTATAATATACCAGGCCATCCCTGATAAATGCTATACTGGCTGGTAAAATATACCCTAACAATATTGTTGTGGTTATATAGGTTGGAGTCATACCAGGAAATACAATCATTATACCTAATTCCCTAAGATATAACACTGGCTAACAAAAAAAAATTTTTTTTTTCTTTCTCTAACATTTCTATGTTTTTCTGGTCAATTTTAATGCGCTGTTTTTAAATCTGCAAACCGTTTTTCTCTATCAGGTCGGGATCTCGAGAAATACGCAATTGAAGTTTTTTAACAACGCATACAGTATTATAACATCATTCGTACAAGAAGTATAACAGTTATGTAGGCTTGAATTTCTTTGCAGTCGACTTTCGTCGGTGAATGGCATGTGGTACATCGCAATGAAACATCCAACAATAATCGGCAAGCATGGTCACACTCCACCGTCCTTGATAACGTGACTCCATTACGGCGATATCTTGATGGAATCGTTCTCCATGTTCATCGCTGACTTCGCCAAGGTTGTCAGGGAAAAAGTCAAGATGCGAATCGAGCAAATGGATTTTGAGGGACATGTTACAGCCCATAATTCTGTATGCATCTATGCACTGCTTAACAATATGCACATAGTCGACAGATTTGTGATTTCCCAGAAAGTTATCGACGATCGATTTGAATGCCATCCATGCGTGAAGTTCACTACCATGTAACAAGTTCTCGAATTGTTTGTCTGCAATAACTTTCCTAATATGAGGTCCTACAAAGATACCTTCCTTTATCTTTGCATCGCTAACTTGCGGAAACTTTTCTCGAAGATAAGTGAAAGCTTTGCTCATTTTATCTAATGCTTTTACGAAATTCTTCATGAGCCCCAACTTTATATGTAACGGTGTTAAAATGATGCTGTCTTTGTTAACTAATGGCTCGTGTATTACATTTTTATGCCCGAGCTGCATACGATCCCTGATAGGCCACACCTTTCTTGCATAATGTTCCTGTCTGTTGCGGCTGTCCCATTCACATAGGAAGCAACAAAATTTAGTATACCCAGTCTGCATGCCCGTGAGAATTGCAATGACCTTTAGGTCTCCACAAATCCGCCATTGGTAGTCATTGTACTTTATTTTTGCCAAAAGTATAGCCATATTGTCATAAGTTTCTTTCATATGAACAGAGTAGGCGACTGGAATTTTGCAATAGCAAATGTCATCATCCATCTCAAAGTATTGAACAAGTTCTCTGTGTCTATGACGAAATTTAGATATCAAAGTATTGGGCGCTAAAAGATTCCATTCTTTGAGTCGCGAACCGAGTAATTCCACTTGTCCTTTGGTAAGAGCGAGATCACGTATTAGATCTGAAAGGTTAATTAAGTGAACACCATCATTCACCGGTATATAATCCGAGTCAGAATTAGTTTCTGAAGCAGGTAAACTATCACTTTCTGATGGTTCATTGACGTCCAACGGATATTGTTCTGGTGGAACTGGGATCGGACACGTGATTGGATCACGAGACACTGGTTTCGAAACCGATTCAATATTTGGATAAACCACAGACTTTCTAGTTTTAAAAGTGAAACCATGGATATTTGTCAAGCAGAAGTAACAATCAGTAGCGTGATTTGTCTTGTTCATGCCATATTACTGGCACTCCAAAAGGCATCGACTTATGCTTCGGCGATTTTTGTAACCAACCTGCCAATGTATTTGCACAAAGTCGAACAAACTGCATTTGGCTTCCAAGATTTATTTGCATCATCAACTTTCGAATCGAAATAAAGTTCACATGCTTTCTTTAGTAATGGTGTAAAGTTTTTCTGGTGAACACGATCGGTAAAATATCCGCACACGTAACAGAACAGATCAGCTGAATTTCTACAACTTCTAGAAGCCATATTTCGCTCAGAATTATTTCAAAATACAGTAACTATTGGAAAAATAGCGTAACATATGTCATGCATCTTTTAGCAGTATAAAAAGTGGAATTATTTTGCATTTTATTAATTTTTAATAAGTTATGTAGTAAAAATGAAACGGAGCACATAACGGTTTCCCAAAAATATATGTATTCACAAATATCTTAAAAACCTGACGTGATAGAGATAAACGGATTTCAAATTTGAAATCAGCGCAAAAAACTGACATAAGAACACTTATTCTTATATAAGAAAGAAAAATGTTGTTTGTCAGTGTAATCAGTATACCTGACACATTCATAGTAAAACTAAAATCCTATATGAAATATATACCTGGTTTCCTTCTTCAACAGTCATACACAATCATTACGCATGATACTATAAAATACAATCATTATACAGGATATAGTCATAGGTTATATTTAGGTTGGAGTTATATATATAGTCCTAACAAGGACTGTTTGGTTATATTTCAGGTTGGAGATAGGTTATATTTCAGGTTGGAGTTATATGAGCCCTAAAAAGGACTGATAGGTTATATTTCAGGTTGGTTATCGTCTTCAGCAATCATACCAGGAAAGACAATCATTATACCCGATTCCATAAAATATAATCCTTATACATGATATACATTAATTATATACAGGTGTAGGTATTATAAATGATACTAAACAATACAATCATTATATATGATGTAGGCATATTCTCCTACAAGTTTTTAGTAAGTTTACCTACCCTCTAAGATTTATACAAGCCAGATTTTGACTCGACTAGTGAAGCAAGTCTGCCCGGTCAATGCAGGTGAGCAATAAATCAGTCTTGACAGTTTCTCTTCTCCAGTCGGTCGCTAGCTGGCCTTCGTGTTGGTGTGTGTAATTTTGAATAAAACGCGCCCGTTTATAAAGGTAAACGCAGGTAAATGCCAGTGTGTAAGGAAACCTTTTGATTGGTTATCTGCGGTTTGGTACATTTTTATTGCCGACAAGCTGATTGGTTATATGCGGTTTGGTACATTCCGTGACCACGTCCCAAAATTGTAGGCTCAAGTTTTTCCTCTTTTATTTTTCCAATTATTCTGTCTGCCGCCATCTTGGGGGAACAGATGGCGTATACTTTGTGTAATTTATTCTGGCTCAGAGACTGTTCATTGATTGGCTGTGCATATGTATTAACAAAGAAGTGGGTTTACACACATGTTTCACGACAACCTCTAATGGGTTAAAAGTAGGATATTAAAATAATGAACAGAAATACCCTTTTCCACCTCTAATGGGTTAAAAGTAGGATATTAAAATAATGAACAGAAATACCCTTTTCCATCTCTAATGGGTTAAAAGTAGGATATTAAAATAATGAACAGAAATACCCTTTTCCACCTCTAATGGGTTAAAAGTAGGATATTAAAATAATGAACAGTGTCAGAATGTACTCTCTACTGGTACTATGGATTTAATATATACTCAGACTAGACTCTTAGCCCGCTGTCTAAAGGTAAGACCACAGTACACAATAGCTGACATGAATAATGCAATAACACCTGAAACAGGTTTGGTCCCATTAATAAATATTGCGCGCACACACAGAAGCCACACACGGCTAATAATACTCATAGGAAAACGATGCAATGGAACTGCCAAACTACTTGCCATAATTAACAGCTCAATATAGCAGTAACATAATCACCGATCTAATCTATCCAGTGACTACACAACGACTTTTGCTCACTAGCTAAGCCCTGTACTGACGCAAGCAATACGTGGACTCAAGATACTTAACATAAATAATATCCAGGAAAAAACCACTAGAACTTACACCAACGTTCTAGCAGTAAACCAAATAATCCTGACCACCTGAAAATCGGCAAGAAATATAAACCAAAATGGCATTCACATAATCCCAGCACCACAGCTGACGAAGGGACAACGTCCGCACGGGACGGTAGACATCTCCTAGAATCCTTCCCTCCAAAAGTTTCATATCCTTTTCCGTTCTGGCCCAACTGACCAAATGGGTTTTAAATTAGTATCAGGGTCGACACTCTACAGCGTGACCAGCTTAATATTTTATAATATTTATGCTGTTGTGGTGAAGTGGGATGTTATAGATATTTATAAGGGACTTAGTGTACTGACTGAGATCAGCTGTGAAGGTATATATATATCTAATAAGAGTAGTATATTATATATATAACCTTACTTGCTGCCACATATCTATATATCTCAGTCAGAATTATTCTGGAATAGTGTGGTGACTACGTTTTGTGTCTAGGGTATGTGTATGGTGAAGTGTAAGTCACAACAACAGACAGATAAACAATTTAATTTAATCCACTACTCTTGACAACACTGTGACACTCACATACATATAACACACTACGAGAATAGCTTAAAGAAGTCACTCGTAACGGTTCAAATAACAATATGTATTCATTACTAGCATGAATGAATATGTGTCCTGATTCAACTACAAGGGAACCAGGAATCACCATCAATTTAAATTACAAGTTATGTACAGAATGTATTTAATATGAATATTGTAGTGACATATATTATTACAAATGTTCTATGTGTGTCAGTTGTGTAGTAGTAAAATGAGGTAATACTGGTTTTGTTTTGTTCAAGCTCTGTTGGTATTTGTCATCATGACTTCAATAGTTTGTCTTTAGGGATCAGTATTGGAGATGTTCACAGTTCCTGATTTTAAGACAAGTAAATTCCCCTCTGAATGGTATTTTTATAAAGTTATTTCTAGATGAGGGGACATAATGTTGAGCTCAGCTGGCCAACTCTGCTTATCTTGAGTGATGGCGGCAGGAGAGGACTCCTCTGCTCGAATTCTCCTCTGGGCTCAGGAGACACCTCACTGATAGCTAAAAAGACCAAGGAGTATGCTGTCCGACTCTGGATTCAGCAAATCTCTGACCAGATGCTGCTCAGTACCATCAAGACCACTGTCCCTGAAATCAAGAAGGATGTACCTTCTACTTCATAACTAATTTATATTCTCTTTTACACTGATCACAATACAGCACAAACATTGCGTTCAGAGCGTTAGGCCAACAGTCAGCTTCATTTGAAATACTTTATTCCAGTATTACCCTTCTTAATGGTTACTACGCCTCTGCACTTCCAGCATTATTTCTTTCTAGTCCATCATCCAGGTGTCAGTGTACTATTTGGCCATTCCATGCCGTTTTACTTCTCTCCGACACCCTCTGTTCAGGCTGGAGCATTATAGGCTTTACCTCACGTTTGCCACTGAACTACACATATATATACAGGCATAAATCAACAATTCACATTCAATTTTTCATTAAAAGATACTGAATGGTTCAAGCTTACCACAATTTCATGGAAATAAACACAGATACGTTGATTAGCAATGAATTCTGGCACAAACTGGCACAAATTCCGTTCTGCCTATGTTCCAGGCTTTTATTTTAGCAAAAATGTGAGCTGGCTTCAACGTACTGTCGCTTTATCAAGCTTATTTGAATTAGTGGTCTCGAACTAACGCTCCCAAGTGTGTATATCAGCGAGACTGGCCAATGAGCCACGTTTCGACAAGTGTTTGAAAAAATGTTATCTTTTCCCGTCTCCCCTAACAACCAAGATAGTATTTATAAGCCCGACCAATCGTGGTTAGGCTTTCATTTGTTGCGCTCCAATCAATTTGGAGTTTACATGGTAGGCTATTTATGTAACGTAAGGTTTTTTCAAACCCGTTATAAAAAAAATTTTATGAGCAGAAATGATTTTATGCTGTCAGGCACCCCCAATATTTTATTTTGGGTATAATTTATTAATTCCTGGACTATTTGCGTAACGTTTTACATATTATTTGTCAGCAAACCCTAAGGAACCCAAAAATACTAATTTAAAGGAGCTACGTGGCTGCGTTCAAAATATGCAATTTCTTCTATCTCCTGTTTAGAAGATGTGCTGTCTGGGTACTGTTATGTGTTCAAACGTAAACCCATATAATGTTGTCTTTTCTAATAAGAGTCTGTTATGATTTATAAACCTAACTCTGGGAAAGGGTAGTGTATTTTATCACTGTCCGTCTGAAAAAAAAAATTAGTGCATGTAGACTTACACGCGTGATGGTAGTAATTGTGTATCGCGCGAAGCGGGTTTAGTGTTCGGCTTTCTGCCTCTCCCTTCTCTTTTTATCCCTTTAGTCCATCTGTTCGTTCGTTTTGGTAACGCAGTATAATTAATGTTAGGGTTAATTTAGGTCATTACGCAGTACGTCTCAATGCTTTTCCAAGAAATACAGCACACGTTTCATTGAAGAAGGCGGGTAATAATACAGTAAGCTTTTATATCAACGTGAAAGCGTTACAATTTGCAGACGAAGCAGAAAACAAGGGGGATTTCGAGTACATTCTTTGTGATAGCACTGTCATTTTACCATTGCTCTTTTCTTTATTATATGTATTTATTAGGCTTTATATTTAATTGATAATTTATATATGTGGATTAGAATATTCCATGACACCTCCCCTCTTAAAACAGACATTATATGTCAGTCCTTTATTCCATATACACATATAGAAATTTATTATTATTTCTGGGGTTTACGGTGATTCTCATCACACGGATGGCGGCTTAAAAAATCCGCTCCCAGATTGGTTTTTCCAGATATATATTCAATGCTAAAATTATATGGAGCCAGAAGCAAAGACCATCGGAGTAACCTAGAGTTCTCATGCTTAGCCTGTGCTAAAAACGATAAAGGTTTGTGGTCAGTTTGCAACTTAAATGCCTTCCCATATAGATAAATATTGAATTTCTTTATTGCCCATATTACTGCAAGACATTCTTTTTCGCTAGTTGAGTAGTTGATTTCAGCTTTATTCAACTTTCTGCTAGCATATGCCACTGGGCTTAATTCCCCATCCAATGCATCTGATTTCTGTAGTAAAGTTGCACCTAGCCCAATATTACTTGCATCCGTCCTTACTATGAATTCTTGACTTAAGTCAGGTAATTTCAAAATGGGTTTACTTGTGAGCTTTTCCTTCAATTCTTGGTAAGTCATTTCACATTGTGGTGTCCATGTAATGCGATCTGGAAGTCCTTTACGTGTCAATTCCGTTAAAGGTGCACATATGGAATTAAAGTTTTTGATATACTTCTGGTAGAAACCACATAATGAGACAAAGGATCTCACGTCCTTCTTGGTTTGTGGTCTCGGGGCTTTCTGTAGTTTCTCTAAATTCTTTGGGTCAGGGGTCATGTTTCCCTGATAAACTGTGTGTCCCAAAAATTCCAATTCTTTACATCCAACGCAACATTTGGTTGGTCGGGCTGTTAAATTTGCCTCCCTAAGTCGATCAAACAGCATGTTCAGAGAGTCAATGTGTTCCTCAAATGTTTCTGTTGCTATAAGGATATCATCCATAAAATTTGTTATACAGGGATTATTCAGAGGATCCAATAATTTTCTCATCATTCTAGAGAAGACACTAGGCGCATTCTTCAATCCAAATGGCAATCTATTAAACTCATAGTGTCCTTCTGAGGTACTAAAAGCTAGGTATGGTCTAACCTCAGGCTTTACTGGAATCTGATAGTATCCTTTACTCAGATCCACTTTTGAGAAATATTTAGCTTTATTTAGCCTGGCAAACAGCTGATTTGTATCCGGCAATGGATCCACCTGTCCTTCTGTAATAGCATTCAGTCTCCTGTAATCTATACAGAGTCTATGTTCTCCAGAGGGCTTCCTTAAAAGTACAACACCGGAACTATACGAAGACTCACTGTGCGAAATAATTCCTTCCTTCAACAGATAGTCTATCTCTTCCTTCAAAGCTTTTTCCTTAGCAAACGGAATCGAATATGGTTTCATACAGACAGGTGTGGAGTCTATTAATTTCATATCATATTCCAATAGGTTTGTATGCCCTGGTCGGTCTGTTAACACCTCTGCATGATTATTTAGAACCTGTTGCACTCTCTCTTTCTGAGTTTTCGTTAAATGTGTACTGATTTTCACCTGTGCTGCTGTCTCACAGGGGTGTAATGGATATTCAAATGATGAAAGTGGTTCCTTTTTCATCTCCATGGCGATGGACAAGGTCAACAAGTGTGTCTCTTCCTGATGTTCTCTTTCCAAATATTTCTTCAGGAGATTCACATGATAGATTTTTTCTTTCCCCTTCTTATCTATCTTATAATTTGTTCTAGACACCTTCTCTAGAACTGTATATGGACCCTGCCATCCAATTTGTAACTTATTCTGACTCCCGGGCAAAAGAAGCAGTACCTTCTCTCCCACAGCCAAATTTCTGTCTTTCGCCTTCCTGTTATAATAGGCAGCATGTTTCTTCCTGGCTTGTTTCAAATTTTCATTGGCAAGTTTCCAGCCAGTTTTTAACCGAGTGGTCAGCTCATTCACATATTGGTATGAAGATGTAATGTTTTCCTCTGCCTTTTCATCAGTCCACGTTCTTAACAAAGCTACATATGGACCTTTAATTGTGTGGACCTATTTGTCCATGCACCGGTATGGTCTCTTCCACTCGAAGCTTTATAGTGATGATTTTTCCTCCCAGAATTTTCATGCACAAAACGACCGCTACCAATTTTTCTTTTGGGGCTTTCTCCCCTCTTAAAATTCTTGATGAGAGATTTCCTCCCTACATCCTCTTCCTCCAGTTTGTTTAAGTCCGATTGAGGGATTGTCGGCTTATCCTGGGGTAAGACATCCTTTTGCACTCTCCGCATAGTGGCCATTGTAAAACAGTTAAGTGAAGCTTGTCCGTGAAAAGGGGCTTCCCATTCCATTTGGTCCACCTTATCAAATTTATTTTTCCTTTTATTGTCAGGCCTGATTTTGCCCCATGGCGTGTCCAGGTCCTGATCCATGTTCCCACTTGTGGGTGTTCCCTCATGTGCTATACTACACCTTTCTACAAAGTTCTCAATGTCCCATCTTGCTTTGGGCCAATAATAATTGTGAGCCACCTTTTGAATGATGGTACCTATTTTCTCATGGTCCCCATCTGGTTTCACATGTAGACTCCTTATTAATTCTGTCCTATATCTTTTTGGAAGAACCAGCTGTCCGTGACCATTGGATCTAGCTCCAGTCTTCCTATACATCAACTTGTTTTTCATGTAAAAATCTCCCTTGCCTGGAGTTGTATGACAAGTTGACAATTTTCTGAAACAAGGCTTGAGTGTTTTATCCCCAGCCTGTGCCTTCCTCATCTCTTCTGGAGTGGTATCTAACATAATATCCTCCTCCTGTCTTGAGGTCGACCTGACCTGAAGGGTTGCCATATACACAGGTTTCCTTCTGCAACGGTCAGTGTCATGATTGTCCATCTGACAATTTTTACACCACCTTTTTCCTTGGTTGAAAGATTTTCTTTCATCATATTTCCTTTCATCGAATTGTGGGAATTTATTTTTATTGTCATACCGTGGCCTATCAAATTGGTGCTTACCTTTATTTTGATCCTTAGGATCAAATTTATTAAAATTCTGTGGTGCCCTAAAGTTGTCCACCTGTTTCTTTTTATTACCTGTTACCTCTGCTTGAGCTGCTTGATACCTTTCAGCAACATTTAGCAACTCACCCAGCCTCTCTGCACCTTGTTCCATGAGAAACTTTCTCAGGTCTGGAGCCATGGACTCTCTTAGTTGCTCTATAAGGACCATTTCCTTAAGATCTTGGGTTTTCCCCAGAGAAGTCCATTTCTCCAAGTATGTCTCTATGCGTGCAGAGAACTGGTGATAGGTTTCACCTGACAGTAGTTTAGCATTCCTAAATTTTTTCCTGTAAAACTCTGCATTCTTTTCATACCTTAACAAAAGAGCCTGCTTTAGCATGTCATAATTTTCCTGATCACCTCTGCTCATTTTTGCAAAAACTTCATAAGCTGCCCCACGAAGTCCCTGAGATAACTTTAAGCTCCACCTTTCTCTCTCTAACCCATACGTGGTAGCTAATAGTTCATACCTATTTATATAGCTCTCAATATCATCGTCTTTCTCAACAAAATGATCTAAATGAAAGTTCATAGCTGAGATTGAGGCTCCCTGAGTAACCGTAGCATCAGAGGCAAAGGGACTGGCACCATTTTCAGGAGCATGGCCTTGAAACTCAAACTCCCTTAGTCGTAATTCATGTTCCCTTTGTAATCTTTTCTCCTCCTTTTCTGCTTCCCTCTCTGCAGCTAATCTCTTCTCTTCTCTTTCTGCAGCCAATCGTTTGTCTTCTCTTTCTGCCTCCAATTTCTTAGCCTCTTTGTCAGCCTCAATCTGCAATCTCTTAGTCTCAGCCTCAGCTTCAAATTGTAACTTCTTACTTTCCCTGTCAGCCTCTAACTTTCTTTCGGCTTCAAACCTTCTTTCTTCGCGTTCAATAAATTTGTCACATTCCGTAGTAACATAGGCAACCATAACTTGCCCATCTAATCCTAACTCTTTTGCAGTCTGAACCGCAGCAGATCGAAATTTGGCCAGGTCCGCCATTGTCTATCAGGTAACTTAATACAATGTCTAACCAACAATTCAATCTCTAATGGACAAAACAGGCACCGTGAGCTCAACCTTATTTAATTCCACCCAAGGATACCTTTTAATTCTTATATTCCCTGAAGTGAATTACCCCCAATATTTTTAATAGTTAAAGATTCAAAATCCCGGACGAGCGAGACCCCAATATATGTGGTGAAGTGGGATGTTATAGATATTTATAAGGGACTTAGTGTACTGACTGAGATCAGCTGTGAAGGTATATATATATCTAATAAGAGTAGTATATTATATATATAACCTTACTTGCTGCCACATATCTATATATCTCAGTCAGAATTATTCTGGAATAGTGTGGTGACTACGTTTTGTGTCTAGGGTATGTGTATGGTGAAGTGTAAGTCACAACAACAGACAGATAAACAATTTAATTTAATCCACTACTCTTGACAACACTGTGACACTCACATACATATAACACTCTACGAGAATAGCTTAAAGAAGTCACTCGTAACGGTTCAAATAACAATATGTATTCATTACTAGCATGAATGAATATGTGTCCTGATTCAACTACAAGGGAACCAGGAATCACCATCAATTTAAATTACAAGTTATGTACAGAATGTATTTAATATGAATATTGTAGTGACATATATTATTACAAATGTTCTATGTGTGTCAGTTGTGTAGTAGTAAAATGAGGTAATACTGGTTTTGTTTTGTTCAAGCTCTGTTGGTATTTGTCATCATGACTTCAATAGTTTGTCTTTAGGGATCAGTATTGGAGATGTTCACAGTTCCTGATTTTAAGACAAGTAAATTCCCCTCTGAATGGTATTTTTATAAAGTTATTTCTAGATGAGGGGACATAATGTTGAGCTCAGCTGGCCAACTCTGCTTATCTTGAGTGATGGCGGCAGGAGAGGACTCCTCTGCTCGAATTCTCCTCTGGGCTCAGGAGACACCTCACTGATAGCTAAAAAGACCAAGGAGTATGCTGTCCGACTCTGGATTCAGCAAATCTCTGACCAGATGCTGCTCAGTACCATCAAGACCACTGTCCCTGAAATCAAGAAGGATGTACCTTCTACTTCATAACTAATTTATATTCTCTTTTACACTGATCACAATACAGCACAAACATTGCGTTCAGAGCGTTAGGCCAACAGTCAGCTTCATTTGAAATACTTTATTCCAGTATTACCCTTCTTAATGGTTACTACGCCTCTGCACTTCCAGCATTATTTCTTTCTAGTCCATCATCCAGGTGTCAGTGTACTATTTGGCCATTCCATGCCGTTTTACTTCTCTCCGACACCCTCTGTTCAGGCTGGAGCATTATAGGCTTTACCTCACGTTTGCCACTGAACTACACATATATATACAGGCATAAATCAACAATTCACATTCAATTTTTCATTAAAAGATACTGAATGGTTCAAGCTTACCACAATTTCATGGAAATAAACACAGATACGTTGATTAGCAATGAATTCTGGCACAAACTGGCACAAATTCCGTTCTGCCTATGTTCCAGGCTTTTATTTTAGCAAAAATGTGAGCTGGCTTCAACGTACTGTCGCTTTATCAAGCTTATTTGAATTAGTGGTCTCGAACTAACGCTCCCAAGTGTGTATATCAGCGAGACTGGCCAATGAGCCACGTTTCGACAAGTGTTTGAAAAAAATGTTATCTTTTCCCGTCTCCCCTAACAACCAAGATAGTATTTATAACCCGACCAATCGTGGTTAGGCTTTCATTTGTTGCGCTCCAATCAATTTGGAGTTTACATGGTAGGCTATTTATGTAACGTAAGGTTTTTTCAAACCCGTTATAAAAAAAATTTTATGAGCAGAAATGATTTTATGCTGTCAGGCACCCCCAATATTTTATTTTGGGTATAATTTATTAATTCCTGGACTATTTGCGTAACGTTTTACATATTATTTGTCAGCAAACCCTAAGGAACCCAAAAATACTAATTTAAAGGAGCTACGTGGCTGCGTTCAAAATATGCAATTTCTTCTATCTCCTGTTTAGAAGATGTGCTGTCTGGGTACTGTTATGTGTTCAAACGTAAACCCATATAATGTTGTCTTTTCTAATAAGAGTCTGTTATGATTTATAAACCTAACTCTGGGAAAGGGTAGTGTATTTTATCACTGTCCGTCTGAAAAAAAAATTAGTGCATGTAGACTTACACGCGTGATGGTAGTAATTGTGTATCGCGCGAAGCGGGTTTAGTGTTCGGCTTTCTGCCTCTCCCTTCTCTTTTTATCCCTTTAGTCCATCTGTTCGTTCGTTTTGGTAACGCAGTATAATTAATGTTAGGGTTAAATTAGGTCATTACGCAGTACGTCTCAATGCTTTTCCAAGAAATACAGCACACGTTTCATTGAAGAAGGCGGGTAATAATACAGTAAGCTTTACTATCAACGTGAAAGCGTTACAATTTGCAGACGAAGCAGAAAACAAGGGGGATTTCGAGTACATTCTTTGTGATAGCACTGTCATTTTACCATTGCTCTTTTCTTTATTATATGTATTTATTAGGCTTTATATTTAATTAATAATTTATATATGTGGATTAGAATATTCCATGACAGCTGTGACAACAGAAATACCCTTTTCCACCTCTAATGGGTTAAAAGTAGGATATTAAAATAATGAACAGAAATACCCTTGTCCACCTCTAATAGGTTAAAAGTAGGAGCACGCTGCCGGCGAGACATATCGCCGAAGGTAACCTATGTTCTGCCAGCTGGAGGCGATATGTTACGCCTTGCGGCTGTCATCATTTCTAGCACATGACTTGTGTACACGTGATTTTCAGCCCCGGATGTTAAGTTGTAATTTTATTTGCAAGAGAGTTAGCTTCCGTTTCCGATCTTAAAAAAGTGATGGTTGTATCCGCGTTTATTTTTTGTAAATTTTTAAAATCGAAATGAATCGGCATCAGACACGCGGCCATTTCGCTCTAATTTTATTGTATTCTGACGCCATGCGGTGGGGATGAAATTTTTGTCTTTATAAGCGCTGAAATCGTTTCTCAGAATATGTTTGATGGCTGAGATGGAAACGAAAGTAAAATGGCCTTTCAAGTATGTATAATTTTCGGGGTTAGGATTAGGAATATCGGAAAAAAATAGGATTACGGCCGAATGTCACGGCTGGCTAGGGAGTTTGTTGCTTTGCTACTGATGATGGGTGTAACGAAAAGATCGTCATTTGATTTGTATTGCTCTATTGGTCAAATGACTTTCATTGAGATGCAAGGGATATGGACTCTTCGTTCGTTGGTCATTTTTTTAATTTTTTTTTTTTAATTTTAAAATTAAAAAAAAAAAATTTTTTTATTTATTTTTTATTTTTTTCATCTTTCCTTTCCTCTCTTCCTATCACACCTAACATGTACACAAACAAATTTTATATCATCAGATTCATCATTCATTCATTTCTATACAATCTAAAAATTAGAGCAATTGACCAAAAAACAAAAAAACTATAGAATTTACAAGTCACCCACTATAAAAATGGGGCGTTGTGAAAAAGAATGCAGTGGTTGGGCAAGTTTTTTGAATTTTTATGCAGCGTGCTAAAGGTTAAAATAAAAAGGACAAAGGTAGTCCCTAAGCAGATACTACTGTAGGGGTGCGATGTGTGAGAGACTTCACTATACTAGGTCTCCAGATTTTTTATGAGTTGGGGTGACCAGTTCCCTTCTTCACTGCCTTCTGTCGTCCATCACTGGAGAGCAGAGGCAGGTACCCATTTACAGCTGGGTAGACTGGAGCGTGACATCACCAGGTTTCGATCGTGGAACAAGCAACTTCGCTGTGAGAGGAATGCTATCTAACTGTATCTAACATCATCAGGATCATTTCCCCTCCTTAATGCAGATGGAAAAACACTAATTACAGACAAGGAAAACAATTTTCCAACTCTGGGTCGAACATTTTAACAATATTCTGAACCAGCCATCATCTATTAACGACAATGCCATCAATCGCCTGCCCCAATTTTCTATGGATGAAGCCCTAGATGATATACCAACTCTGGAGGAGACTCAAAAAGCAATTCGTCAACTTTCTAGTGGAAAGGCCCCCGGCTCCGATTCAATTCCTGTTGAGGTCTATAAAGATGGCGGTACAGTTCTGATAGAGAAACTTCACAGGATCTTCCAGCAAATGTGGCAGAGTGAAACCATCCCACACAATCTCAAGGATGCGTCAATTATACATCTTTATAAATGTAAAGGTAATCGTCAAGACTGTAACAATCATCGAGGCATCTCCCTACTATCAATCGCTGGGAAGATATTCGCCAGAATCCTTCTTAATCGCCTTACGGCTCATCTTGACAAAGGTCTTCTACCTGAAAGTCAGTGTGGATTCCGGAAAGAACGTGGAACCACCGATATGGTGTTCGCTGCAAGACAGCTTCAAGAAAAATGCCAAGAACAGCACTGTGACCTGTACACAGCTTTCATCGACTTGACAAAGGCGTTCGACACGGTCAGTAGAGAGGGTCTATGGAAGATCATGGCAAAATACGGCTGCCCAAAGAAATTTATCTCAATAGTGCAGCAACTGCACGATGGAATGCAGGCTAGAGTTCAGGAAAACGGTGAGCTATCGGAGCCTTTCCCAGTCTCAAATGGAGTTAAACAAGGGTGTGTACTTGCACCGACTCTTTTCAGTATCATGTTTTCTGCTATGCTGACTGATGCTTTCAGAGATGGGGACACAGGAATCGACATCAGATATCGTATTGATGGAAAATTGTTTAACCTTAGGAGGTTTCAAGCAAAAGTCAAGGTCAAATCACACACCATCAGGGATCTTCTGTTTGCTGACGATTGTGCCCTCAGTGCTGGCTCAGAGGCTGATCTGCAGCGTAGCGTGGATAGATTTTCCGAAGCCTGTTCCAACTTTGGGCTTACCATCAACACGGGGAAAACAGAAATCATGTACCAACCAGCTCCTGGCACAATTTATACTGAGCCAATCATCAAGGTAAATGGTGAGAAACTGAATGTTGTGAACAGGTTCACATACCTTGGTAGCACACTATCCCAGAACATCGTCATTGATGATGAGGTGAACACCAGGATCTCCAAAGCCAGCAGCACATTTGGCAGACTATACACCAACGTTTGGCATTGAAGTGGCATTAATCTACAGACAAAGCTGAAGGTGTACAGAGCTGCGGTGCTTCCAGTGCTGCTTTATGCATGTGAAACATGGACTGTATACAGGCGCCACGTAAAGAAGCTCAACCACTTCCATACAGTCTGTCTCAGAAAGGTAATGAACATCAAATGGCAAGACAAGATCCCGGATACCGCCGTTCTTGACAGAGCTGGTATCCCTAGCATCGATACTATTCTGATGCAGTCACAGATTCGCTGGGCAGGTCATGTAGTCCGCATGCCAGACCATCGACTGCCAAAGATACTCTTTTATGGTGAGATGCAGAAGGGTAGACGCTCCCATGGTGGCCAAAAAAAGCGCTTTAAAGACACGCTTAAGACTTCATTAAAAACCTTTGACATAAACCCTGACACATGGGAAGCTGCTGCGCAAGACCGAACTGCCTGGCGCACATCTCTTCGTAATGGTGCAGCGGCATGCAAATCATCCAGAAGAGGAACAGCGGAGACAAGCTAGAAAAGACCGTGTAATAAAACCTTCTTGTGATGCAAACATTCCCTGCCCACACTGTCCGAGATCCTTCCAGGCCCGCATCGGGCTCATCAGTCACCTTCGTACTCATAGACTATCCTAACAATCCTAATAATTGGATGAACAGAGTGGTCTTCATCACCCATGATGGACGAACAACATCTAACTGTATAGCCAATCAGATACGCAAGTAGGTTATATGGTATCTGCAGCTGTGGATAATTTATTCAATTGCTGTCATTTGTTTACTGTGACAGCCTTTCTAATAATTTATTCAATATTGTATTTTTTTTTTTTAAACCAGCGGCACTTGGGCTTTCAGCCCTTTGGCCCAATGACATGTCATTGCGAGGCTGGGGAGCCTGTGGTCTTTCCTTCCAACCCGGTCAGGAGCTTCGCTCCTTCCCATCCACAGAGGGTTTATCTCAGGAGCCGTTCAGATTATTCAGTCAAAATCCCGGTCAATGACACCTCTTCAAATGCCCGGGCTTGAACACCTGATCACCAGCGTAATGTGGTAACCATTACAACAGATCGGCTCCCATTCAATATTGTATAAATCCCATCCCCATCGTTAATTAAAAATTCTATGTTTTTAATAACTTAACTAAACTAATCATATTTTTAATAAAATATGTTTTAACAATGAATACTTTGTGTGTGCATGCATGTGTGTGTGTGTTTTTTTTTATTTGTTTGTTTTTTTGTTTTTGAATTTTCCGATGATATTTTTTTGTTTTTTAAAACTTCAGGACTGATATGATACCAGATCATGTGATACAAACAGTCCAAATTTCTCAAATAAATTAGTGTAGCAAGAGATTATTTTGAAACCCTGTTTTTCAACCAGTGCTACATGAACCACTAAGTGTTCAAGTGTTACATGAACCACTAAGTGTTCAAGTGTTACATGAACCACTAAGTGTTCAAGTGTTACATGAACCACTAAGTGTTCATGTGTTACATGAACCACTAAGTGTTCATGGATGGTTTCTTGCTACTCAAAGTTGTCTGAAATTAAATCATTTTAAAAATAATGTGCAACTGATGACAAGAACCAGACAAGTGTCATTGAAAGAAGAGATGAGAAGATGATGCTGATGGATAAGGCACACATTGAGAAAACCTGATGATTGCATCACAAGGCAGTGCTTGTTCAGGAATACTCAGGGTAAGAAAAGCAGAGATAGACGGAGAAACACAAGGAGAAGAGAACTGGAGACAGAGATGAAAATGTTGAGTAGGACATTGAAGGATCTTGAGCTGACGGCACGAGACAGAAGGTCAAGGCTGACGTTTGTTGAGAGTCTATGCTCCTTAGGGAGCTGAAGGTCGATGAATGAATTCACAAAGATTTGATTTAGTTATGACATAGTTTCTTACAAGTAGATTTTATACTGTTTGTTTTAAAACGTTGAGATTGGAAAAAAATCTGGACAAAACTGTAAACTGCCCGGGACAGAAAGAGTTAAGGTATCCCTATATTACTAAATGCATTAATGAAACGTTTGTAACGAACAATGAAACAATTGTACTCGCTTTTTGCGAAAACATGACGTATTGCACCCCGAAAGCTAATTGAACTCTCATTAAAAGAGCACTCAGGTCTTTCAGTTTTTTATTATGGTGCATTGACCATAAGTCATGATCAGTTTGACTACTGTACAATAATTCAGTAAACTTGAAATTGGGTGGAGAGGAATGAAATAACCACAGAAGAAATAGTGCCGTCACCAAGGGCATGGAGCAGAAAGAGCACAGGATGTTTATTTCCTCGCCATGTTTTGGTGGATTACTTCTTCTTCTTTCTTCGATCCTTAACCACCGACCGTCAGAGCAGTCAGTGGCCATCACGCCTAGTGGCGTCTTGTAGGGCAACAACAAATTGATTCCACTTTGCACGGTCGGTGGCCATCCTTCGTACAGTGCCCCAACTCTGGTTCATTCTTTGCATCTCAGCCTCCACAGTCCTCCGCCAAGTTGTTTTTGGTCGGCCTCTCTTTCGCTTTCCTTCAGGGGTCCAAAGCATAGCTGTTCTTGTGATGGCATCGGGGTCTCTTCTGAGGACATGACCAACCCAGCTCCAGCGTCTGCCAGCTATGATGGTGTGCTTGTCCTCTTGCTTGCTACGAGTAAGCAGATCTTGGTTGGTGATGGTATTCGGCCAAAAGATGCGGTGAATTTTTCTTAGGCATGTTGTGTGAAAAGAGGACAATTTTGACATTTCCTTCTCTGTGATTCTCCAGCATTCCGCACCATAGAGAAGCACAGAAAGCACGCAACTCTGGTATAATCTTAATTTTATGCTTGTGCTGTATTGGGAGGACTTCCAGATGTTATTTAGGCTAAAGAAGGCTGTTCTTGCCTTATTCATTCTGATGTTGATGTCTTTGCCTGCCCCACCGTCTGGTGTTACTATGCTTCCTAGGTATGTGAAGGTATCTGTCTGTACCAATTGCTGATTCCTTACTGATATGGGCTCAGGGTTGCTCACATTGAGCGTCATGACCTCAGACTTCTTTAAATTGATGTTCAAGCCCACCTGCTGGCTAAATTTATTAAGTCTATCCGTTTTTTCCTGGATGTGTTGATGTGAATGTGCCAGCAGTGCAATGTCATCTGCATATTCCAGATCTTCCAATGTAGAAAATGTAGTCCATCTTATTCCTCTTGGACTGCCCTCTGTTGTCTGGCGCATCACCCAGTCTATGACTGTTAAAAAAAAGAGTGGTTGATAAGGGGCATCCCTGTCGTACTCCTGTCTTCACCTCGAAGGTTAGGTTGCTCTGCCCAACACTACACGTAAAGTTGGCATAGAGGCTTTTTATGATTGCCACTATGCAGCTTGGAATTCCGTAAGCCCTCAGTATTTTCCATAAACTGTCCCTATGTATGCTGTCAAAAGCCTTTTCAAAATAAACAAAATTTATGTAAAGCTGTCTTTGCCATTCTGAGCACTGCTCTATAATGTTCCTGAGAGTGAATATATGGTCTACACATCTTCTGTTCTTTCTAAATCCTGCTTGTTCTTTCCTCAGTTTGTAGTCTACTGCCTTTGAAATTCTCTGTATAATTATCCTGCCTAGTATTTTGCTGGGAACTGAGAGAAGAGTGATTCCTCTCCAATTATTGCAGTCTGCAAGATCTCCCTTTTTGGGCAATTTGACAATTATTCCTTTGTTCCACTCTGATGGTGTTGTCCCCGTTTTCCACACTTGTGCAAATAGTGGTTCTAATAGTTCTGCTGCTAGCTCAGGGTCTGTCTTAAATAGCTCTGCATTTAAGTTATCATGGCCCGGAGCTTTACCGTTCTTTAACCCTTTGATTGCTGTGATGATTTCTTCTTTTCGTGGAATGTCTGTATTTACATCTAGATCGTTTTCAGCCTCAGGAACATTCAATTGTGTCTCTGGGTGGATTACTTGCTCGTATTTAAATGATTTTGAGTAGTATCAGTTTTACATACGTCATAATGCGGTGTGCAGGATGGGGGCAACGGGGCGCAACAGAAAACATGACACCGATATATTACATACCGGAAAAGGTAAGAAAAATCTCGAACACGTGCTTGAAAACAGTGGTGGAAAAAAAAAAAACAACAACAAGCAAAAGATAGGCTGTGATTCTCATGAGCATCCATGATATCTCTAGTATGCTTGTTATGAAATATTTTCTGACAAATAGAATTGTTTACTTTTTGTTTTAAAACAAGTGAAAAAATCTGCCACCGATTTGGTGCCTGGACAAAACTTTAAACTGCCTGAGACAAAGAGTTAAGGCATGTTCATAACAAATGTGTTTATGTGGGCAAGTACAGCAGTGTTTCCCAAACTTTTACGGGTAACCGCCCTCTTGGCTCCCAGAGAACATCCCTAGGGCCCCTTCCATTTCCCATCTTTCATATCCTCTCTACTGCACATTAATGTTATCTCTCAAGTCCACATTTTTTTCCTGCTAACACTGCTACGTAATATTCGAATAGCATAATGCAGCTAATTACCAAACATTCAGAGTACCCCTTGAAAAGCTTCTCATTCCCCAGTTTGGGAACTTCTGCTATAGGGTGTATAAGAAACTGGGACTAGGGACGTTAGGGAGTAGCGGTGGGTTAGGCTACATTCTCCTTTTAAGCGCTCACGACAGAACCATGTATAATCAAATCGCTTGTACATGTAAGCGTTATATTACATTTTGTAATTTAATGACCATCTTCATTGCACACGGACAACTCCATAAGTGCTCTGATCTCCTCCCTTAGATCACACAAGGAGGATCTCAGCACAGTGCACGAACTCCGTAGCACCGACGAGGATCCCAATGTGTGTATACAGGAATCACACATTCTATAAATATTTTTGTGGTGGGTAGGTTTCTTAATTTTTAAATTTTGCCAGTAATTTGTTCAACAATATTAAGTACCGTAATATTGTTGAATTTAGCTTGACATATTCTGACTTTGAAGGCTGAATTGACTCATCTTCTGTCTTTGACGGCTGAATTGACTAGTATTCTGTCTTTGAAGTCTGAATTGACTCATATTCTGTCTTTGAAGTCTGAATTGACCCATCTTCTGACTTTGATGGCTGAATTGACTAGTATTCTGTCTTTGAAGGCTGAGTTGACTAGTATTCTGTCTTTGAAGGCTGAATTGGCATATTCTGTCTTTGAAGGCTGAATTGGCTAGTATTCTGTCTTTGCAGGCTGAATTGGCTAGTAGTCTGTCTTTGAAGGCTGAATTGACATATTCTGTCTTTGAAGGCTGAATTGCCTACAGTTTGATGGCTGAATTGACTTATCTTCTGTCTTTGAAGGCTGAATTGACTAGTATTCTGTCTTTGAAGGCTGAATTGGCTAGTATTCTGTCTTTGAAGGCTGAATTGGCTAGTAGTCTGTCTTTGAAGGCTGAATTGACATATTCTGTCTTTGAAGGCTGAATTGCCTACTGTTTGTTTGATGGCTGAATTGACTTATCTTCTGTCTTTGAAGGCTGAATTGACTAGTATTCTGTCTTTCAAGGCTCAGTTGACTAATATTCTGTCTTTGACGGCTGAATTGAGTAGTATTCTGTCTTTGAAGGCTGAATTGACTCATCTTCTGTCTTTGCAGGCTGAATTGACTAGTATTCTGTCTTTGGCCGCTGAATTAACTAGTTGTTTGTCCATCACGGGTGATGAAGACCACTCTGTTCATCCAATTATTAGGAATATGTTAGGTTTTTCTATGGGTACGAAGATGACTGATGAGCCCTATGCGGGCCTGGAAAGATATTGGACAGTATGGGCAGGGAATGTTCGCTTCAGGTGAAGGTTTTATTTCATGTGCTTTTCTAACCTGTCCCCGCTGTTCCGCTGCTGCTTTTCTGAATGCCTCGC
Source organism: Oreohelix idahoensis (assembly GCA_024509875.1). NCBI lineage: Eukaryota > Metazoa > Mollusca > Gastropoda > Stylommatophora > Oreohelicidae > Oreohelix > Oreohelix idahoensis. The sequence goes on from JAMPIV010015129.1 coordinate 329,878, forward strand.
ATGCCGCTGCACCTTTACGAAGAGATGTTCGTCAAGCGGTTCGGTCTTGCGCAGCAGCTTCCCAAGTGTCAGGGTTTATGCCAAAGGTTTTTAATGACGTCTTTAGCGTGTCTTTGAAGCGCTTCTTTTGGCCACCATGGGAGCGTTTACCCTTTTGCAACTCACCATAAAAGAGTATTTTTGGCAGCCGATGGTCTGGCATGCGGACTACGTGACCTGCCCAACGAATCTGTGACTGCATCAGAATAGTATCGATGCTAGGGATACCAGCTCTGTTAAGAACGACGGGATCTTGTCTTGCCATTTCTTCTTCTTCGTACACTCTCAGACGTCCACTTGAATGTTCTCAAAGAAAGCAGTAGTCAGTTTGAGGCTAGTTGAATCCCCGTAAAGCTGTTCCACGAAAGGACCTGGCGTCGGCCATATGCGCTTTCTCTGTACCACATATAAGGGGCAACTTTGAAGCAGATGTTCAGCAGTCATTTTTATCAGTGCCACAGTTACACTGATTGGTGGTTCCTATCTTTAGCTTGTTGAATAGATGGTATCTCAATCTGTTGTGGCCAGTGCGGAGTCTGAAGATTAACACTTGTTCTCTTCTGTTGAGCTGAAGTAAGCATCATTCTGTGTGTGACCTGGATGTTCTACATTCCATTTGTTTCTGGATCCCATCTCATTGTAACATCACCGGCAATGAAGAGGCTGACAGAATGGCAAAAGAAGGTTCACATCTACCTCAGCCTGATGCAAGCATAACTTTCGAGGATGCAAAGAGTTTTATCAGAGTCTTGCCATTTGATGTTCATCACCTTTCTGAGACAGACTTTATGGAAGTGGTTAAGCTTCTTTACGTGGCGTCTGTATACAGTCCATGTTTCACATGCATAAAGCAGCACTGGAAGCACCGCAGCTCTGTACATCTTCAGCTTTGTCTGTAGACTAATGCCACTTCGATGCCAAACATTGGTGTATAGTCTGCCAAATGTGCTGCTGGCTTTGGAGATCCTGGTGTTCACCTCATCATCAATGGCGACGTTCTGGGATAGTGTGCTACCAAGGTATGTGAATCTGTTCACAACTTTCAGTTTCTCACCATTTACCTTGATGATTGGCTCAGTATATATTTTGCCGGGAACTGGTTGGTACATGATTTCTGTTTTCTCCGTGTTGATGGTAAGCCCAAAGTTGGAACAGGCTTCGGAGAATCTGTCCACGCTATTCTGCAGATCAATCTCTGAGACAGCATTGAGGGCATAATCGTCAGCAAACAGAAGATCTCTGATGGTGTGTGATTTGACCTTGGTTTTGGCTTGAAGCCTCCGAAGGTTAAACAATTTTCCATCGATACGATATCTGATGTCAATTCCTATGTCTCTGAAAGCATCAGTCATCATAGCAGAGAACATGATACTGAACAAAGTCGGTGCAAGTACACATCCTTGTTAACTCCATTTGAGACGGGGAAGGGCTCCGATAGCTCACCGTTTTCCTGAACTCTAGCCTGCATTCCATCATGCAGTTGTTGCACTATTGTGATACATTTCTTTGGGCAGCCGTATTTTGCCATGATCTTCCATAGACCCTCTCTAACTGACCGTGTCAAACGCCTTTGTCAATTCGATGAAAGCTGTGTACAGGTCACAGTGCTGTTCTTGGCATTTTTCTTGTAGCTGTCTTGCAGCGAACACCATATCGGTGGTTCCACGTTCTTTCCGGAATCCACACTGACTTTCAGGTAAAAGACCTTTGTCAAGATGAGCCGTAAGGCGATTCAGAAGGATTCTGGTGAATATCTTCCCTGCGATTGATAGTAGATAGATGCCTCGATGGTTATTATTACAGGCTTGGCGATTACCTTTACGTTTATACAGAGGTATAATTGACGCATCTTTGAGATCGTGTGGGATGGTTTCACTCTGCCACATTTGCTGCAAGATCCTGTGAAGTTTCTCTATCAGAACTGTACCGCCATCTTTATAGACCTCAACAGGAATTGAATCGGAGTCAGGGGCTTTTCCACTAGAAAGTTGACGAATCGCTTTTTGAGTTTCCTCCAGAGTTGGTATATTATCCAGGGCTTCATCCATAGAAAATTGGGGCAGGCGATTGATGGCATTGTCGTTAATAGATGATGGCTGGTTCAGAATATTGTTAAAATGTTCGACCCAGAGTTGGACAATTTTTTTCCTTGTCTGCGATTAGTGTTTTTCCATCTGCATTAAGGAGGGGGAATGATCCTGATGATGTTGGACCATAGACCGCTTTGAGTGCATGGTAAAAGTTTTTCATGTCATGGCTGTATTCTGTCTTTGACAGCTGAATTGAATCATATTCTGTTTTTGACCTGTCCATGTTATCGTTGTTGTTTTTTTTTTTTTTTTAAGTTTTTGTTGTTTAAAATTTTTTAAACAAATTGTGTTAAATGCCCCCATGCCCAAAACCTGTTCCCTCCTCCCAGTCGCTAAACATGGAAAAAGAACTTGAACTGATGACACCTGGCATGTGTTTGTTAAAGGTCTATGCTCATTGGGGAGCTAAAGGGTATTGATTGTATGCAGGATCTGTTGCCAATCAATCCAGCATCATTGGTTATGTGTGTGAACCACCACAACAACTGGTTATGTGTGTGAACCAACACAACAACTGGTTATGTGTATGAACCACCACAACAACTGGTTATTTTGGCAGGAATCTTTCATCAAAACATTCATGGGCTCTAGCAGCAATGATTTTTGAAACAACAGATTTGACAGAATGTGTGGCCAGCCCAATGACCTACCTCGTATAAGTCGCTTCTGTCGGCATTGCCTGAGGTAGCAGTAGCCAGTTCTTTTTGTCCTCATTAGAGAAGACATCAGGGACTTACATTAGAGAAATCAGGGACCTACATTAGCGAAGACAGCAGGGACCTACATTAGCGAAGACAGCAGGGACCTACATTAGAGAAGACATCAGGGACCTACATTAGCGAAGACATCATTGACCTACATTAGAGAAGACATCATTGACCTACATTAGAGAAGACATCAGGGACCTACATTAGCGAAGACAGCAGGGACCTAAATTAGAGAAGACAGCAGGGACCTACATTAGAGAAGACATCAGGGACCTACATTAGAGAAGACATCAGGGACCTACATTAGAGAAGACATCAGGGACCTACATTAGAGAAGACATCAGGGACCTACATTAGAGAAGACATCAGGGACCTACATTAGAGAAGACATCATTGACCTACATTAGAGAAGACAGCAGGGACCTACATTAGAGAAGACAGCAGGGACCTACATTAGAGAAGACATCAGGGACCTACATTAGAGAAGACATCAGGGACCTACATTAGAGAAGACATCATTGACCTACATTAGAGAAGACATCATTGACCTACATTAGAGAAGACATCAGGGACCTACATTAGAGAAGACATCAGGGACCTACATTAGAGAAGACATCAGGGACCTATATTAGAAAAGACATCATTGACCTACATTAGAGAAGACATCATTGACCTACATTAGAGAAGACAGCAGGGACCTGCATTAGAGAAGACAGCAGGGACCTGCATTAGAGAAGACAGCAGGGACCTGCATTAGAGAAGACAGCAGGGACCTGCATTAGAGAAGACAGCAGGGACCTACATTAGAGAAGACAGCAGGGACCTACATTAGAGAAGACAGCAGGGACCTGCATTAGAGAAGACAGCAGGGACCTGCATTAGAGAAGACAGCAGGGACCTGCATTAGAGAAGACAGCAGGGACCTGCATTAGAGAAGACAGCAGGGACCTACATTAGAGAAGACAGCAGGGACCTACATTAGAGAAGACAGCAGGGACTTACACGGGGCAAGGATTTACAAGTGTGGTCGCACGAAGTGGCAGAAATACCTTTTGTATTTCAGTTTTTATTTTAATACAAAAATATTATAACAGCGTGCACGTAGATATAAGGGGGAAAATGACCGTAGCAGAGCACTATTGATCTATGATACCGGAGCATAACGGCATTTTAGATCTCTTATGCTCCTAAATGCTATCGCAATCAACACAAGAGGCCCTTAAACACGGTTTTGAATATGTCTTTGCTGAATGCTCACGCATGATGCATGTTACCCCCAGGTCAATTAGGAGCCGCATGAACCCTCAACAAATGATGGATTCTGACACAAAGGCCACTATCCCGGCGACCTGAGCATGGGCGAAGCATTCTTTGGACGTTCTGGGGGGTGGATAATGTTTTACTCTGGAGAGTAAAGTGGGGAAAAGGATATGCGGGATATCTCTGTGGTTGGCTCGCATGAAGTTTAATATTTCATATTTTCAGAATATAGCAATTTTTTGTTGTCGTTCAAATATCGTTGCGCATTTATCATGCGTGTGTTCCAAGATGAAATCTGAGAAATTTCACCAAACCCAGCATAAAAGATTTGAGCAATTTTGTATTACAAGAGCTCAAATTCAACAGTGCACTGAGCACACAAGATGTAAAAATTTAATGTATTTTTATTTGTTTGTTTATTTCGCCTCATTTACGTCCGGAACATTTCTGCTACTTATTCTGCGTCACGTCTGCTACAGTATTAGGACAGGAATTGAAAGACCCCTGAGAAGAAAGATGGACAGAAAGGGGGAGAGCAAAAAGAATATGAAGAGATAAGAACATGTGCTCGAAGGGATGCGGGCTTCTTGTATGTGGTAACCGAATACGTTGTGTGGAATGTCCTCAACCTTCATAGCCCATGTACCTCTTGCTGGATGAACAAAGGTTGAGCAGTCTCTTTCTAGTTACTATAGATCGCTTCTTGATATCTTCAGATCTTCTTTCTTATGTCTCCGTGTTTCATATTTATGATGTTTATTCTTATCTCTGATTTCTTGGTGTTTCATCTTTATGCTTGTTATTCTTCTTTCTGATTTCTACGTGTTTCTTCTTTATAATGTTTATTCTTCTTTCTGATTTCTTCGTGTTAATAATCGTTTTGATTTCTACTTGTTTCATCTTTGTGATGTTTATTTTGTTTATAATTTCTGGATGCTTAATTTTTTATGATGTTTATTCTTCTCTCTAATTTCTACTTGCTTCATCTTTATGATGTTATTTTTTATTTGATTTCTTTGTGCTTCATTTAAAAAAAAATGTTTCTTCTTCTTTCTGATTTCTTCGTATTTTTTACCCTGATTTTTACTTGTATCATCGTAACGGTGTTTATTCTTCTGTAAGATTGTTCATGTATGATGTCTGCCAGTACTTTTGCTTAATCATCTGTCACATCTCCCTTTCTCTTTTTCTTACTCCTTAAAACCGAATCACTTCCAGGTCTCTCTTCCTCACTGTGACGAATTTACCGTGATACAACGTTAAAATATCTCCAAATATAAAGATAAAATGTAGGGATAAAAATAATGCGTAAGATACTAGGAGACATGCTCGCCCATGCCCGCATTTCCCACCGCCAGTCAAACTAACTTGTTAGACGTGCAGTCGAAACGGTTACCCTTTGTAGACGGGAGGGAAACGGAGATCAAAAAAGGAAAAATATGACTGAACACGTGTTTGAATCTAGCAAGGCTAAAAAGACGCAATTGGTGGTAAAAGAAGAAAAAAAAATTCACGTCACTAGTTGCCACAATGTAAGGAAATTGACAGAAAAGACCTTAGCTCTTATTCGCAACAGTCATTTCTTGGACGTTTTTCCGATACTTGGTCCCTTTATTTGAATTCAGCGGCAAACGCCGTAGAGAAGGTTCTCGAACAAATTTCAAAAAACTAACTTGAGAAAAAAAATATGTTTTTTCTTAATAATAGAGTTATGAATATAAAACCTAGCTAGTTTGATAGCCCATCTTGAGCAGAGAACTAATATACTTTAAATTATACAGACGGATAGATAACAAGGAAGATATTGACAAAAGACTGTATTGTTCATATCAGACTAGCGACTGTACTGTCCATACTTCCACTAAAATTTCAAAATTTTGTCCTTGAGACACGCAAATGCAAAAATCAAGCTGTAATGTAAAAGAGGGGAAAGGTGGAGAATTGTGGCTAAAAATAACTTAGGTGGCAGATTTGTGAAAGGTATTGCTTGTAGAACCAAGTGTGTTTTTATGAAAAAACAAGTAGAGACAGACGGACCAACAGACAATAATGCACACTTGACTGAGATCTGACTGAATTTGACTTTTGGTTGTAGATTTGAAAAGTTAGGGGGGAAGTCGGTGATTGGGTAAATGTAATCATATTAGCGGGACAGAGATGCGCATTTTTGCCATTTGATACAATACTGTCCAGGGACACAGTTGGTTATTGCCTGTGGTGTTGTTCTCAAAAGATATTCCATACATTTAGAGGGACGCCATCATATAGCCAGCAGCTCAGCTGAGTTTTGCTAGCAATTAACTGTGTTCTCAATTCTGAATTGTGAGTTTCTGTTGTGGCACTAGGGTAGTGCCACATAAGTAATCAAGATTGCACAAGCAGATGTGTGTGCAGCCAAACAGTGTGTCGGTGCAGTCTACCATTGTATTCTAGCTACCGAGAGGAGTGGGCCACCGGAATCCAGCATTAGATCTTCGCAGACAAGATGAGTGATTTAGTGGCCTGCTGAGGATTCACCATACTCCTAAAGAATTTCTAAATATTTCCCCTCATAAATCTACTGAATTTTGGGAAAGATAACATTCATTAAAGTTTATAAGACAATGGACAAAGCTTGTTCTAGTCACAGAGTGGGTGTGATGACACCACCCCAACAGCATATCCAGTAATATTTCCCAGAGACATTAGAAATATAATTAATAGTAACCAGTCTGATAAAATACTTATGTATACACATTCCATTTTATTATGCCATATATTTATGCATTCCATTTATAACACCATAACCTTTCATATGTTCTGACCAAAATAAAACATTGGTTCAGAACAAATAAATTTAAAGAAAATTTTAATATTTAAACTAAAATAGCCTGAGTTAGTTCAGTTTGTTATAGAATTTTATTAATATTATTACACTTATTAATTATCTGTGTGTGTTTGTATATTCTACTACAACACAGTACATTTCAGTACCCTAGACTTTTAACGTAGCTACATTCATAAATAGTAAAAAAAGATATGTTTGAGGTCGTAAGTGGTAGTAAGAAGGGCCTTCTGTAATTCTCATCTACATTTATCTCAGGAGCCTTCACAGCTGACCTCATACATTACACTAGGTAACACAACAACCATACAATACCATCAAAAACTACTACACTCACCCACCGTCTATGACCTCGAATTTCCACCACTTCCTGAATATGTTACTTGGATCTCTATACTGCAAGCGATTCAACATTGCCTACAACCTCAGCCTCTCCCATATCTTACAAATATAACTGCACATACATCACACACCCACTCCTTCAAATGTAATAATTTTCAAAATTATTACATTTGCAGCGCTGTAGAGCACTGAATACTCTTAACCCATACACAAGAGTGATACCACTTCATCCTCAGCGCCAGCATCCTTCTCAGACAGCTCAGTATCTTCTCTCACATGCCAACTCGCACCTCATTGCTTTTTTCCCCACCCTTGAATTTTTCATTTCCATCTTCTTTCAACAGCCAGGAATTTTTGGGATTTCATCCCTTCTGAATGGAGATCTTATTGGCCTGAATATTTCTGTCAATCATCTGTACTCCCACGCCATTTTAACCTCACCCAGCCTCTTTATGGGGGTCCTTGCTCGTGGCAGAATTAACCAGACTCATATTCTATACTTCCCTCGTATTTCGGAAGCAACTGACATGAAAGGTCAGCTCAAGATGGTTCCTCCCACCTTGTCATGTAACAGCATTTTCCATGTTTATTTCTCGTTCTCTCCTTCAGCTTCTTAAAAGTACATGTATTTTATGATTTCGCCGGAAAAAAGCTAAATATCCGCATGACCAAAACATCTGGATTGCCATAAATCAGCTCACCCCAGCTCGTGGGTATAAATCCCATTCCATCATACATACTACAGCTGATTTTGGATGATTCATCTATCTCGGAATCTACGGACACAGATTTCCTGATTAGGGAAATAATTGTCAATGTCCATACCAGATTGAGAAGCTTGGTACTTCTTGAGCTGTCATTCTTATCGGCGTCAGATGTAGCTTCCTTGCTGAACTTGTCATCACAGTAATTCATCTGGGGTTGACAATACCTCATCTAACCTAACACGGCACGTAGCTCTTGAAATTGATGTCGCTCACTCACATCTACAATCAATTGCTTGGCTCATAAGATGCTTCCCCATTATTCAAAAAAATGGCTGGTGATACCATTTACTAACTATAGTTTGATTTCGCTCATATCTGTCCTCTCTAAACTTCACAAGCGCCATTTTTAAAAACGTTTTGACGTCACTCAGCAGTCACATCCTTTTGCACGCAAATCAAACTAAGCTTTGTGCAATGCCACCCGTGTGTTACCAGGGCCCGAAAGGGGAGCAAAGAATAGTAACACTGTACCCTACCATGCATGTCGTAAAAGGCGACTAAGGAGGGTTGGGCATGGGGCTGGTTAATCCATCCCGTAAAAAGCCTTTTACCAAAAAACTTCAAAAACATTAACAAGCAACTGAGAGATGAACTAGCAGTTTGTCAACAAAACAGATCCTGTACAGACCAGATAGCCACATTGAGAATAATAGTTGAACAAAATCTGGAATGGAATTCACCGCTATACATCGGATTCGTGGACTATGAAAAGGCATTTGGCAGTGTAGACAGAGAATCACTTTGGAAATTGATGAGGCATTATGGAGTTCCCACGAAGATCATTAATTTAATAAGGAAGACCTATGAAGACAGTGACATGCAGCGTTCTTCATGAAGGACAACTTACAGAACCATTTAGGATTAGAACGGGAGTGAGGCAGGGATGCCTCTTGTATCCTTTTCTTTTCTTACTAGCAATAGATTGGGTTATGAAAACATCGACATCATACAACAGAAATGGAATCCAGTGGAATCTGACTAAACAGCTTGATGATCTGGATTTTGCAGATGACTTGGCTCTTCTGTCCCATAACCATTATCAGATGCAAGAGAAAATGAAAATTCTCGTTGAGAGGTCACAACAACGGGCCTGAAAATACACGGAAAAGACAAAGATTATGAGAATAAATGAAAAAAATGATAACAAGGTTGAACTTGAAGAAACACCACCAAAGGATGTAGAATCGTACACATATCTTGGCAGTAATATAGACAGAGTTAGAGGGACAGACAATGACATCAAAATAAGAATACAAAAAGCAAGAGGAGCTTTCATTGCATTGGGAAACATATGGAGAACAAGAGAAATCAAGTCCAACACGAAAATAAGAATCTTGAACTCATGTCAATTCAGTCCTATTGTATGGCTCTGAGACATGGAGAGCCACAAAAACAACAACCAAAAAGCTATAGACTTTTATAAACGGGTGCTTGCGTAGAATAGAAGGACTGAAATGGTATGACAAAGTCACAAATGTGGAATTGATGACAAGAACCAGATAAGTGCCAGTGGAACAAGAGTTGAGAAGAAGACGCTGCCGATGGAAAGGACACACATTGAGGAGACCTGTTGATAGCATTACAAGGCAGTCCTTGTTCTGGAATCCACAGGGAAAGAGTGGCAGAGGTTGCCCAAAAAAACACATGGAGGAGAGAACTGGATACAGAGGTGAAAATGATAAGGAAAACACGGAAAGAACTTGAGCAGATGGCACAGGACAGGAAGACTTGGCATGTGTTTGTTGAAGGCCTATGCTCCTTGGGGAGCTAAAGGGTATTGCTTGATTGATTGACTTGTCCAATGCACTCATGTCCAGCCAGTGTTTTCTAAACTTACTGAGCTTTCGCACTTCGTTAACAACTGTGATAGATATTAATGGAGTTTCATGCATAGATCTAGATAAGTCATTTGATGCAACAGATCATTGCTTATTGCTACAAAAGGTTAGAATAAATAATTTTCCCAGTACAAGTCATTCAGTTTATTAATTCATTTATAGAAAAAAAGAACACTACGTGCTATCTATAATAATGTGTTATCAGATACATACCGCATTGTATCAGGTGTATACAAAAGCGTCATATTTGTTCCTTAATATTTATTTAATTGATGATTTACCATTATTTCATCCTTATGAGACTGCTTGCGTCAAGGTCAGCAAACCAGAGCTGACCAAGACCCTACTCCACCTCCAAGTGGTGGTCCTGGAAATAGGCTACATCACTGCAGTCTGGCTGAGTGAGTAGGGATCGAAGAGGGAAGGCTAACCCGGTCCCCAAAACGCCTTGCTGAAGTCGGATGTGTCGGCCGAAAGGCGCAAATATCGCAGCTCCGCTGTAAATGGACACAACGCAACCAACGTCCTTTTCAGGACGAACGAGGAAGAAGAAGAAATAAAGAGTACGTTACTGAACTTCTGATGCCTGTTGAGATGAGCCAGCAACAGCACTGATGTTGGCTATATCGAGCACGTAGATGTTTCTTTCGTCGTGATCAGAGGTGACTTACTGCAAACTTTGCAGCTCATTAAATTTAAGGAAAGGAACTTGTACGTACACTTAACTTCATCTCCATTGTGCCCAGATCTATTTTCGGCTGCTAGTGCTGCTACAATGTAACAGCTATGTAAAACAGCAAATGTATCTAATGTTGTGACACCCCTTTCAAAAGATAGGGCATGGAGATAAGGCTTAAGAAATAATTAAGTCTTGTTTTATCGTGCTACGGTTGGACCTTCGTTATCACTGTCCTGTTATATTTTTTAGTCCACTCTTGCTACTGGCTAGCGAGTTGAAGTGTCGCATTGGCTGAGGTCAGCACGTGCTGTTGTAGGATTTCTGTAATATTCTATATATATATCTGTCTCTTGGTCTTCCCCGTGAGAACTGATCGGGCACCATTCTCTTGAGGTGACCAAACCACCTTATTTTCTGTCTCTTTGTCCATTCAATTGGAGCAGTGGTTAGTGCATTAGCTTCCTAGCTGGTGGTCCATGGTTCGATACCCAGTTGAGGTGGGATGTTTTAGACCGCAAACGGCTCCGGAGTCGACCCAGCCTCACGAATAGGGTACCAGAGTAACTCTGGGAAGGTTAAGGCGGCCGTCGTGATGCTGACCACATCACCCCCTAGTGTGCCGATGGTCAAGAAAATATGGGCCTAACACCATATGTCTCAATGGGCGTGTAACGGGATCCTTTACCTTTTACCGTACATTCGATGCTTGATGTAGTATTTACAATTTTTGTGATGTTGTCGGTTGTCATAAATAAACAAATGATTACGTAATCAACACAGAATTGACTATTGTCAAATATCGGGATAAAGTGACATTACCTGGAAGCTATCCCAGTTGTACTGTTTTCTTTGTTTTTTGTTCTTCAAACATTAAGACTTTTGCCCTGTTCTGACGAGGTTCGCCCAGTTCAGTCTAGTTACGTTGTCCTTGTCGCCTTTTTGGGGGTTTATTTCTAAATATAAATAACCGTTTGGTATGGTGTTTGTGTGTCCCAGATTAATTACCTATTTTTCAACGATTATAGATGAAGGATCCCACACAGGATTAGTAATAAGAACAACGCAGTTATCGGCGGCTCTAGTAAAACTTGGATCAGTATAGAAAACAAAAATTGTCCTTCGCACCTGTGTAGTGGTTTTTGATGTTATTTTATGGTTGTTATGTTACCTAGTGTACTGTATGAGGTCAGCCTAATGTCTATAATGTCTTGGGAGGAACTAGCACTGGATGTTTAGTTGGGGTGGCGTCATCACTCCCAATCTGTGACTACCAAAATAATTGTCCATTGACTTATGGAATGAAGTAAATGTTATATTTCTCAATAGTTATTTCTTTATTTGATGGTGGAATAGTTGTGAATCTCCAGCAGGCCAGGTTTTCACTTATCTCGCCTGTGACGATCTGGTATAGGATTCTTGTGGCCCACTCCTCTCCGTAGCTGGAGTAAAATATTAGGCTGCACACACACCAATGTTAGGCGGCACAGACATCCGCTTGTGTACTCTTACAAAAGCATTTGGCACAACTTTAGTGCCAAAACAGAAACTTCTGAAACAAAATTTTGTGCCATGTGTCAGTACTCTATCTACTGCGCCACTCTTATACACAACACCACACAACAACACTACACAGACTGGGTCAGATCTCTCTGACCAACATAGCACTTCTCACCCAGTTGTTTTCAAATAGTACCAGTTCCCCAAGACTGCATTGCATCTGAGATATAGTCAATAGTTTCCTCTTTCATTCAATAAGATAGGTGATATGTTCCCACTGATCTCAATAATAGATCCGCCTTCCATAGTCTTAGTTAGGTTTCCATATATTATTTGTTTGTCTCTAGACCCTGAACTGCGGCTGGGGACCTAGAGCAAGCACTTACTTGTCGTAATCATTTTTCATGATATGGCAGTATCAATCACTCAAAATGCTAAAATATACAAGATAAATGCTTTTATCCTTACCACAATTCAGAAGAGAGAACACAGTACTTAATACTAGCAAAAGTCAGCTGAGCTGCTGGCTAGAGTATGGCGTCCCACTGAATTTTATGTATTATTTCCTGGAAAACACCACTAGCAGTTAAGAACTGTGTTACAGGACAGACTTCTATCGAATGGCACAAATGTGCGTCTCTATCTCGCTAATATAAAATTGCGTTGGCCAATCAGATCAGAAGACCAAGCTTTTCAATTTAAATTTTGAAAATAAAGTCAAAAGTACATCTCAATTTTTCAAATGTACGTCGGTCACATTTTGGCTTTTCCCCAATTTCACTTGTTGTTTTGGACTATCTACATGTAAAAACTGCACAAACCTGCTTCCTAAGTTACTTTTAGCCACTATCTCCCGACTTTGCCCCGCTAGTTCATTGCAGTTTGGTTTTTGCATTTTTCTGTCTCAAGGACGCAAAAATGTGACTTTTAGTGAAGTATGCACAAAAAAAACTGTTCGCTAGTCTGATAGGAACAATACGGTCTTTCGTCAATATCTTCCGTGTTATCTGTCCGTCTGTATAATTAAAAGTATATTATTTGTCAGCTTAAGATGGGCTATCAAACTAGCTAGGTTTTATTTTCATAACTTTATTATTAAAGAAAAACCTACTTTTCTCAAGGTTAGTTTTTTGAAATTTGTTTTTGAACGTTCTCCACGGCATTTGCCGCTGTATTCAAACAAAACAACTAAGTACGGTAAAACGTCCAAGATACGACTGTTTCTAACAAGAGCTAAGGTCTTTTTTCTACCAATTCATTACATTGTGTTAACTAGTGGCGTGATTTTTTTCTTTAAACTACAAATTGCGTCTTTTTGCCTTTTTAGATTCAAACACGTGTTCAGACCGTCATAATGATTTTTATCTCCGTTTCCCTTCCGTCTAAAAGGGTACCGTTTCGTCTGCATGTCTAACTAGTTAGTTTCAATGGCGGTAGGAAACGCGGGCATAGGCGAGCATGTATCCTCGTATCATTTTATCCCTACATGTTATCTTAACCGTTATCTTTATAAGTGGAGCTATTTTAACGTTGTAGCACGGTAAATTCATCACAACCTGCGCTGCTTTGTAATTTCCACATCTGTGTGGAACTTAAGCTTGGAGGCAAGTTGAGTAAGAAAAATACATACATTAGACATGAGACGTTATATAAAGATCATTGGAATGTCATCCATGGACTGTATCATAAATAAACAGATAAAACGCACAATCTGAAATTCACAGTACCACTGTGAGCACATGATGAATCGGGGCCAAATGAAGACCTTCTGAAGAAGGAATTTAGGATCATATGAAGGTCTTCTCGAGAAGTACTTTAGGACTGTATGAAGACATTCTCAAGAAATGCTGTAGAACAGCACGCAGACCTTCTCACGAAATGCTGTAGGACCATATGTGGACCTTCTTAAGAAGTACTTTAGGATTATATGAAGACACTCTCAAGAAGTGCTGTAGAATCATAAGCCCTTCTGAAGAGATGCTTTATGACCATATGAAGACCTCAAGAAATGCTTTAGGGCCATACGAAGACCTTCTCAAGAAATGCTTTAGGACAAAATGAAGACCTTTTCAAGAAATGCTTGACCGCATGAAGATCTTTTCCTAAAGCGAACTGACGGAAGATGACAAGGTATGGCGACACATAAAGATCACTTGAGCCACCTAAGGTTTTCCGTCAAGGCACAGTACTAAGCAAAAGAAAAATGATAGACAGAAAAAGAAATGGACTGACAGCATAAAAGAATGGACAAATCTATCCTTCGTGGAACTAAGCAGACCAACGTCCAAGAGTGTCGACAATTATTCAAGCGTGCGATCGGCAGAATGGTTGGAGCGCTGGCTTCTTGAGGCGAGGGACCGGGTTCGAAACGAAGTGTCACGCTTCAGCCTATCTAGCTGTGAAAATATGCGCTTGACTCTGCTCGTGAGGGAAAATAAAGGCAGTGAGGTATAAACCTTGTCACCCCATCTTATAAAGCCAAGACCTACTATAGTTGAAGTCATTAACACCTCAATCCTCAACGGCAGTATCTGCATTGGAACTTCCGAAAAATGGACTTATCGACAGTGGTTCCCCAGTGGCCAAAAGATATAGGACTTATGACGATAATAGGAACAACAAATAAAATGAAATATACAAAGAGTGTTAAAAGTAACGTCAGGACAAGTGTTAAAAGTAACGTCAGGACAAGTTTAAAACGTGCATGTTTTTTTAATCTTTTCCTTAAACAGAGTTTTCATTGTCGCTTTAGCTTTTACGGACCAGCCGGCTCTAGATCGACTACATACAATTTTTTTTCTTCAAAATGTTTAGGTTTTCAAAGGTCAGACAGATAAGATGCACACCAATAAATTCACTAAACGTTTGCTTATACAACACGTAGAGGTGTCGATCAACAATTCCCTCTGTCAGGAACCAAAGATGTTTACAGAACTGTGTTCGACAGAATCTAGGCTGGCAGGTAACGTGTTTGATCCAGACCGCCCGGAAGTGAAACACGTGGTTATCTGGACTTTGTCATCATGTGATCTCTCCAGCATCAGATTTATTTCTTACAAAGAAGAAGGAGACGTCTGTTTATTTTATCCGCAAAGATCGCCGCAGGTAACGGGACAAAATTAGAAGTTGTTGGAAAATATTTACCAAACATGGGGCACATGGAAATACTTGCTGAAGGTTTGAGAAGTTTGGAGAGCTTTTTTAAAAAAAAAAATTGTTTTTACCCCATGTTTTAACCAATGATACCGAAGAGTTAAAAACTATCATTATTATTTTGCCCATGTATCATCATCATCTTCTTTTATCTTTCTGTTCTTTATTCCGCCTTTTACTTAATTTTTTTTTTCGCTTCTCATTATTCTTTATCTTTGGTCCGAAGTTGTCGTCAAACATGGCGGGAGAATTCAGTTCCCTTTCTTGGGTTTTTCTTTTTTAACTATTGTGTCTGAAGGTTAAATCATCTCACTTATATACGCTAGAGCCTGTCCACCGTTCTATTTTTTTTTCCCTTCCGGCTTCCTTGCGCTATATCTGCTTCTTTTTCAAGCACCATACGAGTTAGTACAGGTGATCATGACTCATCATAACCCCGGTCTTCAATGATTTTCTTCAATTCTGTTGTTGAATTCATTTCACGTCACGATGTTAAACAGTCTAGCATAGTCTCTCAGTTTCGTCATCTGTCTCTTATGTCTCCTTTCACTCCAATGTATTCCACGTTTCCTTTTCTCATAACATGGCCAAAGAAGCCGGATTGCTTTCTTCTAATATGAGTTTTAAGCTTCCTTTGCACAATGCTTCTTTCAGACAATTGCACTATATAGCTAGACTTTCTGTGTAGAAAATATGTCATGTGAATTGGAATGTTAGCTTCCTGACAAGGTGTCCGAACCGTTTTACTAGCTGTTTCTTGTCTGTGTTTCACTCGTTTTGTGATTCCATTGTACACGATTATGTTAGTATGTTTTTATGTCTTCGTTGCAAATTTATCTCATTTTTTCCCGCATCTTTGCTTATTCATTGTCTATATTGTGCTGTCGTAGCACAAAGTTGGTATGATTATACAGTTGATTATTTGCTATATTTCTGCAGGCGTGATGTCAACGAAGGGTAGGTGGTAACATAATTCTTGTAGTCGGGAGACAACTCCGTGTAATTCTGGGCGGTCTCTGAGAAATCAAACTCAGTAGCTGCTGTTCAGTCAAGTCGTAGGAGGCCATTAATATGAGGTGATGAATGGAACTGTCAAAAGTTTCGAGCACAACAAACTGCAACAAGAACAACCACTTCGAAAGCGTATAAAGTGCCTGGCACGGGCTTCCTGTAAGTTGGCCAACTGAAACATCATCATCATCGTATAAAGTGCTTGGCACGGGCTTTCTGTAAGCTGGCTAACAGAAACATCATCATCATCGTATAAAGTGCCTGGCACGGGCTTCCTGTAAGCTGGCCAACTGAAACATCATCATCATCGTATAAAGTGCCTGGCACGGGCTTCCTGTAAGATGGCCAACTGAATCATCATCGTATAAAGTGCCTGGCACGGGCTTCCTGTAAGATGGCTAACTGAAACATCATCATCATCGTATAAAGTGCCTGGCACGGGCTTCCTGTAAGATGGCTAACTGAAACATCATCATCATCGTATAAAGTGCCTGGCACGGGCTTCCTGTAAGCTGGCCAACTGAAACATCATCATCATCGTATAAAGTGCCTGGCACGGGCTTCCTGTAAGATGGCTAACTGAAACATCATCATCATCGTATAAAGTGCCTGGCACGGGATTCCTGTAAGATGGCTAACTGAAACATCATCATCATCATAATTTCGCTCCGTGTGGAGCTTGGAGCCACCACTGCAGCTGGCCTCCTTGTAGGAAACCTGCACCGAAGACGTGATATGCTTGTGCCGTGGTACTTCATGTAACGATTTGTTTTAAATGATAAGGTTGTCATTCCCGTGCACAACCGCATCTTAGTCAGCTTACAGAAAATATTGTATTTAGTATAACTATGGGTTTCTTTTTATTTTAGGGTGCACGAGAGTTTATCTGAACCATGTAGTTTACGAGAGTTTATCTGAACCATATAGTTTATGAGTTTATTTGAACGATGTAGTTTACGAGAGTTGATCTAATCAGTAGTGTGATAGGGTTTATCTGAATCATGTCGTTTATGATAGTTTATTTGAACGATGTAGTTTACGAGAGTTTATCTGAACCATATAGTTTACGAGAGTTTATCTGAACCATGTAGTTTACGAGAATTTATCTGAACCATGTAGTTTACGAGAATTTATCTGAACCATGTAGTTTACGAGAGTTTATCTGAACCATGTAGTTTACGAGAGTTTATCTGAACCATGTAGTTCACGAGAGTTTATCTGCACCATGTAGTTTGCAAGAGCTTATCTGCAGCATGTAGTTTACGAGAGTTTATCTAAACCATGTAGTTTACGAGAGCTTATCTGCACCATGTAGTTTACGAGAGCTTATCTGCACCATGTAGTTTACGAGAGCTTATCTGCACCATGTAGTTTACGAGAGCTTATCTGCACCATGTAGTTTACGAAAGTTTATCTGCAGCATGTAGTTTACGAGAGCTTATCCGCACTACTGGACCAAAATTTTATAGAAAGGGAAACCAGAAACGAAAAAGAGAAGAAAAAAACAACAACACAAAGACATTTTATTTACAAACAATACTTTCATCTTTGTATTTCTCTAACAAATTACAATTCTGTTGGTAAAACGCGGAGTCATGTACAATAGTTGAGAGTAAAGATTGAAGTTAGTAGTCATAGCATTACACACAAAATCAGCAGAGATTAAAGCTCTCTAATCACCTATTATTCTATTCACCAACTCAGTCATGCATGCGTCATGTTATATGAACCGAAACAAATCATGTTGAATTATTGCAGTCACGGGAACATCACAAAGTATGTAATCAATGAAAATGTATAATCAGACGCGTAGATACTGCAAAGATAGATCACTCATTTTGAAGTCGATTTGATAATCACTTTGAGGAAATAAGGAAGCATGAATTATTGAAAACTAAAATTTACCGTACAAATCAGACAATAAGTAGAAACAAAATTAAAAGCAGATCTATTGCCCATGTATTGATATAAATAAACTTAGAGCAGCCCAGGTGTGTATTGACGATATGAAGTTATAAAAATATGTGTATAATATTTCCAGAACCCATGATGAATGTTCATAGAAATATTCCATAAAAATGTTGATTACTATAAATCAATTAAATACACGGATTAGCTGCTCCAGCCTCTAAAAATGTAAACCGACTTAATACCATTAAAAAAAATCTTGTATTTTGACTATTGGAATAAAATAATTTAAACTAAAAACAGACCGAAAAAAGCCAGCTTACCGTAACTGACGCTATCTTCTAATTCTAAATGGATTTCTAAATGAATTTCTAAGAAAGAGTTCTTCAGTGTTACATAGTGTCTATCCTATCATGTAGAAGCGAGTTGTGGACAAATGCTAAACAAGCAAGAAAGTCCTTTCAAGTCACAATGATGTGGTTTTACAGAAGAATGTTAAGCACATCATGAGCAGCTAAGAAAAAAAAAGCATGAGAATGTTCTGAAAGAGGTCAGTGGCAAAAGAAGGTTAATGCTCATATTAGAAGGAGGAAAATCACTTTCTTTGGGCTTTTTATCAGATGAGGAAAGCAACATGAATATACTGAGATAACTTTACAGATTGATGGAAAAACGAGACCCTGGACAAAAGAAAGAGAATATGCTTAACAGTTTGACATCATGGGGAGCCGCGGTAGCATAGTGGTTAGTGCACTGGCTTCCTAGCTCAGTGGTCTATGGTTCGATCCCCAGATGTGGTGGGATTTTTTTAGGCCGCAAACGGCTCCTGGGTCGACCCAGCCTCAACTGGGTACCAGAGCAACTTCTGGGAAGGTTAAGGCGGCCGGCGTGATGCTGACCACATCACCCCTAGTGTGCCGATGGTCAAGAAAATATGGGCCTAACACCATATTCCCAATATGCCTCAATGGGCGTGTAACGGGATCCTCCTTGACATCCTGGCATGTAGGGAATTAAAATATAAATGGATAATCAAGACTGGAGACAGGAAGTTGTGGAGAGACACGATGACATAAGTCACCTGGCATTCTACTTGACGAAAGAGAATTCTAAATGATTTAAGAGGAATAATAAAAACTAAACAAAGAAATTAGATGTACATGTGACGATGAATGAGAAAACAAATAATAATAAGGTCAATATAAACATGCATTGTTTGGATCTTTGAGGGCTATGGGTTCCTGGGGGTTGTAGAGCGAAGGCGCGTACAGAAAAATGCTGAGTGTGCCACAGAAACAGGCTGTGGTGAAGATGTACAAGAAGAACCGATCCATGACCATTGCGATGTACTTCCAGTCTCGTTCTTCCTGCAAGGATGAGAAAACGGATAGATCTTAGGGTGTGCCCATTATAGATCGTGGATGGCGTGTGATGTCAGTAGTGAAGTTTGTGTGTTGTGTTAATTCGTCACGTGTATGTGTTATGTTAATTTGTGAAGTTTGTGTGCGACAATATTTCGTGAAGTTTGTGTGTGACAATATTTCGTGATGTTTGTGTGTGACAATAATTCGTGAAGTTCGTGTGTGACATAATTCATGGAGTTTGTGTGGGATGTTAATTCGTCAAGTTTGTGTGTTATGACAATTTGCGGAGTTTGTGGGAGCTGCTAATTTGTGGAGTTTGTGTGAGCTGCTAATTTGTGGAGTTTGTGTGAGCTGCTAATTTGTGGAGTTTGTGTGAGTTGCTAATTTGTGAAGTTTGCGCGTGATATTAACTAATATATGGAGTTTGTGTGAGATGATATTTTGTGGAGTTTGTGTGAGCTGCTAATTTGTGGAGTTTGTGTGAGATGCTAATTTGTGAAGTTTGTGTGAGCTGCTAATTTGAGAATTTTGTGTGAGCTGTTAGTTAATGCTAATCACTCACTCATTCACTTAAACGCTTTTTCACTAATCCATTCACACAAACTTGTAACCGCTCATCCAGTAAAATGCAGAACCCATGTAACCATCCAGTATTGTACTCACTAACCTATCACACAGTCACACACTCGTGTCTCCAGACACACATTCATTCCCTACGTCAAATAAATGCACAATCACTCACTTTCATTCTTATCATCTCACCTAGAAACACTCATCTCTAACTTGCTCACCACCCATACATTCACTCATGTATCAAATCACACAGTAATTTGGCCGTATGATTCAGCCATGCACTTGAACATTTAAAGATCCTTTTCATTCAGCTATACACCTGAACATTCAAAGGTCCTTTTCATTCAGCCATGCACTTGAACATTCAAAGATCATTTTCATTCAGCCATGCACTTGAACATTCAAAGATACTTTTAATTCAGTCACGCACTTGAACATTCAAAGATACTTTTCATTCAGCCATGCACTTGAACATTCAAAGATCCTTTTCATTCAGCCATGCACTTGAACATTCAAAGATCCTTTTCATTCAGCCATGGACTTGAACATTCAAAGATACTTTTCATTCAGTCACGCACTTGAACATTCAAAGATCCTTTTCATTCAGCCATGCACTTGAACATTCAAAGATACTTTTAATTCAGTCACGCACTTGAACATTCAAAGATACTTTTCATTCAGCCATGCACTTGAACATTCAAAGATACTTTTCATTCAGTCACGCACTTGAACATTCAAAGATACTTTTCATTCAGTCACGCACTTCAACATTCAAAGATCCTTTAATTTATCCGGTGGCCAATGTATTTAATCACACGCTCTTTTACGCAGTGGCGGACTGTTGCTCGGGGCCCCTGGGTTAGAAAGGGTCAGTAGTCCTAATTACTAGGGCTAAGACTTTAATGACCTAAAAATTGCTTGAAAATGACCTATAAAAATGCAATTATGGCCCAAAAATCCTCAACAATGCCCTATAAAATAAAATAAAAAATAACCTAAAAAACACAACTTTCTTGTTTTAGTTTCCGAGCTAAACTAAAATTATTTTGTATTATTAAAAGAAGAAGATGAAGGGCATAAAACAAATTAAAAAAAGAACCTAAGAAATATAATTTAGTTTCTTGCTGTTGCTGTGCCAAACTGAAATTCTTTATGCTACTAACCACACAAAAAAAAATAAAAATAAATGACCAATAAAACAAAACAAGAATAAAACATAAAAATACAACTTCACTTTTTTACATTCTGTGTGTCAAACAGAAAGTCTTGTTTTATTAACCAAGAACATGCAGTCTAAGAGACAGACGCACGCGTGTACGAACACACAGACACACGAACACACACACACACATGAACGAACACGCACGCCCCTTAAAAATGCTATTTATAATTTTCACAGTTTCTGTGTCACACTTAAAATTTTATTTTTATTAACAAAATAATTTTTTATTAGAAAAACACACACAAAAGATGTGAAATTACAACATAATATTTTTACAGTTTCTATGGTAAACTGAATTTTTTTTAATTTAATGAATTAAGTATAATTATAATGCACAATGGAAATCATGCGAGATTTTCACAATTAAAAAAAATAAATTTAAATACACTTTTGCTTCGTTTTGGCAGAAATACTTTGAAATAAGCTGTGTCAATTGTTTGGAAGTCCGCTGAAGAGAATAGTCTGAAATTAAGCATAGCTTCTCATATCCCACATTTTTTGTTTCAAAACTTGCTCAATCATCTTGTGCACAACATTTTTTCACGTCTCCATTCACACTAAGTCACTTTTTTTCATCAAATCCCATGCTTCTTAACCCTGGGGTGTGCGAGACTGACCTTCTTGGGGTGCGAGACCCACCTTCTAGGATGTGCGAGACATGCCAGATATTTTTCAATGCAAATTATAAAAAAAAACATTATGTAATACACATAAATCAAAATGATGTATTTGTAAAAAATAGAACAGTGACAACATGAGTTAAATACTGAACCTGAGTTACATTATGTAAATAACATTTTCTCAGAACATTCTTTTATGCTATTTATGTCTTTATTTTTCTTTATTTAATTTTCTTTATTTAGTTTCTGAATGTCTACAATTTAGCGAGCTAGAAGATAACGGGGCGCGTGGCTTCTTAAGATGATGTAAAGGGGTGTGTGGTTTCTCAAGATGCTGTAAGGTGGTGCGTGGCTTCTTAAGATGCTGTAAAGGGATGTGTGGTTTCTTAAGATGCTGTAAAGGGATGTGTGGTTTCTTAAGATGCATTAAAGGGGTGTGTGGTTTCTCAAGATGCTGTAAAGTGGTGTGTGGTTTCTTAAGATGATGTAAAGTGGTGCGTGGCTTCTTAAGATGATGTAAAGTGGTGTGTGGTTTCTCAAGATGCTGTAAAGTGGTGCGTGGCTTCTTAAGATTCTGTAAAGTGGTGTGTGGTTTCTTAAGAAGCTGTAAAGGGGTGTGTGGTTTCTTAAGATGCTGTAAAGTGGTGTGTGGTTTCTTAAGAAGCTGTGAAGGGGTGTGTGGTTTCTTAAGATGCTGTAAAGGGGTGTGTGGCTTCTTAAGATGCTGTAAAGGGGTGTGTGGTTTCTCAAGATGCTGTAAAGTGGTGCGAGACTTTTTAAGATGCTATAAAGGGGTCTGTGGCTTCTTAAGATGCTGTAAAGCGGTGCGTGACTTTTTAATATGCTGTAAAGGGATGTGTGGCTTTTTAAGATGCTGTAAAGTTGTGCTTGGCTTCTTAAGATGCTGTAAAGGGGTGTGTGGTTTCTTAAGATGCTGTAAAGGGGTGTGTGGCTTCTTAAGGTGCTGTAAAGTGGTGCGTGGCTTCTTAAGATGCTATAAAGAGGCGTGGAGCTGTCGTGATTCGAAGAAATTTCTGCCACTTTTAACTGGGTGGTTTGCCCTGTCTATTTCTCTAATTGTTGTCTACGCCCACTTTTCTGTCTTATAGCTCCTAATAGCACTATTTCTGACATTGATCATGTCAATCTTACGTTGGACAGGCTAATTCCACCCCTTTACACGTGGACATCGGCATCTAGCTATAGGTCCTTTTAGTCTACCTTTCTTGTAGAGAACGACTATTTCCCTGTTTCTTTCAGTTACAGAGAATCCGTGGACACGGGAAAACTTTTACCCTTTTATTTGTGCCGCCCTCGTCTCGTCCCGCGAACACTGGTCGCTCGTAGAACCGTCAGCGTTGCGGCAGATTATGTCATTTTCCTGTATCTTCAGTCGCCCGGGGAATCTCTCCCTTTTTTTCGTGACCAGGATGCTCTGAATTTTATTAAGGAGCCACCATCCATAATTCTTAAGTGTTAGCTATGCGGGGGTTTTCTTAAGTCAGAAAGAGTGAGCCGGTGTAAGGTTAATTTCTACCTAGTTTTTTACACTTGTTTGGGTGTAGAATATTGCCGTAAAGAGTTATTTTGCAATGTGATACAAATTTAGTATACGCTCAACACTATTTGGGTAACTCAACCGGGGTAAATCAACCGCGTGAGCACTTTTTACTAGAGTGTGTGAGACCAGGCGTGTGTGTGCAAATATTTTCGCTGTCGGTCACATTGGGCCTTGTGCGAGCAGACATACTGGCCAAGCGAACCCGTGGCTGGATTTACCTGCGTGAACTTTTAGGCTAACTAAAGCGACAAGAGCGAGTGGCCTATTGTGTAACGTGTCTGTCGCTCCAGCACATACAGGCTGTCTCCTTTGCCATCCAGTCATTTTCGGCAACACTGTCCGACCCAATAACAGCCAATTAACTTGGAGTATACAACTATACATCCATTTCTGTTACCTACAAGTAAACAGTAGCCTTGCGTCCTGGATTATTTACCGACAGCACATATTGCCGCCAGTTGCAGTTAACCATCATCTCAACACCTACGGGCTGCCGAATTTGCCATCCAGTCAGTTTCGGCGACACTGTCCGACCCATTGATATCCGGTTGCCTCTGAGTACACTGACATAACGACCGAGAGGATTAGTCAGTTGCCAGTACTCGTCACCTGTTTTATAGTTCAAGTCTTCATTATCCAGTATAAGAGGTGTCACAGAGCGCCTACTGGATACTCGCTAACCAGCAAAAGTCTTTGTCGTTTGGATAGATTTGGATCAGTGGGTGCAAGTATTTCTGCACTCGTTTTAATCTACTCCACCTGCTAGTGTGGCCTCCAGCCACATGAAATTGTGACTGCATAGGATGTATTACGACACCGTTACAGAAAGAGTATCTCAATAGCTTGGAAATTTCAACCTAGTTGGAACAGTGTAGTGGTTTTTCTTCTAGCAGAGAAAGTAACTTACTTACCAGGATTATTACCACAAGGAGTGGTCATATCCTCGCGAAACTGGGGGCCTAACCCCTTTAGTTAGTTTTTCTTGGGAGTGAGAAAGTGTACGAGTGTTGGTGGTTTGGAGTGAGATGTTTTTCCTGAGAGATTGAGTGAAGTCTTGTGTTATTTTTCTGTGGTTGTGTGACGTGTACTGGAAAAAGAGCTACAGTAATCTGAATGCTTATTATAACCTCATAGCTGCTCTATGATTTGCTAGCTAAAAAATGCATTATTTTGCCTGTCTACTTCTGCACCTTTTGTCCCGCCCTCTTTTCTTTAAACACGGGCTAACACAGTGTTTACAATTTTAGTGACCTGTCAGTCATAACAGGAAGCAAATCAGGCTTTGTTTACTTCGTTCTACTCACGTGAGCTCATCTGTCAATCATAATACCTGACAGACAGACAACGCGTGAGAGAGCAACGGTACAGACCCTTTGTAGTTTTTTACTCAGGGCAAGTCTAGAACTCCCCTGTGCTCTTTGATCTCGAGACGCGGGCATTCTGAAGAGAAATCCGCTAGCAGAACTAAAGTCTTTGATGTCGGTCAACAACTTCAGACGAGAGACTCTGGTAGTCTGAATCGTAAGCCTTTCATCTTGAGCGCTAGCTTCTGAATCTTCGTCGCCACACACAGGAGCGCGAAATTAACACCATTAGAGATCAGAGAAATCTAATGGTATATATATACTGCTGTTTTCTTAACCCTGCCATCAGAAGTCAGTCAGAATTTGAATAGTCTAGCGCGCAATCCGAGAACCATTTTTCTTGTTGGAAGTGTTTATAAGTGATTCGTGGAGATTTTTGTTCTGAATTTTCTGATAAGAGGAAAATAGTGCTAAGGATTTAAAAGTGGTGATAGCATTTAAACACTTATACTTCTCTTAGATTTTTTCTCGCTAGTAAGACCTATTAAATAAAATAACGCGTAGCGATTTTCATACCAGATATTCAATTAAAATGTTAGTCCACCATCCGACCGCTAACTCACTGAGAAGAGACGGTAATTATGTTTACAGTGTAGACGGACGCGACATTTAAACTCCCCCAGGAGAGAGAGAGATAAACTCGACTGCAAAGCAGACCGGACCTTATAAGCGTTAGGCGACTGATAGCGGGAGTATAGAATACATGTATATATTTCATTTGTAATTTATTATTATAGCGTCTATTATTTTTAAATGCCATACGACAAACGAACAGACACCGACAATTTAATAGCTATTTAATGACAGGCGATTATTGTTGTAGGTGGTGCGTATGAAAACTTAAATAATAATTAACACCGTACGCTGCCCGCCAGCCGAGAACAGGGGCGGGTGAGCTATCATAAACTCAATCCGACAAGATTAGCGGCCAGCGACGTCTGCAAGCGTGCAGGCGTAGGGAAACACCGTGTGTCTTGTGAACTTAGTCAGGACTGACAGAGAGGATGAGAGATCGTCTTGTCCCCGTCGGTATATATAGAGATATCTACATAGAATGGTAACATTTTTTCCCACAAATGTTCTCTTATATTTTTCGCAGACCTGATCTCAAGGGCGACCAGCGGTCTTTTTACTTTTCTGGTTCGTTATTCATTTCATTTATAAGCGTACTCGCCGATGATATTGGATGACAATAAATATAAATACTGGACTTACAAAATCCAGATTACCATTTTTACCAGCCCACAGTGGTGTGTACATGTAACAATATTATTGTTCCCCGACTCCTGACAGTCGTATTCAAGTGGATTATGTATACATATCTTTATACACTGTGCAGAATCGGCGCTCTGACACAGAGTTGGCCGATAGAAGAACCATCATCATCATTTTAAATAAAGGGATACTCACGTAAAATCAATGTCAGGTTAGACATAAAATAATAACCTGAGATTTCGCCTCGAGTATTAGCGGGCGAACGCAAAAAAAAAAAAAAAAAAATTCATTTTAAACATTTTTTAGCAACCAGATGTATCCAAATACTGGAAATATTCCCCTCTCTAAATGGTAAACCTCAAGGATTCTCACATTTCCAACTATTGGTAGGAACACCTATATCCAGATAGAAGCACCATATTTGGCGTTCACCTCACTAGTTTTTTTTTTTTTTGGGATGAACTGGGGCCAATTTGGATTGTCAACAGTTGGGGGTGACAGTGTAATCATAGTGAAATAGGAATTATGTCCATGGAATAATTATGTTACCAAGGTATACCACAGACCTACTATAGGAGCCAATTAGGTAAGAGTGTGAGAAGTGGCCACTGTGCGAGAGAGTGTGTGACGATTTTCTTGTTTTGCTGGGAATTATCCATGAATCTAACTGTCTAAATGTTTACTTTACTTGGTCTTATAGTATACCAATATTGTTTTTATTCTGTAACCTAGGGCTAACCTTCAACCTTTGGGTTAATAATTTTGGGTTTTTCTCTCCGGGGGAAGGCGCACCTCTCTTTTTTACTTCCTATGTATGTAAATGATTTCTTGATATCTTTTAGATAATTGGTGTTATCAAGTTTAGTGATAATAAACTACAAAGAAACTTAACTTTGTGTGTTAGTCAGACCCATACCCATTTATCCTTAGTTTTTCACGTTTGTGTGTCATTGTTGTCACATATTGTTGTGTGTGTGTAGAGTAACTTATCTTATTTTAGATCATCATCATCATCATCTCAACCCATAACCCGTCATGGGTCGTAGGGGTGCCATGGTGGAAGCATCAGCAGACAGGGTCCTCCACTGCTCTCTTATTTTAGATAGGGAGGCAAAGACTGTCCTATAATAAAGCATAGTTGTACGGATAGGCTGGATGAGAGAAACCTGCTCACTCCAGAGACACATCTTTCCCTCAACCTACTACCTGTGAAATTTTTTTTCTATACATTCTCGTGTATCAGTCAACCTTTACTCTTTACTTAGACTGGGCCCAATAAACCAATTAACCTACCTCTACCGTACGACAGGTTGTGATACTGATACATTCACTAGCCCTTCAGAGCTAGTGAAGGCATTACTTATTTATTTATGGTTCAATGTTGTGGTTTCTTTAATAAATATATTTATATGTACTAAGCGGTCAGAATTCACTCTATTCTAACTGTCACTTAATGTTGGCTGTTGTAGTCCTTACTGTAGTAGATTATTCTGTATAGCATTGGAGGACGGATGAGGGTATGACATTGTGACATATTATGATAATAGCTTTCATATATCTATTTCATTATCTTCATTTTTCTTTTACCTGGCTTTCACCTACGCCCATTTTGTTAACATAAAAACCCTCCTACACTCAGAGATCTGTGTGTCCTAAAGATTATTCCAGAAGGTGCAACTCAAGTATTAGGTAAGAACGAATGTACGTGGCCACGGCTGTCTGAGAAGAGATGAAGGATGAATGAATAATCCTCGTATATACGAGGGGCATTCAGAAAGTAATGCACCACATCGTTTTTCTCAGCTAATAGTGAAGATAGAAGCATGAAATTTTGCACACTCCAAATATGGCATGTGCCAATTGTGTGTACCAAATTGCACCGCAACCGGCCAAATAATACGGCTGCCCTAAACCGTTGAAATGGAGCGTGTTAGCAACTTGCGTTATAAGCAGCGAATTGTGATAGAATTTCTCGTTGCAGAGAAGGAAACTGTTGTGAACATTCACAAGCGCCTATGTGATGTGGATGGAAGTTTTGCAGTCGACAGGAGTACAGTCGGTCGCTGGGTTCAGAGAATCAAAGAATCAGGAAGTGGAGATACGGAGCTGCGTGATCGGCCGCGCTGTGGACGTCCTGCCACAGCCACCAACGCAGAAATGTTGAAATGCGCTGAGGGCATTATTCTTACTGATAGGCGAATCACTACTCAACAATTGGCCTTACAGCTGTCAGTCAGCATTGGTAGTGCAAATGCAGTTATAAAAACTCTCGGATTTTCTAATGTTTGCGCAAGATGGGTTCCTCGAAGTCTCACAAATGACCACAGATTGCAAAGGAAAGCAATTTCTTCTGAATTGTTGGAGCGTTCCAATGATGATGGAGATAACTTTTTGGCTAAGATCGTTACAGGTGAAGAAACCTGGGCACATCATTTTGAACCTGAGACAAAAAGACAGTCAATGGAGTTGCATCATCCACAATCACCACGAAGAAAGAAATTCAAGACAATTCCTTCCGCTGGAAAGGTCATGATCACTGTCTTTTGGGACATTGAAGGTGTGATTCTTGTAGACGTTATGCCAAGAGGAGAGACAATCAATTCGCAAGCTTACATTAAGACATTGAAAACACTCAATCAACGTTTTCGCAGAGTTCGGCAGCACAAGAATCCAGCAGACCTGCTTCTCCTTCACGACAATGCGCGACCTCACACAGGTCTGGCAACACGGGAAGCAATCACCAAATTGGGTTGGACTGTACTACCCCATCCACCCTATAGTCCCGATTTGGCACCCTCTGATTTTCATCTATTTGTTCCACTTAAAGATGCTCTCCGTGGGACAAGGTTTGAAGATGATGAAGGAGTGATTCATGCAGCGAAGAAATGGCTACATGATCAAAACAAAATCTGGTACGGGCTAGGAATACATGCACTTGTTTCGCGCTGGCATAAAGCCGTACAAGTTGATGGGGATTATGTTGAATAATACCGATGTTTACATGACATATCCATGTATATTTTTTATAAATTTCTTGCTTTTTGAATAAACAGCTCCTGAGAAAAACGATGTGGTGCATTACTTTCTGAACGCCCCTCGTATATCTTGTAGAATCCATGTACTCACGTTGGTTATTTTAAATGTGTAAGTTTTGGTTAACACTGTCCCTTTCAGAATAGATTAACGTATAAACTTTTTCTGTACTGTAGAGGGAAATCCTAGACCATAGCGTATAAATCTTTGACTCTTTGGGGTTAATAACTTTCTTCTAACGGGATCTTGTCTCAACAGAGGGAGGGAGGATTACCCTATGAGTCTACCTCTTTAATTAAGTCATTAACTTATGTTTATTTGTATTTGATTGATATTCAAAATATTGCTGTTGTGAAGTTTCTTTATGGTAAATAAAATTTACATAAACTTATTTACAGGTGTTGGTCAGCTCGTCCCAAAAATATCCCTATTCCATTGATATAGTTTTTTTCACGTTTGTGCGTCTAACTGTCGTCACTTATGTGTGTGTGTATGTGGGTGGTTACATATATATATATATATATATATATATATATATATATATATATATATATATATATATATATATATATATATATATATATATATATATATATATATATACATACATACATACATACATACATATATATATATTGGTAGACCTTCTGACTAACAAAGTTCTATTGTAGAGATAGGCTGCACGAGAGAAGTTTCTCGAGTTCAGGGACAAAATCTACCTATTTTTTCCACCATTTCACACCTGAAAATCTGTTTTCTTATCTTATCTCTCACTGAATCACCACCTTTTCTAGTTCTATTCAAAAGTGACCAAACTATGTCTTAATTCCCCTATCAAAAATCTACGACAAATGGGGGCTCGTTTTCCGGGAATTGAACTCTAATCTTGAGCAAGTACGACAGAAATTTTCTCGGTTACAAGGATAAATTTTCTTTAGTCTAGATAGAGCAAGAGTGTGATTGTCTCGTGAAATTAAATAACATTAAAAAAATTATTCCCCTAGACCAACGATCTGTTTATTGGCTTGCTGACCACACAAAAATATTTATTGTTTTTTTTTTCACAGCATTGTTGAGTATATACAATTAGATTTACAGGGTGATTTTTGTCGGAGTTATGTTATGTATTGATTTTGTAACACAAAGCCGCTGGTAGTGTGTGATTGTGTAACAATCAGAGGTTTTTTTTAAGCAGAAGGTGTTTGAGCAAAGCTAAGGAGCGCGTTCGGACTATCACGTCCAGTTAATAGCCTCCCTTACCCGAACTGACTTCAGGGGTGAACTTGATAGTGGACTTAAATATTTAGGGATTGTTTTTTCTCCTTAACATTTTTGCTATAAAATTTTTTTGGTTTCCACGGTAGTAACTTAGTTTTTGGGTTAGTTGATTAATCTGAACTACCATTTATTTGGCGTAGTCGTCTGCATTAGGGACCTTAATTGCCAGTTAATAGCAGCGATAGTTAGATAACTAATTATAAGGAGGTATCCCAGTTAAATAACAATATGTCTTTTTGTTTTGCATTTTCTCGAAAGTGGTAGGGAACCAGTGTATCCTTTTTTTCCCTTCTTTCTCGTGTAGTCTCAGTCAGTTATTTACAATGGCTGAGCGTGCAAAGCTTAGGCAGATGCTCAGAGAGGAAGCAAAAGAAGAGAGATTGGAAGGAGAAGCGAAAGCTTTTGTCAGGGACGAACTTGACAGATATGATGCGGAGAAGAAAGAAGCGGAAGACCGTCTATTACAGCAGAAGAAGATTGAGGAGGAAATGGAAATCCGCAGGCGAATGAAAGAGAGAAGGAAAGACAGCATGAGGAAAGAGAGAAAGTGAAACAGCATGAGGAAAGAGAAAATGAACAGCGACGACAACATGAATTGGCTCTTAAAGCTATAGAAGTACAAAGTCGTGGGGCTGCCTCTACCTCCAGCAATGGTGACTCTCTACCTCAATCACAGCTAACTGATCCTTCTAACACTCAATCTCCTCAAGTCACCGCTATGTCTTTTGCTCTAGAATCTTTCTCATGCCCTAATGAGAAGACTGACACGTACCTAGAAAAATTTGAGAAAATGGCCAATCTGTACGGTTTAGAGAGGTCGCGTTAGTGTATGAAACTTTCTCAGGCTTTAAAAGGGTCTACGTATGATGCGTACGCAAAACTGGAATGCAGCCAACAAGACAATTACGACATGTTGAAGAAGGCTTTGTTTGAGCGTTTTGAAATGAACGCTAGAAACTTTTTGCAACTGTTCCGCAACAGCAGAAAGGAGAGCGCTGAACCTTTTCAGCAGTTCTCTTCTCGTCTGAAGGGATACTTGACAAAGTGCCTGGAGCTTTCACAGCTCGCCTCTACCTATGAAGGACTTGAGGAGTTCGTTGTAACCGAAAAAATAAAGAACACTTTGTCAAGCGACACCCGTAGATTTCTGGCTGAGCAAGGTGCAGAAAAGCTTGAAGACATTTTGGAAAAGTCTGAGCGATATCATAATGCGCTGGCCGAACTGCCGGCCACAAAACGTAAACCGACAGAAGAGCCTTCTCGGAAGAATAATTCGGAGCAGTCTTCCCATTCTTCTCACCAGCATAAGTACAGAGAAACTGGACCCCAGAATCCCCCTTCTGAAAAATCTAAGTTCAATAAAAACATGTACCCCACCAACAATAAGAATTCTGATCAACCCAACCGTCTTACATGGCAGCGCGGCCAGAATGAACAGGGTGACAAAGGGAGAATCCCTGCGCACGGGACATATTATCAGAGCGAGCACACCGAGCTTAAACGCATCGGGTGCTTGCAAACAGTCTCGCAAGGAAGAATTTATGTCAGTGATTCTCAACCTGAGGGGGAGAGGCCTTCTACGCGAGGTACTGTTATTTTGAACGGGACTTCAACTTATTGTCTTTTTGACACGGGGCTTTCTTTTGATTGCATTGTTGCCAGCCACTTGGTCAAACCCGGTCAAGAGACAGAAGAAACCGTCAAACTTTGTGGAGTTTTCAAAGGAGATGCACCCATTTCGCTTCCCATCGCATTGGTGGAGATACACTCTGATTTTGTCAGAGGTGTGATCAAAGCGGCTGTTATGGATGACCCGGTCTACCCAGTCATACTTGGCTGTAGATATGTGTTTATTGGGGAAACCGAAAGAGCGAATTGTGGCAGCAGTAACCACAAGAGGGCAAACCAATAAGGAACGGGAGCCTGCGCCAAATTTGTTACCTAAGGAACTTAAAGAGGCGCAACAAAAGGACCCTACTTTGGAGTCCTGCTTTAAAAAACTGCCCATGGCTAAGGACCCCAGACACAACGGGGACATTTTTTTAAGTATGGTGTACTTTATCGTAGAACGGGCAACCCTGGACAAGAGCATACCAGCTCCTAGTACCGAAACAGTACAGAAGCCAAATCTTAGAAATGGGGAATTCTCTTCCCTTTAGCGGACATATGGGACAGAACGCCACAAATGAGCGAATACAGACTCACTACTGGTGGCCAGGAATGAACTCTGATATTATCAGGTACGTGAAATCCTGTGCCAAGTGCCAACGGGTGGCACCCAAGAATTGGACATCCCTAGTTTCCATGGGTGAAATGCCAATGGTGGGAACATCATTTGAACGGGTTGTGATCGACATTTTAGGACTCTTAGAAAGGATTAAAAGAAGGAACAGGTTCATCCTGACCTTAGTCGACACATGCACTTTATGGGCAGAAGCTATACCGCTAACATGCACGGATTCCAAGCATGTCGCAGAAGCCCTCGTGCAGATATTTACACGGTTGGGATTCCCTCAACAAGTTTTGACGGATAACCGATCCCAATACCGTAACCTGTTGATGGATGAGATCGTTAAGATCTTGAGGAAACAGCACATCTACACAAGCCCTTATAATCTGGCCGGAAGTGGGTTAGTAGAATGTGTTAACGGAAGCCTCAACATGATGTTAAGTAAACTGGGACAAGAGAAACCTGAAGATTGGGACCTTTTTATTCCTGCAGCCTTATTCGCTTACAGGGAAGCCCCCACATACTTCCACAGGATTTCCCCCAGCTACTCTTTTATTCAGCAGACCTATTAAGGGGCCGCTTGAAGCCTTACTTCGGTCCCTGACAGACCAGAAGGCTGATGAGACAGTCGTCTCAGCCAGTAAATATGTGTCGAAATTAAAGGAAAGGTTAAAACTAGGATGGGATCTAGCAACGACCAACCTTAAGCGAGCACGCGCAAAGCACGCTAACCGATACAGGAAAGCTGCGAAAGAAAGAGAATTGCAAGCGGGAGAGAAAGTTTTGTTGCTACTCCCAACTGGAACAACAAACTACGCATCGGATGGCAAAGGCCGTTTACCGTCCTTAAAAAGATCTCACGGGCTAACTACTAAATCTCTATTAAAAGAAAGGAGAAGGTCTACCATGTAAATCTGTTAAAGAAATACTTGGAAAGACCGGCGCCGTCCTCCGAACATCTCCTGGCGGTCGCCATAGCTACCGAGGATGACGAAGATGACGATAGTGGCAGGGAATTTCCACTGCAAACACACGGAATCTTACAACGATGTCAAACTCGGCGACACTCTTTCAAACGCACACGGAATACATTCCAGGAAAAGAAAACTAGGTTGAACGGGACGCGCCTCGCCAAGACGAGGCAAAATTTTACTTAAAAAAAAAAAAAACAATCACAGCGCAAGATTCCTGGGGTGTCCAACCAATCAGTATACCAAAATAGCACCCAGAGAATCAATTCTCACAGGTATACCTTTCATAATATCTTTAAAAATCAAGATAAATATTTAAAAAAAAGACAGCAAAAATGTAGCACAAATACTTTTAATTCAAACACTTACTCTGCGTCTTTGGAAAATAATAATACACTAAAAGGTGCGAAGAAAGTTATGCAAGAAATAAAAATACACTACCCCAGATTACCCAAGATTTATATCCAAATTTAAAAAAAGGTAAAGGTAATCCCATAGCAGATACTGCCGTTGTGTCGTAAATTGAATGTGAATCGCTGTCACTTTTAGCTGAGTGGTTCGCCTCTGACTTATTCTCTACTTTGTCTCCTCCCATTTTTTTTGGTAATACCTTCTACAAGCTCTACTTCTGATGTTAGTCATGTCACTCTTACGTTGGACTGGAGAGGTCTAATAGTCTAGTCCGAAATTTCCCTAGTTTAAAAAGTCTTTCTCCCGCCCCCCCCCTTCCTCCCCGGAGTCGCCTATAGATCTACCAAATGATTTACTGTGACCTACCGGTAGATCAGGATCGACTGGTTGTCGACCCATGTTGTGGCGGCACTCACACTGTTGACCGTAACAAACAATAGTTCTCACCCTGCACATTGTAACATACAGCAGAACTCACATGGTCGCTGGTAACACATAAAAGCCTCACACTCTCACCTGCATCAAAACGAGTTCTCATACAATTCTGGCGCCTCCAAGACACTTACCGCAATATCCTCATCACCTTTCCTGAGATGGTTTGCTATGAATGTGACGCCCCTGACTGCCTCCAAAACCTCAGGAGGATAGTAAGTAGCGCACTCAGTTTCTGCCGATTCATTCTGCGCATGCATATTCTCATAAGTGTGCATGGCATCGTTGCCTGGAGACGGGGATTCCCGCAGTTCTATTCCATTCACAGTCCTCACGGGAACCTTTGGCTTCTTTGGAAGCTCCGGCCTCTTCATGAATAACACCCTCGGCAAAATCTCCGTAAAAATTCGTCGTACCCATGGCGACATTTTGTGCGTTGTAGGAGATTTAAAGTTGATGTGTAAGGTATAAACCGTCAATGTAATTGACATAGTCACAACAATCATAATGAATAGTAAATATTTCCCTATAAGAGGAATCACCAATGACGTCGGAGGGTTCATATCTGATAACAGCAAGAAAAAAACGGTGAGAGCGAGAAGGATAGAAATGGAGAGGGTGATCTTCTCTCCCGAGTCTGAGGGCAGATAAAAGACAAGCACTGTCAGGCAGGATATGGAGACGCAGGGCATGATAAGGTTGAGGGTGTAGAAAAGAGTGCGCCGCCGTAGTGTGATGTTGAAGGTGATATCTGGGTACGGTTCTGAACAGCACGGGTAAAATTTGACCCTTCTGTGCGCTGTTACGTTCAGAATATCCCACTCCACGTTGGGGTAGTAATCAGTAAGGTCAATACCACGTGGGATGACTATCTCCGCTTCCTTTTTGGGGTCGGCATGCGGGTTGATGATGGTCCCATTACACAGATGTTGAAGGTCAAGTTCGTTCCCGTGGTAAGTCCATGAGCTGATCTTCAGAAAGCATTCTTGGATGTCAAAGGGGAAGTACTCTACGTCTATGGGGCAGTAACTCTTGTAAATGGCCGGTGGCTCCCAAACTATTCTGCCTGTGTAATATATAATAGCTTTCGTCTTGAGGGTTATTTGAAAATCCCCGTCGGCGCTGAAATCAAGAAACAATAAACAAAATGTGACTCAACACTGAAGACTCGGATCATTCAAAAGTTTGTTAATTAAATTGTAGGCACTACTTTTAAAGCCCCCATGTAGTCTTCGGAATCTCTGAGGAGATATACAGTTATAAGACGTCTTTTTTCTCAGGAATATCGCAAGAGATATGAGTTTCTGTTTAGGACTGGCAGCCTCATAATGCTGTACAAATTGATACAGAAACCACCGCTGATGCATTTCATGAATGCTTCGTTGCAGGCTTTCTGTAAGAGAACGAGCTGCAGTGATTGCTCCATGCGCCATAAGGAGGGAAAAGGGAAAATAATTAATTACTAGTGTAAAAGCCTGTCATAAGACGGGAATTTAATTCAAAAGCTCCAATACCTAACGGCAATTTTACTTATTCAAAAGTATTTTAAAAAACCACTGTGCATCACCACAGTACACGAACTACAGTAGCAGCAGCGAGGATCCCAATGTGTGTATACGGGATCACACGTTCTATACATATATTTTTGTGCACACGTTCATCTGCGCATTCTTCTTTGGTAAGTGTTACTATTTTCGGGAGAGTATATAAGGGAGACAATACAATTAATGTCTAACTTTCAACCAAAGTTGCATCCCTTAGCGTTACGCACTGTCAAAAAAGCTGGGATTTTATATATACGATTCCTAATGAAATATGATAAACTCTAATCTAAATGAGCAACTCGATTTTCCACCTTGTCCACTTGCTCAGTCTGTCGCTGCAATGTTTTTAGCTACTTATAAGTTTATAAACTAATAAAACGGTATTGAATCAGTTTTACAAATAACAGTTCACATGAGACAAGGGACGTTTCGGGTTTTACCCTTCGTCAGCCACAAACAGGTTTTGTCCCCCTCAGAGACCCCCGGGCACTAACGTGGCTGTTTTCTAAATTTTTCTAAATTGTTCCCTGTCTTGTACTTGTTGCCCCGCTTAAAGTTATTCTCTTTGACATTTCAGTTGTTCTGTTTTCTGTTTGTGTAAAACTTATATATATATATATATATATGTATTATTGATCTATTTTTTACAGTGTTGTTTTTGTAGCACATACATGATTAAATGTTACCGCGAAAACCAAGATTTTATATTCTACCATTACATTTCACTGCAAGATCCAAGCTTTCATGTTCTACCATTACATTTTACTGCAAGATCTAAGCTTTTATGTTCTACCATTACATTTTACCGCGAAAACCAAGATTTTATATTCTACCATTATATTTTACTGCAAGATCCAAGCTTTTATGTTCTACCATTATATTTTCCTGCAAGATCCAAGCTTTTATGTTCTACCATTATACTTTACTGCAAGATCCAAGCTTTTATGTTCTACCATCATATTTTACTGCAAGATCCAAGCTTTCTTGTTCTACCATTACACTTTACTGCAAGATCCAAGCTTTCATGTTCTACCATTATATTTTACTGCAAGATCCAAGCTTTCATGTTCTACCATTACATTTTACTGCAAGATCCAAGCTTTCATGTTCTACCATTACACTTTACTGCAAGATCCAAGCTTTCATGTTTTACCATTATATTTTACTGCAAGATCCAAGCTTTTATGTTCTACCATTATATTTTACTGCAAGATCAAAGCTTGTATGTTCTACCATTATATTTTACTGCAAGATCCAAGCTTTTATGTTCTTCCATTATATTTTACTGCAAGATCCAAGCTTTTATGTTCTACCATTACATTTTACTGCAAGATCCAAGGTTTTATGTTCTACCATTATATTTTACTGCAAGATCCAAGCTTGTATGTTCTACCATTACATTTTACTGCAAGATCCAAGCTTTTATGTTCTACCATTACATTTTACTGCAAGATCCAAGCTTTCATGTTCTACCATTATATTTTACTGCAAGATCTAAGCTTTTATGTTCTACCAATATATTTTACAACGATACCCAAGCTTTTATGTTCTACCATTACATTTTACTGCAAGATCCAAGCTTTCATGTTCTACCACTACATTTTCCAACGAGACCCAATCTTTTATCTTCTACCATTACATTTTACCGCGAGAATAAAGCTTTTATGTTCTACCATTACACTTTACTGCAAGATCCAAGCTTTTATGTTCTACCATCATATTTTACTGCAAGATCCAAGCTTTCTTGTTCTACCATTACACTTTACTGCAAGATCCAAGCTTTCATGTTCTACCATTATATTTTACTGCAAGATCCAAGCTTTCATGTTCTACCATTACATTTTACTGCAAGATCCAAGCTTTCATGTTCTACCATTACACTTTACTGCAAGATCCAAGCTTTCATGTTTTACCATTATATTTTACTGCAAGATCCAAGCTTTTATGTTCTACCATTATATTTTACTGCAAGATCTAAGCTTTTATGTTCTACCATTATATTTTACTGCAAGATCAAAGCTTTCATGTTCTACCATTACATTTTACTGCAAGATCCAAGCTTTTATGTTCTTCCATTATATTTTACTGCAAGATCCAAGCTTTTATGTTCTACCATTACATTTTACTGCAAGATCCAAGCTTTTATGTTCTACCATTATATTTTACTGCAAGATCCAAGCTTGTATGTTCTACCATTACATTTTACTGCAAGATCCAAGCTTTTATGTTCTACCATTACATTTTACTGCAAGATCCAAGCTTTCATGTTCTACCATTATATTTTACTGCAAGATCTAAGCTTTTATGTTCTACCAATATATTTTACTGTCGTGGAATATTCTAATCCACATATATAAATTATCAAGTAAATATAAAGCCTAATAAATACATATAATAAATAAAGGAAGAAGAATGGTAAAGAACAGTACTGTCACAATGACAGTACTCGAAATCCCCTTTGTTTTATGCTTCGTCTGCAAATTGTAACGTTTCCACGTTAAATATAGGCCTTCTGCAACATACACGCGTTTCCCAAACACACAATAAAATGTGCTGCCTTTCTAAGAAAAACCTTGAAATATGCAAGTTGACCTAAATTTTAAATTCCATTCATGTCTTTTTCTACACTGCGTTACCAAAACGAACGAACAGATGGACAAAAGGATAAAGAGAGAGGGGAGGGCTGAAAATCAGGAACGCATGCAACACGCGTCGCGCGATACACAAATGCTGCCATCACGCGTGTAAGTCTACATGCACTAATTTTTTTTCAGACGGACAGTGATAAAATACACTACCCTTTCCCAGAGTTAGGTTTATAAATCCTGAAATCTCTTATTAGGAAAGACAACATTAGATGGGTTTACGGTTGAAAACATAACAGTACCCAGACAGCACATCTTCGAAACAGGAGGTAGAAAATACATATTTTGAACGCAGCCACGTAGCTCTTTCAAATTGGTATATTTGGGTTCCTTAGGGCTTGCTGACAAATAATATGTAAAACGTTACGCAAATAGTCCAGGAATTAATAAATTATACCCAAAATAAAATAGTGAGGATGCCTGACAGCATGGAATCATTTCTGCTCATAAAATTTTTTTTTATAACGTGTTTGAAAAAACCTTACGTTACATAAATAGCCTACCATGTAAACTCCCAATTGATTGGAGCGCAACAAATGAAAGCCTAACCACGATTGGTCGGACTATAAATACTATCTTTCGTTGTCAGGGGAGACGGGGAAGGGTAACATTTTTTCAAACACTTGTCGAAACGGGGCTCATTGGTCAGACTCGCTGATATACACACTTGGGAGCGTTAGTTCGAAACCACTTGTTTAAATAAGCTTGATAAAGCATCAGTGCGTTGAAGCCAGCTTATATTTTGCTAAATAAAAGCCTGGAAGATAAGCAGATGGGAAATTTGTGCCAGTTTGTGCCAGAATTCATTGCTAATCAACGTATCTGTATTTATTCGTAAGAATTGTGGTAAGCTTGAACCATTCAATATCTTTTAATGAAAATTGAATGTGAATTGTTGATTTATGCCTGTATATATATGTGTAGTTCAGTGGCAAACGTGAGGTAAAGCCTATAATGCTCCAGCCTGAACAGAGGGTGTCGGAGAGAAGTAAAACGGCATGGAATGGCCAAACAGTACACTGACACCTGGATGATTGACTAGAAAGAAATAATGCTGGAAGTGCAGAGGCGTAGTAACCATTAAGAAGGGTAATACTGGAATAAAGTATTTCAAATGAAGCTGACAGTTGGCCTAATGCTCTGAACTCAATGTTTGTGCTGTGTTGTGATCAGTGTAACAAGAGAGTTTAAGTTAGTTATGAAGTAGAAGGTACATCCTTCTTGATTTCAGGGACCGTGGTCTTGATGGTAGTGAGCAGCACCTGGTCAGAGCTTTGCTGAATCCTGAGTCGGACAGCATACTCCTTGGTCTTTTTAGCTATCAGTGAGGTGTCTCCTGAACCCAGAGGAGAATTCGAGCAGAGGAATCCTTTCCTGCCGCCATCACGCCAGATAAGCGAATTGGCCAGCTGAGCTCAACATTATGTCCCCTCATCTTGAAATGACTTTGTAAAAATAATATTAAGAGGGGAAATTAATTGTCTTAATATCAGGAACTGAGAACATCTCCAATACTAATTTCCTTAAGACAAACTATTGAAGTCATGATGACAACTACCAACAGAGCTTGAACAAAACAAAACCAGTATTACCTCATACTACTATTACACAACTGACACACATAGGATATTTTTAATAATATATGTCACTACCAGATTCATATTAATACATTCTGTACATAACTTGTAATTAACATTGATTGTGATTCCTGGTTCCTTTGTCTTTGAATCAGGACACACATATGCCTTTATGATAGAAATGAATACATATTGTTATTTGAAAAGTTACGAGTGTCTCCTGTAAGATATTCTCATAGAGTGTTATATGTATGTGAGTGTCACAGTGTTGTCAAGAGTAGTGGATTAAATTAAATTGTTTATCTGTCTGTTGTTGTGACTTACACTTCACCATACTCATACCCTAGACACATAACGTAGCATCACACTATTCCAGAATAATTCTGACTGAGATATAGAGATATGTGGTAGCAAGTAAGGTTATCTATAATACACTACTCTTAATAGATATAGATACCTTCACAGCTGATCTCAGTCAGTACACTAAGTCCCCTATAAATATTTATAACATCCCACTTCACCACATATATTGGGGGCTCGTCCGGGATTTTGAATCTTTACCTATTAAAAATATTGGGGGTAATTCACTTCAGGGAATATAAGAATTAAAAGGTATCCTTGGGTGGAATTAAATAAGGTTGAGCTCACGGTGCCTGTGTTGTCCACTAGAGATTGAATTGTTGGTTAGACATTGTATAAATTTACATGATAGACAATGGCGGACCTGGCCAAATTTCGATCTGCTGCGGTTCAGACTGCAAAAGAGTTAGGATTAGATGGGCAAGTTATGATTGCCTATGTCACGACGGAATGTGACAAATTTATTGAACGTGAAGAAAGAAGATTAGAAAAAGAGGCCGAAAGAAAGTTAGAGGCTGAGACTAAGAGGTTGCAAGCTGAGGCTGAGACTAAGAGGTTGCAGATTGAGGCTGACAAAGAGGCTAAGAAATTGGAAGCAGAAAGAGAAGACAAAAGATTAGCTGCAGAAAGAGAAGCCGAGGAAAGAAGACAGGCTGCAGAAAGGGAAGAGAGGAAATTAGCTGCAGAAAGGGAAGCAGAAGATAAAAGATTACAAAGGGAACATGAATTACGACTAAGGGAGTTTGAGTTTCAAGGCCATGCTCCTGAAAATGGTGCCAGTCCCTTTGCCTCTGATGCTACGGTTACT
The DNA here is from genome assembly GCA_024509875.1 of Oreohelix idahoensis. Taxonomy (NCBI): domain Eukaryota; kingdom Metazoa; phylum Mollusca; class Gastropoda; order Stylommatophora; family Oreohelicidae; genus Oreohelix; species Oreohelix idahoensis. Next base: position 371,201 of record JAMPIV010015129.1, read on the forward strand.
CAAGGAGCCTCAACCTCAGCTATGAATTTTCATTTAGATCATTTTGTTGAGAAAGACGATGATATAGAGAGCTACCTAAATAGGTATGAACTATTAGCTACCACGTATGGGTTAGAGAGAGAAAGGTGGAGCTTAAAGTTATCTCAGGGACTTCGTGGGGCAGCTTATGAAGTTTTTGCAAAAATGAGCAGAGGTGATCAGGAAAATTATGACATGCTAAAGCAGGCTCTTTTGTTAAGGTATGAAAAGAATGCAGAATTTTATAGGAAAAAATTTAGGAATGCTAAACTACTGTCAGGTGAAACCTATCACCAGTTCTCTGCACGAATAGAGACATACTTGGAGAAATGGACTTCTCTGGGGAAAACCCAAGATCTTAAGGAAATGGTCCTTATAGAGCAATTAAGAGAGTCCATGGCTCCAGACCTGAGAAAGTTTCTCATGGAACAAGGTGCAGAGAGGCTGGATGAGTTGCTAAATGTTGCTGAAAGGTATCAAGCAGCTCAAGCAGAGGTAACAGGTAATAAAAAGAAACAAGTGGATAACTTTAGGGCACCACAGAACTTTAATAAATTTGATCCCTAGGATCAAAACAAAGGTAAGCACCAATTTGATAGGCCACGGTATGAAAATAAAAATAAATTCCCACAATTCGATGAAAGGAAATATGATGAAAGAAAATCTTTCAACCAAGGAAAAAGGTGGTGTAAAAATTGTAAGATGGACAATCATGACACTGACCGTTGCAGAAGGAAACCTGTGTATATGGCAACCCTTCAGGTCAGGTCGACCTCAAGACAGGAGGAGGATATTATGTTAGATACCACTCCAGAAGAGATGAGGAAGGCACAGGCTGGGGATAAAACACTCAAGCCTTGTTTCAGAAAATTGTCAACTTGTCATACAACTCCAGGCAAGGGAGATTTTTACATGAAAAAACAAGTTGATGTATAGGAAGACTGGAGCTAGATCCAAAGGTCAAGGACAGCTGGTACTTCCTAAAAGATATAGGGCAGACTTAATAAGGAGCCTACATGTGAAACCAGATGGGGACCATGAGAAGATAGGTACCATCATTCAAAAGGTGGCTCACAATTATTATTGGCCCAAAGCAAGATGGGACATTGAGAATTTTGTAGAAAGGTGTAGCATAGCACATGAGGGAACACCCACAAGTGGGAACATGGATCAGGACCTGGACACGCCCCGGGGCAAAATTAGGCCTGATAATAAAAAGAGAAATAGATTTGATAAAGTGGACCAAATGGAATGGGAAGCCCCTTTTCACGGACAAGCTTCACTTAACTGTTTTACAATGGCCACTATGCGGAGAGTGCAAAAGGATGTCTTACCCCAGGATAAGCCGACAATCCCTCAATCGGACTTAAACAAACTGGAGGAAGAGGATGTAGAGAGGAAATCTCTCATCAAGAATTTTAAGAGGGGAGACAGCCCCAAGAGAAAAATTGGTAGCGGTCGTTTTGTGAATGATAATTCTGGGAGGAAAAATCATCACTATAAAGCTTCGAGTGGAAGAGACCATACCGGTGCATGGACAAATAGGTCCACACAATTAAAGGTCCATATGTAGCTTTGTTAAGAACGTGGACTGATGAAAAGGCAGAGGAAAACATTACATCTTCATACCAATATGTGAATGAGCTGACCACTCGGTTAAAAACTGGCTGGAAACTTGCCAATGAAAATTTGAAACAAGCCAGGAAGAAACATGCTGCCTATTATAACAGGAAGGCGAAAGACAGAGATTTGGCTGTGGGAGAGAAGGTACTGCTTCTTTTGCCCGGGAGTCAGAATAAGTTACAAATTGGATGGCAGGGTCCATATACAGTTTTAGAGAAGGTGTCTAGAACAAATTATAAGATAGATAAGAAGGGGAAAGAAAAAATCTATCATGTGAATCTCCTGAAGAAATATTTGGAAAGAGAACATCAGGAAGAGACACACTTGTTGACCTTGTCCATCGCCATGGAGATGAAAAAGGAACCACTTTCATCATTTGAATATCCATTACACCCCTGTGAGACAGCAGCACAGGTGAAAATCAGTACACATTTAACGAAAACTCAGAAAGAGAGAGTGCAACAGGTTCTAAATGATCATGCAGAGGTGTTAACAGACCGACCAGGGCATACAAACCTATTGGAATATGATATGAAACTAATAGACTCCACACCTGTCTGTATGAAACCCTATTCGATTCCGTTTGCTAAGGAGAAAGCTTTGAAGGAAGAGATAGACTATCTGTTGAAGGAAGGAATTATTTCGCACAGTGAGTCTTCGTATAGTTCCGGTGTTGTACTCTTAAGGAAGCCCTCTGGAGAACATAGACTCTGTATAGATTACAGGAGACTGAATGCTATTACAGAAGGACAGGTGGATCCATTGCCGGATACAAATCAGCTGTTTGCCAGACTAAAATAAAGCTAAATATTTCTCAAAAGTGGATCTGAGTAAAGGATACTATCAGATTCCAGTAAAGCCTGAGGTTAGACCATACCTAGCTTTTAGTACCTCAGAAGGACACTATGAGTTTAATAGATTGCCATTTGGATTGAAGAATGCGCCTAGTGTCTTCTCTAGAAAGATGAGAAAATTATTGGATCCTCTGAATAATCCCTGTATAACAAATTTTATGGATGATATCCTTATAGCAACAGAAACATTTGAGGAACACATTGACTCTCTGAACATGCTGTTTAATCGACTTAGGGAGGCAAATTTAACAGCCCGACCAACCAAATGTTGCGTTGGATGTAAAGAATTGGAATTTTTTTGGGACACACAGTTTATCAGGGAAACATGACCCCTGACCCAAAGAATTTAGAGAAACTACAGAAAGCCCCGAGACCACAAACCAAGAAGGACGTGAGATCCTTTGTCTCATTATGTGGTTTCTACCAGAAGTATATCAAAAACTTTAATTCCATATGTGCACCTTTAACTGAATTGACACGTAAAGGACATCCAGATCGCATTACATGGACACCACAATGTGAAATGACTTACCAAGAATTGAAGGAAAAGCTCACAAGTAAACCCATTTTGAAATTACCTGACTTAAGTCAAGAATTCATAGTAAGGACGGATGCAAGTAATATTGGGCTAGGAGCAACTCTACTACAGAAATCAGATGCATTGGATGGGGAATTAAGCCCAGTGGCATATGCTAGCAGAAAGTTGAATAAAGCTGAAATCAACTACTCAACTAGCGAAAAAGAATGTCTTGCAGTAATATGGGCAATAAAGAAATTCAATATTTATCTATATGGGAAGGCATTTAAGTTGCAAACAGATCACAAACCTTTATCGTTTCTAGCACAGGCTAAGCATGAGAACTCTAGGTTACTCCGATGGTCTTTACTTCTGGCTCCATATAATTTTAGCATTGAGTATATATCTGGAAAAACCAATCTGGGAGCGGATTTTTTAAGCCGCCATCCGTGTGATGAGAATCACCGTAAACCCCAGAAATAATAATAAATTTCTCTATGTGTATATAGAATAAAGGACTGACATATAATGTCTGTTTTAAGAGGGGAGGTGTCGTGGAATATTCTAATCCACATATATAAATTATCAAGTAAATATAAAGCCTAATAAATACATATAATAAATAAAGGAAGAAGAATGGTAAAGAACAGTACTGTCACAATGACAGTACTCGAAATCCCCTTTGTTTTATGCTTCGTCTGCAAATTGTAACGTTTCCACGTTAAATATAGGCCTTCTGCAACATACACGCGTTTCCCAAACACACAATAAAATGTGCTGCCTTTCTAAGAAAAACCTTGAAATATGCAAGTTGACCTAAATTTTAAATTCCATTCATGTCTTTTTCTACACTGCGTTACCAAAACGAACGAACAGATGGACAAAAGGATAAAGAGAGAGGGGAGGGCTGAAAATCAGGAACGCATGCAACACGCGTCGCGCGATACACAAATGCTGCCATCACGCGTGTAAGTCTACATGCACTAATTTTTTTTCAGACGGACAGTGATAAAATACACCACCCTTTCCCAGAGTTAGGTTTATAAATCCTGAAATCTCTTATTAGGAAAGACAACATTAGATGGGTTTACGGTTGAAAACATAACAGTACCCAGACAGCACATCTTCGAAACAGGAGGTAGAAAATACATATTTTGAACGCAGCCACGTAGCTCTTTCAAATTGGTATATTTGGGTTCCTTAGGGCTTGCTGACAAATAACACTGGCTAACAAAAAAAAATTTTTTTTTTCTTTCTCTTACATTTCTATATTTTTCTGGTCAATTTTAATGCGCTGTTTTTAAATCTGCAAACCGTTTTTCTCTATCAGGTCGGGATATCTAGAAATACACAATTGAAGTTTTTTAACAGCGCATAGTATTACAACATCATTTGTACAAGAAGTATAACAGTTATGTAGGCTTGAATTTCTTTGCAGTCGACTTTCGTCGGTGAATGGCATGTGGTACATCGCGATGAAGCATCCAACAATAATCGGCAAGCATGGACACACTCCACCGTCCTTGATAACGTGACTCCATTACGGCGATATCTTGATGGAATCGTTCTCCATGTTCATCGCTGACTTCGCCAAGGTTGTCAGGGAAAAAGTCAAGATGCGAATCAAGCAAATGGATTTTGAGGGACATGTTACAGCCCATAATTCTGTATGCATCTATGCACTGCTTAACAATATGCACATAGTCGACAGATTTGTGATTTCCCAGAAAGTTATCGACGATCGATTTGAATACCATCCATGCGCGAAGTTCACTACCATGTAACAAGTTCTCGAATTGATTGTCTGCAATAACTTTCCTAATCTGAGGTCCTACAAAGATACCTTCCTTTATCTTTGCATCGCTAACTTGCGGAAACTTTTCTCGAAGATAAGTGAAAGCTTTGCTCGTTTTATCTAACGCTTTTACGAAATTCTTCATGAGCCCCAACTTTATATGTAACGGTGGTAAAATGATGCTGTCTTTGTTAACTAATGGCTCGTGTATTACATTTTTATGCCCGAGCTGCATACGATCCCTGATAGGCCACACCTTTCTTGCATAATGTTCCTGTCTGTTGCGGCTGTCCCATTCACATAGGAAGCAACAAAATTTAGTATACCCAGTCTGCATGCCCGTGAGAATTGCAATGACCTTTAGGTCTCCACAAATCCGCCATTGGTAGTGATTGTACTTTATTTTTGCCAAAAGTATAGCCATATTGTCATAAGTTTCTTTCATATGAACAGAGTAGGCGACTGGAATTGATGAAAATAAATTTCCATTATGCAATAACACGGCTTTTAGACTAGTCTTGGAAGAGTCAATGAAAAGTCGCCATTCGTTGACTATGTGCTCATGACCGAGGTGCACCATTAGACCTTTTACATCTTTGCAATAGCAAATGTCATCATCCATCTCAAAGTATTGAACAAGTTCTCTGTGTCTATGGCGAAATTTAGATATCGGAGTATTGGGCGCTAAAAGATTCCATTCTTTGAGTCGCGAACCGAGTAATTCCGCTTGTCCTTTGGTGAGAGCGAGATCACGTATTAGATCTGAAAGTTCTGAATGGTTAATTAAGTGAACACCATCATTCACCGGTATATAATCCGAGTCAGAATTAGTTTCTAAAGCAGGTAAACTATCACTTTCTGATGGTTCATTCACGTCCAACGGATATTGTTCTGGTGGAACTGGGATCGGACACGTGATTGGATCATGGGGCACTGGTTTCGAAACCGATTCAATATTTGGATAAACCACAGACTTTCTAGTTTTAAAAGTGAAACCATAGATATTTGTCAAGCAGAAGTAACAATCAGTAGCGTGATTTGTCGGTTCACGCCATATTACTGGCACTCCTAAAGGCATCGACTTTATGCTTCGGCGATTTTCGTAACCAACCTGCCAATGTATTTGCACAAGTCGAACAAACTGCATTTGGCTTCCAAGATTTATTTGCATCATCAACTTTCGAATCGAAATAAAGTTCATATGCTTTCTTTAGCAATGGTGTAAAGTTTTTCTGGTGAACACGATCGGTAAAATATCCGCACACGTAACAGAACAGATCAGCCGAATTTCTACAACTTCTAGAAGCCATATTTCACTCAGAATTATTTCAAAATACAGTAACTATTTGAAATATAACGTAACATATGTCATGCATCTTTTAGCAGTATAAAAAGTAGAATTATTTTGCATTTTATTAATTTTTAAAAAGTTATATAGTAAAAATGAAACGGAGCAAATAACGGTTTCCCAAAAATATATTTATTCACAAATATCTTAAGAACCCGACGTGATAGAGATAAACGGATTTCAAATTTGAAATCAGCGCAAGAAACTGACCTAAGAACACTTATTCTTATATAAGAAAGAAAAATGTTGTTTGTCAGTGTAATATGTAAAACGTTACGCAAATAGTCCAGGAATTAATAAATTATACCCAAAATAAAATAGTGAGGATGCCTGACAGCATGGAATCATTTCTGCTCATAAAATTTTTTTTATAACGTGTTTGAAAAAACCTTACGTTACATAAATAGCCTACCATGTAAACTCCCAATTGATTGGAGCGCAACAAATGAAAGCCTAACCACGATTGGTCGGACTATAAATACTATCTTTCGTTGTCAGGGGAGACGGGGAAGGGTAACATTTTTTCAAACACTTGTCGAAACGGGGCTCATTGGTCAGACTCGCTGATATACACACTTGGGAGCGTTAGTTCGAAACCACTTGTTTAAATAAGCTTGATAAAGCATCAGTGCGTTGAAGCCAGCTTATATTTTGCTAAATAAAAGCCTGGAAGATAAGCAGATGGGAATTTGTGCCAGTTTGTGCCAGAATTCATTGCTAATCAACGTATCTGTATTTATTCGTAAGAATTGTGGTAAGCTTGAACCATTCAATATCTTTTAATGAAAATTGAATGTGAATTGTTGATTTATGTCGGTATATATATGTGTAGTTCAGTGGCAAACGTGAGGTAAAGCCTATAATGCTCCAGCCTGAACAGAGGGTGTCGGAGAGAAGTAAAACGGCATGGAATGGCCAAACAGTACACTGACACCTGGATGATTGACTAGAAAGAAATAATGCTGGAAGTGCAGAGGCGTAGTAACCATTAAGAAGGGTAATACTGGAATAAAGTATTTCAAATGAAGCTGACAGTTGGCCTAATGCTCTGAACTCAATGTTTGTGCTGTGTTGTGATCAGTGTAACAAGAGAGTTTAAGTTAGTTATGAAGTAGAAGGTACATCCTTCTTGATTTCAGGGACCATGGTCTTGATGGTAGTGAGCAGCACCTGGTCAGAGCTTTGCTGAATCCTGAGTCGGACAGCATACTCCTTGGTCTTTTTAGCTATCAGTGAGGTGTCTCCTGAACCCAGAGGAGAATTCGAGCAGAGGAATCCTTTCCTGCCGCCATCACGCCAGATAAGCGAATTGGCCAGCTGAGCTCAACATTATGTCCCCTCATCTTGAAATGACTTTGTAAAAATAATATTAAGAGGGGAAATTAATTGTCTTAATATCAGGAACTGAGAACATCTCCAATACTAATTTCCTTAAGACAAACTATTGAAGTCATGATGACAACTACCAACAGAGCTTGAACAAAACAAAACCAGTATTACCTCATACTACTATTACACAACTGACACACATAGGATATTTTTAATAATATATGTCACTACCAGATTCATATTAATTGTGGTGAAGTGGGATGTTATAAATATTTATAGGGGACTTAGTGTACTGACTGAGATCAGCTGTGAAGGTATATATATCTAATAAGAGTAGTGTATTATATATAACCTTACTTGCTACCACATATCTATATATCTCAGTCAGAATTATTCTGGAATAGTGTGATGACTACGTTATGTGTCTAGGGTATGTGTATGATGAAGTGTAAGTCACAACAACAGACAGATAAACAATTTAATTTAATCCACTACTCTTAACAACACTGTGACACTCACATACATATAACACTCTATGAGAATATCTTAAAGAAGTCACTCGTAACTTTTCAAATAACAATATGTATTCATTACTGGCATGAATGAATATGTGTCCTGATTCAACTACAAGGGAACCAGGAATCACAATCAATTTAAATTACAAGTTATGTACAGAATATATTTAATATGAATATTGTAGTGACATATATTATTACAAATATTCTATGTGTGTCAGTTGTGTAGTAGTAAAATGAGGTAATACTGGTTTTGTTTTGTTCAAGCTCTGTTGGTATTTGTCATCATGACTTCAATAGTTTGTCTTTTGGGACTAGTATTGGAGATGTTCTCAGTTCCTGATATTAAGACAATTAAATTCCCCTCTGAATGTTATTTTTATAAAGTCATTTCAAGATGAGGGGACATAATGTTGAGCTCAGCTGGCCAAGTTAGCTTATCTGGCGTGATGGCGGCAGGAAAGGACTCCTCTGCTCGAATTCTCCTCTGGGCTCTGGAGACACCTCACTGATAGCTAAAAGGACCAAGGAGTATGCTGTCCGACACTGGATTCAGCAAAGCTCTGACCAGGTGCTGCTCAGTACCATCAAGACCACTGTCCCTGAAATCAAGAAGGATGTACCTTCTACTTCATAACTAACTTATACTCTCTTTTACACTGATCACAATACAGCACAAACATTGAGTTCAGAGCGTTAGGCCAACTATCAGCTTCATTCTGAAGTACTTTATACCAGCATTAACCTCCTTAATGGTTACTACGCCTCTGCAATTCCAGCATTATTTCTTTCTAGTCAATCATCTAGGTGTCAGTGTACTATTTGGCCATTCCATGCCGTTTTACTTCCCTCCGACAACCTCTGTTCAGGCTGGAGCATTATAGGCTTTATCTCTTGTTTGCCACTGAACTACACATATATATACCGGCATAAATTAACAATTTACATTCAATTTTCATTAAAAGATACTGAATGGTTCAAGCTTACCACAATTTCATGGAAATAAACACAGATACGTTGATTAGCAATGAATTCTGGCACAATTACTGGCACAAATTTCCATCTGCTTATGTTCCAGGCTTTTATTTTAGCAAAATTGTGAGCTGGCTTCAACGCACTGATGCTTTATCAAGCTTATTTAAACAAGTGGTTTCGAACTAACGCTCCCAAGTGATTATATCCAGCGAGTCTAGCCAATGAGGCCCCGTTTCGACAAGTGTTTGAAAAAATGTTACCTTTCCCCGTTTCCCCTAACAACGAAAGATAGTATTTATAGTCCGACCAATCGTGGTTAGGCTTTCATTTGTTGCGCTCCAATCAATTGGGAGTTTACATGGTAGGCTATTTATGTAACGTAAGGTTTTTTCAAACACGTTATAAAAAAAATTTTATGAGCAGAAATGATTCCATGCTGTCAGGCATCCTCACTATTTTATTTTGGGTATAATTTATTAATTCCTGGACTATTTGCGTAACGTTTTACATATTATTTGTCAGCAAGCCCTAAGGAACCCAAATATACCAATTTGAAAGAGCTACGTGGCTGCGTTCAAAATATGTATTTTCTACCTCCTGTTTCGAAGATGTGCTGTCTGGGTACTGTTATGTTTTCAACCGTAAACCCATCTAATGTTGTCTTTCCTAATAAGAGTTTTTTCAGGATTTATAAACCTAACTCTGGGAAAGGGTAGTGTATTTTATCACTGTCCGTCTGAAAAAAAATTAGTGCATGTAGACTTACACGCGTGATGGCAGCATTTGTGTATCGCGCGACGCGTGTTGCATGCGTTCCTGATTTTCAGCCCTCCCCTCTCTCTTTATCCTTTTGTCCATCTGTTCGTTCGTTTTGGTAACGCAGTGTAGAAAAAGACATGAATGGAATTTAAAATTTAGGTCAACTTGCATATTTCAAGGTTTTTTCTTAGAAAGGCAGCACATTTTATTGTGTGTTTGGGAAACGCGTGTATGTTGCAGAAGGCCTATATTTAACGTGGAAACGTTACAATTTGCAGACGAAGCATAAAACAAAGGGGATTTCGAGTACTGTCATTGTGACAGCACTGTTCTTTACCATTCTTCTTCCTTTATTTATTATATGTATTTATTAGGCTTTATATTTACTTGATAATTTATATATGTGGATTAGAATATTCCACGACACCTCCCCTCTTAAAACAGACATTATATGTCAGTCCTTTATTCTATATACACATAGAGAAATTTATTATTATTTCTGGGGTTTACGGTGATTCTCATCACACGGATGGCGGCTTAAAAAATCCGCTCCCAAATTGGTTTTTCCAGATATATACTCAATGCTAAAATTATATGGAGCCAGAAGCAAAGACCATCGGAGTAACCTAGAGTTCTCATGCTTAGCCTGTGCTAGAAACGATAAAGGTTTGTGATCTGTTTGCAACTTAAATGCCTTCCCATATAGATAAATATTGAATTTCTTTATTGCCCATATTACTGCAAGACATTCTTTTTCGCTAGTTGAGTAGTTGATTTCAGCTTTATTCAACTTTCTGCTAGCATATGCCACTGGGCTTAATTCCCCATCCAATGCATCTGATTTCTGTAGTAGAGTTGCTCCTAGCCCAATATTACTTGCATCCGTCCTTACTATGAATTCTTGACTTAAGTCAGGTAATTTCAAAATGGGTTTACTTGTGAGCTTTTCCTTCAATTCTTGGTAAGTCATTTCACATTGTGGTGTCCATGTAATGCGATCTGGATGTCCTTTACGTGTCAATTCAGTTAACGGTGCACATATGGAATTAAAGTTTTTGATATACTTCTGGTAGAAACCACATAATGAGACAAAGGATCTCACGTCCTTCTTGGTTTGTGGTCTCGGGGCTTTCTGTAGTTTCTCTAAATTCTTTGGGTCAGGGGTCATGTTTCCCTGATAAACTGTGTGTCCCAAAAATTCCAATTCTTTACATCCAACGCAACATTTGGTTGGACGGGCTGTTAAATTTGCCTCCCTAAGTCGATCAAACAGCATGTTCAGAGAGTCAATGTGTTCCTCAAATGTTTCTGTTGCTATAAGGATATCATCCATAAAATTTGTTATACAGGGATTATTCAGAGGATCCAATAATTTTCTCATCATTCTAGAGAAGACACTAGGCGCATTCTTCAATCCAAATGGCAATCTATTAAACTCATAGTGTCCTTCTGAGGTACTAAAAGCTAGGTATGGTCTAACCTCAGGCTTTACTGGAATCTGATAGTATCCTTTACTCAGATCCACTTTTGAGAAATATTTAGCTTTATTTAGTCTGGCAAACAGCTGATTTGTATCCGGCAATGGATCCACCTGTCCTTCTGTAATAGCATTCAGTCTCCTGTAATCTATACAGAGTCTATGTTCTCCAGAAGGCTTCCTTAAGAGTACAACACCGGAACTATACGAAGACTCACTGTGCGAAATAATTCCTTCCTTCAACAGATAGTCTATCTCTTCCTTCAAAGCTTTCTCCTTAGCAAACGGAATCGAATAGGGTTTCATACAGACAGGTGTGGAGTCTATTAGTTTCATATCATATTCCAATAGGTTTGTATGCCCTGGTCGGTCTGTTAACACCTCTGCATGATCATTTAGAACCTGTTGCACTCTCTCTTTCTGAGTTTTCGTTAAATGTGTACTGATTTTCACCTGTGCTGCTGTCTCACAGGGGTGTAATGGATATTCAAATGATGAAAGTGGTTCCTTTTTCATCTCCATGGCGATGGACAAGGTCAACAAGTGTGTCTCTTCCTGATGTTCTCTTTCCAAATATTTCTTCAGGAGATTCACATGATAGATTTTTTCTTTCCCCTTCTTATCTATCTTATAATTTGTTCTAGACACCTTCTCTAAAACTGTATATGGACCCTGCCATCCAATTTGTAACTTATTCTGACTCTCGGGCAAAAGAAGCAGTACTTTCTCTCCCACAGCCAAATTTCTGTCTTTCGCCTTCCTGTTATAATAGGCAGCATGTTTCTTCCTGGCTTGTTTCAAATTTTCATTGGCAAGTTTCCAGCCAGTTTTCAACCGAGTGGTCAGCTCATTCACATATTGGTATGAAGATGTAATGTTTTCCTCTGCCTTTTCATCAGTCCACGTTCTTAACAAAGCTACATATGGACCTTTAATTGTGTGGACCTATTTGTCCATGCACCGGTATGGTCTCTTCCACTCGAAGCTTTATAGTGATGATTTTTCCTCCCAGAATTATCATTCACAAAACGACCGCTACCAATTTTTTTCTTGGGGCTGTCTCCCCTCTTAAAATTCTTGATGAGAGATTTCCTCTCTACATCTTCTTCCTCCAGTTGGTTTAAGTCCGATTGAGGGATTGTCGGCTTATCCTGGGGTAAGACATCTTTTTGCACTCTCCGCATAGTGGCCATTGTAAAACAGTTAAGTGAAGCTTGTCCGTGAAAAGGGGCTTCCCATTCCATTTGGTCCACTTTATCAAATCTATTTTTCTTTTTATTGTCAGGCCTAATTTTGCCCCGGGGCGTGTCCAGGTCCTGATCCATGTTCCCACTTGTGGGTGTTCCCTCATGTGCTATGCTACACCTTTCTACAAAATTCTCAATGTCCCATCTTGCTTTGGGCCAATAATAATTGTGAGCCACCTTTTGAATGATGGTACCTATTTTCTCATGGTCCCCATCTGGTTTCACATGTAGGCTCCTTATTAAGTCTGTCCTATATCTTTTTGGAAGAACCAGCTGTCCGTGACCATTGGATCTAGTTCCAGTCTTCCTATACATCAACTTGTTTTTCATGTAAAAATCTCCCTTGCCTGGAGTTGTATGACAAGTTGACAATTTTCTGAAACAAGGCTTGAGTGTTTTATCCCCAGCCTGTGCCTTCCTCATCTCTTCTGGAGTGGTATCTAACATAATATCCTCCTCCTGTCTTGAGGTCGACCTGACCTGAAGGGTTGCCATATACACAGGTTTCCTTCTGCAACGGTCAGTGTCATGATTGTCCATCTGACAATTCTTACACCACCTTTTTCCTTGGTTGAAAGATTTTCTTTCATTATATTTCCTTTCATCGAATTGTGGGAATTTATTTTTATTTTCATACCGTGGCCTATCAAACTGGTGCTTACCTTTATTTTGATCTCTAGGATCAAATTGATTAAAGTTCTGTGGTGCCCTAAAGTTGTCCACCTGTTTCTTTTTATTACCTGTTACCTCTGCTTGAGCTGCTTGATACCTTTCAGCAACATTTAGCAACTCATCCAGCCTCTCTGCACCTTGTTCCATGAGAAACTTTCTCAGGTCTGGAGCCATGGACTCTCTTAGTTGCTCTATAAGGACCATTTCCTTAAGATCTTGGGTTTTCCCCAGAGAAGTCCATTTCTCCAAGTATGTCTCTATTCGTGCAGAGAACTGGTGATATGTTTCACCTGACAGTAGTTTAGCATTCCTAAATTTTTTCCTATAAAATTCTGCATTCTTTTCATACCTTAACAAAAGAGCCTGCTTTAGCATGTCATAATTTTCCTGATCACCTCTGCTCATTTTTGCGAAAACTTCATAAGCTGCCCCACGAAGTCCCTGAGATAACTTTAAGCTCCACCTTTCTCTCTCTAACCCATACGTGGTAGCTAATAGTTCATACCTATTTAGGTAGCTCTCTATATCATCGTCTTTCTCAACAAAATGATCTAAATGAAAATTCATAGCTGAGGTTGAGGCTCCTTGAGTAACCGTAGCATCAGAGGCAAAGGGACTGGCACCATTTTCAGGAGCATGGCCTTGAAACTCAAACTCCCTTAGTCGTAACTCATGTTCCCTTTGTAATCTTTTATCTTCTGCTTCCCTTTCTGCAGCAATTTCCTCTCTTCTCTTTCTGCAGCCTGTCTTCTTTCCTCGGCTTCTCTTTCTGCAGCTAATCTTTTTTCTTCTGCTTCCAATTTCTTAGCCTCAGCCTCAATCTGCAACCTCTTAATTTCCTTGTCAGCCTCTAACTTTCTTTCGGCTTCAAACCTTCTTTCTTCACGTTCAATAAATTTGTCACATTCCGTCGTGACATAGGCAACCATAACTTGCCCATCTAATCCTAACTCTTTTGCAGTCTGAACCGCAGCAGATCGAAATTTGGCCAGGTCCGCCATTGTCTATCAGGTAAAGTTCTACAATGTCTAACCAACAATTCAATCTCTAATGGACAACACAGGCACCGTGAGCTCAACCTTATTTAATTCCACCCAAGGATACCTTTTAATTCTTATATTCCCTGAAGTGAATTACCCCCAATATTTTTAATAGGGAAAGATTCAAAATCCCAAGAGCGAGACCCCAATATATGTGGTGAAGTGGGATGTTATAAATATTTATAGGGGACTTAGTGTACTGACTGAGATCAGCTGTGAAGGTATATATATCTAATAAGAGTAGTGTATTATATATAACCTTACTTGCTACCACATATCTATATATCTCAGTCAGAATTATTCTGGAATAGTGTGATGACTACGTTATGTGTCTAGGGTATGTGTATGATGAAGTGTAAGTCACAACAACAGACAGATAAACAATTTAATTTAATCCACTACTCTTAACAACACTGTGACACTCACATACATATAACACTCTATGAGAATATCTTAAAGAAGTCACTCGTAACTTTTCAAATAACAATATGTATTCATTACTGGCATGAATGAATATGTGTCCTGATTCAACTACAAGGGAACCAGGAATCACAATCAATTTAAATTACAAGTTATGTACAGAATGTATTTAATATGAATATTGTAGTGACATATATTATTACAAATATTCTATGTGTGTCAGTTGTGTAGTAGTAAAATGAGGTAATACTGGTTTTGTTTTGTTCAAGCTCTGTTGGTATTTGTCATCATGACTTCAATAGTTTGTCTTTTGGGACTAGTATTGGAGATGTTCTCAGTTCCTGATATTAAGACAATTAAATTCCCCTCTGAATGTTATTTTTATAAAGTCATTTCAAGATGAGGGGACATAATGTTGAGCTCAGCTGGCCAAGTTAGCTTATCTGGCGTGATGGCGGCAGGAAAGGACTCCTCTGCTCGAATTCTCCTCTGGGCTCTGGAGACACCTCACTGATAGCTAAAAGGACCAAGGAGTATGCTGTCCGACACTGGATTCAGCAAAGCTCTGACCAGGTGCTGCTCAGTACCATCAAGACCACTGTCCCTGAAATCAAGAAGGATGTACCTTCTACTTCATAACTAACTTATACTCTCTTTTACACTGATCACAATACAGCACAAACATTGAGTTCAGAGCGTTAGCCCAACTATCAGCTTCATTCTGAAGTACTTTATACCAGCATTAACCTCCTTAATGGTTACTACGCCTCTGCAATTCCAGCATTATTTCTTTCTAGTCAATCATCTAGGTGTCAGTGTACTATTTGGCCATTCCATGCCGTTTTACTTCCCTCCGACAACCTCTGTTCAGGCTGGAGCATTATAGGCTTTATCTCTTGTTTGCCACTGAACTACACATATATATACCGGCATAAATTAACAATTTACATTCAATTTTCATTAAAAGATACTGAATGGTTCAAGCTTACCACAATTTCATGGAAATAAACACAGATACGTTGATTAGCAATGAATTCTGGCACAATTACTGGCACAAATTTCCATCTGCTTATGTTCCAGGCTTTTATTTTAGCAAAATTGTGAGCTGGCTTCAACGCACTGATGCTTTATCAAGCTTATTTAAACAAGTGGTTTCGAACTAACGCTCCCAAGTGATTATATCCAGCGAGTCTAGCCAATGAGGCCCCGTTTCGACAAGTGTTTGAAAAAATGTTACCTTTCCCCGTTTCCCCTAACAACGAAAGATAGTATTTATAGTCCGACCAATCGTGGTTAGGCTTTCATTTGTTGCGCTCCAATCAATTGGGAGTTTACATGGTAGGCTATTTATGTAACGTAAGGTTTTTTCAAACACGTTATAAAAAAAATTTTATGAGCAGAAATGATTCCATGCTGTCAGGCATCCTCACTATTTTATTTTGGGTATAATTTATTAATTCCTGGACTATTTGCGTAACGTTTTACATATTATTTGTCAGCAAGCCCTAAGGAACCCAAATATACCAATTTGAAAGAGCTACGTGGCTGCGTTCAAAATATGTATTTTCTACCTCCTGTTTCGAAGATGTGCTGTCTGGGTACTGTTATGTTTTCAACCGTAAACCCATCTAATGTTGTCTTTCCTAATAAGAGATTTCAGGATTTATAAACCTAACTCTGGGAAAGGGTAGTGTATTTTATCACTGTCCGTCTGAAAAAAAATTAGTGCATGTAGACTTACACGCGTGATGGCAGCATTTGTGTATCGCGCGACGCGTGTTGCATGCGTTCCTGATTTTCAGCCCTCCCCTCTCTCTTTATCCTTTTGTCCATCTGTTCGTTCGTTTTGGTAACGCAGTGTAGAAAAAGACATGAATGGAATTTAAAATTTAGGTCAACTTGCATATTTCAAGGTTTTTCTTAGAAAGGCAGCACATTTTATTGTGTGTTTGGGAAACGCGTGTATGTTGCAGAAGGCCTATATTTAACGTGGAAACGTTACAATTTGCAGACGAAGCATAAAACAAAGGGGATTTCGAGTACTGTCATTGTGACAGCACTGTTCTTTACCATTCTTCTTCCTTTATTTATTATATGTATTTATTAGGCTTTATATTTACTTGATAATTTATATATGTGGATTAGAATATTCCACGACATTAATACATTCTGTACATAACTTGTAATTAACATTGATTGTGATTCCTGGTTCCTTTGTCTTTGAATCAGGACACACATATGCCTTTATGATAGAAATGAATACATATTGTTATTTGAAAAGTTACGAGTGTCTCCTGTAAGATATTCTCATAGAGTGTTATATGTATGTGAGTGTCACAGTGTTGTCAAGAGTAGTGGATTAAATTAAATTGTTTATCTGTCTGTTGTTGTGACTTACACTTCACCATACTCATACCCTAGACACATAACGTAGCATCACACTATTCCAGAATAATTCTGACTGAGATATAGAGATATGTGGTAGCAAGTAAGGTTATCTATAATACACTACTCTTAATAGATATAGATACCTTCACAGCTGATCTCAGTCAGTACACTAAGTCCCCTATAAATATTTATAACATCCCACTTCACCACATTTACAACGATACCCAAGCTTTTATGTTCTACCATTACATTTTACTGCAAGATCCAAGCTTTCATGTTCTACCACTACATTTTCCAACGAGACCCAATCTTTTATCTTCTACCATTACATTTTACCGCGAGAATAAAGCTTTTATGTTCTACCATTACACTTTACTGCAAGATCCAAGCTTTTATGTTCTACCATCATATTTTACTGCAAGATCCAAGCTTTCTTGTTCTACCATTACACTTTACTGCAAGATCCAAGCTTTCATGTTCTACCATTATATTTTACTGCAAGATCCAAGCTTTCATGTTCTACCATTACATTTTACTGCAAGATCCAAGCTTTCATGTTCTACCATTACACTTTACTGCAAGATCCAAGCTTTCATGTTTTACCATTATATTTTACTGCAAGATCCAAGCTTTTATGTTCTACCATTATATTTTACTGCAAGATCTAAGCTTTTATGTTCTACCATTATATTTTACTGCAAGATCAAAGCTTTCATGTTCTACCATTATATTTTACTGCAAGATCCAAGCTTTTATGTTCTTCCATTACATTTTACTGCAAGATCCAAGCTTTTATGTTCTACCATTACATTTTACTGCAAGATCCAAGCTTTTATGTTCTACCATTATATTTTACTGCAAGATCCAAGCTTGTATGTTCTACCATTACATTTTACTGCAAGATCCAAGCTTTTATGTTCTACCATTACATTTTACTGCAAGATCCAAGCTTTCATGTTCTACCATTATATTTTACTGCAAGATCTAAGCTTTTATGTTCTACCAATATATTTTACAACGATACCAAAGCTTTCATGTTCTACCATTACATTTTACTTCAAGATCCAAGCTTTTATGTTCTACCATTACATTTTCCAACGAGACCCAAGCTTTTATCTTCTACCATTACATTTTACCGCGAGAATAAAGCTTTTATGTCCTAACCTTACATGTTACAGCGAGACCCACATTTTTCTGTTCTACCATTACATTTTTACAGCGAGACCCAAGCTTTTATATTCTTCCATTACTTTTTACTGCGAGAACCAAGCTTTTATATTCTACCATTACATTTTACAACGAAACCCAAGCTTTTATGTTCTACCATTACATTTTTACAGCTAGACCCAAGCTTTTATATTCTTCCATTACATTTTACTGCGAGAACCAAGCTTTTATATTCTACCATTACATTTTACCACGAGATCCAAGCTTTTATGTTCTACCATTATATTTTACAGCGAAACACAAGCATTCATGTTCTATCATTATATTTTTACAGCGAGACCCACGCTTTTGTGTTCTACCATTACATTTTACCACGAGACCCAAACTTGTGTGTTCTACCATTACATTTCACCACGAAACCCAAGCTTTTATGTTCTACCATTACATTCTACAGCCAGACTTAAGCTTTTTATCTTTGTCTGGAAGTCAGTGTGGGGTATGATATATTTTAGAACTGACCGTAAGGGCTCACGATCATCCACTTATGCTGACGACTTACATTGAAGGTACTGACTTTCCACATTAAAAAAAAAACCAGATCTTTAAAAACCAACACATATTGTCCACATTCAGCATACTACGAGGAAAGGTAAAAAAGTAATGCCTCTTATTTTTTATGTATGTAAATACTGCATCGGTGTGCAATTTGTAAATTTAGCAGGATTCCTCAAACACTCTTCTGCTCTGTATAGTATTACCAACCTGTTTCAGTAACAGGTGGCACCACTGTAAAAGTTTAAAAATGGCTGCCAAAGACGTTCGGTTAAAACAACGTTATGTCAAAGAATTCCTCAATGCTGAAGGCGAGACCCCAATTCGCATCAACGAACGTTTGAAGAATGTTTATGGAGATTCAACAGTGGATGTTAGCACTGTCCGACGTTGGGTACATCGTTGTGACGAAGCTGAAGTAAGTCAATCCTCAATGGCTGACGCAAAGCGGACTGGCCGTCCGTCTACCGCAGTGACTCCACACAACTTTCATCGAGTTGATGGCATCATGCGTGGTGACCGTCGGGTAACACTGGATGAACTTTCTTCCATGTTGTCCATTAGTAAAGGCAGTGTCCAGAACATCATTAAAGACCTGGGTTATTCAAAAGTTTGTGCACGGTGGGTACCCAGAATGTTGACAGACAGACTTAAAGAAACAAGGAAAACCATAGCCATCAACCTCCTGCACCGTTACGAAACTGAAGGAGAAGAGTTTTTATCGAATATTGTGACAGGTGATGAGAATTGGGTTTATTTTTTTTAAACCAGAATCCAAGAGGCAGTCAATGGAATGGCATCACACAACATCGCCGACAAGAAAGAAGTTCAAAAGTTCACCATCTGTAGGGAAAGTTATGGCCTCCGTGTTTTGGGATGAGAAGGGTGTGATTCTTCTCGACTTCTTGGAACAGGGAAACACGGTGAATGCGGACCGTTACATTGAAACTTTGAAGAAGCTTAGAGGTCGTCTTTGGCGACTTTACCCATTAAAAGATCAGAGAACTGCACTACTGTTGCACGATAATGCCATGCCACACACCGCTAAACGCACCATTGATGCGATTGCAGAATTTGGCTGGACATTATTACCACATCCCCCTTACAGTCCCGATCTTGTACCTTCTGACTTCCATCTGTTTGGACCACTGAAAGAAGATCTTCGCGGACATCACTTTGAGGATACCGAGACCCTTAAACGCGCCGTACACAAGTGGTTTAGGAAAAAGGACACAAATTTTAACCGTGCGGGGATACATGCTCTTGTGAGAAGATGGACAAAAACTGTAACAAATAACGGAGACTACATTGAGAAATAAATTTTTGAAGTTCAGACTTGGGGCTACATTTCAATGTGAATTTTATCTGTTTTCTTGCCTATTGAATGAAATTAAAAATTACGAGGCATTACTTTTTGACCGTCCTTCGTATTTCAAAAATATCCACGTCAAATTACAATTACCGACGGTCTGCTCACTGTCGTCATGCGCACCAGTGCATGGAATTGAACAACGTTAAAACCCAAAATTCCATACAACAGGTGCATCTCTTAGCAATATTCTAGAATTATATTTTACTGCAAGACCCAAGCTTTGAAACTCTACCCGTACATTTTACCACAAGACCCACGCCTCCATGTTCTGCTATTTTAATTTTAACTAGCATTGCATCCGGTCTTGTATATTTCTGTATCACATTTAAAAAAAAATCCAATAGTGTGAGCTTCCCATGAAAAATTACTGTCTTATATAAAAATGTCGTATTTACTTTAAGTATAAATATCCATGACCGCAAGACGTATTTATAACATATACGTTTGATTTTCTTTTAAAGTAAATGTGATAATTACAAAAAAAAAAAAAAAAGGGGGGGGGGGGGATAACAAACCGAACCTACTTGTTGTATAATACCAGATCGGGTTTCCATAGTTCCTCAGAAGGAATATTCAGCACCTTGACCTCTCCATATTCGGAAGGCTCCCACTTCAGTCGACGATCGTACCATTCCTGTGTAGAGGAAGAATTTTTGAGACAAATGTTCATGACTAACCCATAACAAATTGTATAAAGTAAGGTATTGTTAATGTATGGTGTATCTCCGTGTTTCTTGTAATAGTGGGAGTGCTGGTTACTCGTGGTGTGTGACTACATACACACATGCAGCTCAGCTTCTTTATAAGTGTCACATCAACGGACACTGACTGAGTAGAACAACACATCTGTGAAAGGACACACATCCAATTCAGGAACCCCACCCCCCACATACACACCTCCCCATGTGCCTCATTGACAGAAGAGATGAAAAAAGCAGACTCACAACAAGATAATAACATAGCATACAATTCTTCTGCTTCTTCCTCATCTTCTTCTTCTTGTTCGTTCACTCTCAGACGTCAACTTGAATATGTTCAAAGAAATCAGTGGTCAGCTTGAGACTGTTGGCATTTCCGTACAATTTTTCCAGGAATGGTACTGGTGATGGCCATATGCGCTGTCTCTGTTCCTCATATGTTGGGAACCTCTGAAGTAGATTTTCAGCGGTAATTTTATCGATGCCGCAGTTATACTCATCAATAGTTCCTATCTTCAGCTTGTGTCGAGTTGTTTCAAGTGGAAATACGCCCCTGAAAACTGGCATAGTCAATCCAATGCATAAGAAAGCAGTCACATCAGAAACATGTAATGATTAATGTTAAGTCATGTTTTCGCATGGGAGTTAAGTGTTTGGGATTTTCACTTGCGGGTCTAGTTTTTTACAGACACGCTTGTGAGCACATCTGAAGTTATGAGACGGTTAATTATTTGCGTGCCTTTGTGCACTATATTTGAACATAATAGCTCAACTGGATATGTTTTATTTGTAAAGAAAGAGTTTAAATAGACACGATGAGTGAATCACGAAGTTGGGGAGACAAATAAGTGATCTGAGATAAACAGGTGAGCTGATCTCACATGTCAATCTTTTAGTTCGCGCTTGAGTGAAAATGTACTGAGTTGAAGCGAGAGAAACTATAATCTCGGTCATTGAGTATCTGGCAGGGCTTCGGCACGGTTGGTTATGGCGTGCCGCGAGTGTGTCCAGGGGCTTTTTGGTATGAAGGATAACACATTGTACCTTCATGGAAGAGATTCAATATTATTCAAAGTCTGCATAATGAAGAAACTAGGAATATAAGAACTCGTCACGGTAGAGCTTCCACCGTCATTGAGATGACAGCGGTTAGTGAGTCCAATCAAATTCATATGGATTATTTGTATCAACGTGCATATATCTGCTATTATAACCTGTAATGATGTGCTGTCTATGATGTCGATGTTCTTGTCGTCAACAAACTGTGAATGATGTGGAAACTTATTCATCTCACCCGTTGGTCCATTTCATGACCCTAACGTTACTGTTGTGTGGGTTGCATCACATTTAAACAAATCTAAGGGACCCACGACATTCACTCAAATATTAAACACCTGTCGGCCACTATCAAGTCGAGGAAGTTGAGGGGAACTGCTGTAAGACGTGGAGTAAAATGGATGGGTGTGAAAAAAAAATCGAAAAAAGGTAATTCGTCTTACGAGGACAAAAGACAAAGACAAAGACTTTGTCTTTTGTCCTCGTAAGACGAATTACCTTTTTTCGATTTTTTTTCACACCCATCCATTTCGGCCACTATCAGTAAGCCCGACATTGCTGACATCAACCTGGTCAGCTGTGCCAGTCAGCAGCACTAACACACAGCACCCCAGTACATCAGTAACATTAGCTATAACACTACAGGTAGTACCCGGCCCATTTTGTGTGTGCACAGTTACCGACAGGACAAAACGGTCTCTCACTTTAAAACTAGCCGTTAACTATCTTTTTTTGTTTTTAAATTAAAAAAAAAAAAATAGCTCGTTCAACCTCTGATAGATATATAGTGTATCTAATTCCAGATAATCTGTTTAGTTGGCGGTACTTGATCGTGGTTTCATTAATCCTTTTCAATGTTTGTAAATAAAAGTAAATTATAAGTGATTATGTGTGTGTTTTATCCTTTGCCCTAAAATGGTAAGGTAAGGATAGTCCTATAGCGGATACTGCCGTAGAGAAGCGAAGTGTTAGAGACTTCATCATACTAGGTCAAACTTCGAGAGGTAGGGTGATCAGTTCCCTTCGTCGCTGCCTCTTTCCTTCCCTAACTCAACAGCAGAGTCAGGTACCCATTTACAGCTAAGTATACTGGATAGTGACGCCACCGTGTTTTTAAACCGATAACCTTGCCGCGAGAGGCCGTACAATATTTATGTTGATCTAATGAAGTAATTAATATTTCTTGGTTTTTAAAAGTCAGCGCATCTCTTCAACTATGGGAGATCAGCGTTACAATCTATTATATACACATATAGACACACATAAGCCTATGATACACAATGAATCTAGTAAAAATGTCTTACAAATCTGTAACACATAAGGAAGGGAAACCCGAGGCCTGTAAACAGTAAATTAATATTAGACAAACATAAAGGTACATACCTTTATGTTTGTCTAATATTAACTTACAAATCTGTACACGTGATTCAAAACTCGAGCGTCATTTAATTAAAAAAAAACACACGTAATTTTAAGTATGGTTACATCACCTTTACTAATGTGTAATACCAATTTAAGAAAACTGAATCTAAATTGAAATTAAGATTTCACTGAATAACATTTTCCATAATCCCATGGGCTGTTGGAGATGGTGTCATGTCGATTTTGTTGTTTTATCATCATCATCATCAGCATCATTCTAACTCTCATTATTGTTCCTAATGGAGCACGAAGCCACGATTACAGCCTGCCCAAACTTACAGGAAGCCAGCCTCCAGCAATCACATGTTCTTGCAGCGGTAGTTTCTGTAGAATTTTTTTACATTATGAGGTTGCCAGCCCCATGAGCAACTTGATAATAATCGCCTTGTACGACATGTATGAGGGAGGAGTGGGTCTATTCTTTCTTTGTCTCATATAAGACTTCTGGGAACTACACGAGGCTAGTGTGTTGTTTGGGATACTACAAACATGTTACTTTAACCCTACAAACCAGTGGTTCTCAAACCAGGGATCCCGACCCAAACGAGAGTCGCGTGCATATTCATGACGGTCTAGGGCCTAGGGGAAACAAATTATTTGCTGTTAACCCTTTAAGTACCAAAAGGCTCAATTTTCGGCTCAACATGGCTGAGCCAAAATTACTGATGCACCGATTATCGGCCCCGTGATGCTCCGACTTTATCTCGTAAATGTCGGGTCAGAAAATGAAGACCATTACTTCCGTTCATTATCCCCGCTAAAGCATTTGCTTATATTCCACGAGTCGCCGGACTTAAAGGAACAACTGTATTTATTGTGCGTAAAAAAAGCTTGGATAGCGCTGCATGCTATAAATTCAGGATTTCACATAACGACAGTAGTAAAAATTGCAGTATTTAAGTACGGAGAGTCAGATATCCAAAAACTGTCAGCGCCAGCTTGTAGAGCCATCAACGCGCTTGTCTGGCTATTTCATACCGAGGACGCGACAGGGGCATCTTAACGTGGTATTGTTGGTGACAAGTAACATAAAGGAATAAAGAGTTTATGGTAGTATTATTTTTCATTCTTTTATTTTTGTGCACTCCTTACAGAGTATAAAGCTATATCAACTAATAAGACCAATAAGTCTTTTATATTTGGACATGCCGCCCTAATATAGCCGACATGGTTGAACGGGACGCGCTTCGCCGAAACGAGGCGATTTTTTTTTAAAGTATTGAACCACTCTTGCAGCTCGTCCCCTTGCAGTAACCATGTACCAAGCATATATAAGCTCGTGCAGTGGTGGTCTCTATGGCAACGTGTCTTACATGATGGAGTTGCTTTCCCCCCCCCCCCCCCAACTTCATATAAGTCACCTTTGACGAGATTCCTGAGGGCGCAGTAGTCCTATATTTTGTGCATCTCTTCAGCGACCCCCGGGAACTACCCGAGGCTTATTATCTAGGCTTATTATCTAGGCTTATTATCTAGGCTTATTATCTAGGCTTATTATCTAGGCTTATTATCGAGGCTTATGTTGAACGGCCCAGTTTATTTTCCTGGGCACGAGCAGAAGGGTTCCATATTGGTCTGATAAATCTGAAGACAACATCTGTATTTATTTTATTATGACATTGATGTACTGGTTTGTACTTTTTTTGGTTGGTTTTACTTCCCAAGTACATCAAGTTCTGAACTTCTTTATTAATCTGATCATCCATCTTTATCGGATCTGTTTGTTTATTATTTATTTTAATTTTCTTTGTTTTATTTATGGCAGTATCTGATATGGGAAACATTTCAAGTTTTTATTCTTGGTCTGTTTGTCGTGTCCTGCATGTCTTGTTGTTTATGTCACAGAAGACACAGGTCATCAGTCAAATTAAGACCATCTAATTGCCATAGACACCACCGCTGCAAAAGCATGAGAATGCTTCTTGCAGGCTTCCTGGAGTCTTGCTACAATGCTGGTTCCATGTTCCTTAAGGACTTCTTGTAGGCTTCATAGGAACAAGTACAATGCTAGTAGTAAGTCATGCACGTTTCGACCCCCTTTTGTGCAGGATGCGCGTGACTTTTATATAAGGAAATGCTCCGATCGATAATGACGGCGTGTGTTAGTAGGTTACTAAGGGGATTTTGTGTGTGTGTGTGGTTGTATTGTGATAGTATTTTAAGTGTTGTGTATGACTCAGCAGTGTGTTGTTATGTTTCTTTATTCAGGTGTTACAACATATATACAATACACACACACACACATATATATATATATATATATATATATATATATATATATATATATATATATATATATATATATATATATATATATATATATATATATATATATACAACATACACACAATATATATTTTACAACATGTAGACACATTTATACAATTGCCAAGGATTTTTTACGTTTTTATTAATATATTTAATTATCTCTTTTAAAAGAATACGAAATATCAATCTAAATCTCTAGTTTCAGGCGCTTTGTAGCTCTTTTCTTTTGTTTCAGTGGTGGTGGTTGTAGATTAAAGACATCATTAGAGTCCGGGTAATTGTATATGGAATATTGGGGCGCGGGTGATGACTCATGAGTGTGTTGGGGTGTAGCGGGGCACCGGCAAAAACTCGATAAAAGCCTGCACTCTTGAGCTAAAGAGGAAAATATAAAAATTGATAAGCTCGATCAGGTTAGTCAGGGGCGATAAGTAGGTAGGTTGTAGTTAATTACTGGCGTTAGCTGATCGGTGGGGGGTTTCAATGCAGAGTGCGGGGGTTATTGACTTTGGCTGGCGGGGTGATGACTCATGGGTGTGCATTGGGGTGTAGCTGGCAGCCGGGGTGTGGTGTGGTGTTGATTTTGGTTTTGTCTGGTGTTTTGTGTGTAGGTATTGATGAGAATATAGGGGCGAGAGAAAAAAAAACATGTAAGAGAGAATACAAAGGAACACGAAGTGAGACAAATTGTTTTTTATTTATATATTTTTATTTATATAATAAGGGGGGCGTGATTGTCTATGGAATATTGGTTGATAACAACTGAAAATATAAAAAATTGTTAAATTTTAATAGAGGAAGATGGTTAATGAGCGTGGTGTGGTGTGGGTGATTGTGGTTTTGTCTGGTGTTAGGTACTGATGAGAATATAGGGATGAAAGAGAAAAAAAAAACAGAGAAGAGAGAATACAAATGAACACGAAGTGAGACAATTGTTTTATTTATATATTTTTATTTATATAATAAGGGGGGGGGGATGTAGAGGTGGTCAGCCGGCGAGGTTAGTCTGGTTGACATTGTTAAAATAAAAAAAAGAATTAAAAAATGGTTTATATAAGGAAATATGACGTCAAAAAACCGATAAAATGGGGGGAGCAAAGGCTAATTATTGTCGTTAGTTGGTCGGTGGGGTTTTTAATGGAGAGTGTTTTGATGCTGACTGGCGGGGGTGATGACTCATGGGTGTATTGGCGCGGTAGTAAGACAATGTATAAGCACGCACATACAGATATATACGACATCTAAAGCAAACAGAGTCGTAATAAGTGTTTATATATAAATTTTTATTATCACGGCGGAGGTTTCGACCCGTTTTTTGGGGGAGAAATGGGTTTATATAAGGAAATATGACGTGATAAAACAATAAAATGGAGGAGGAAAGGATAATTATTGTCGTTAGTTGGTCGGTGGGGTTTTTAATGGAGAGTGTATTGATGCTGACTGGCGGGGGTGATGACTCATGAGTGTATTGGCGCGGGAGTAAGACAATGTATAAGCACGCACATACAGATATATACGACATCTAAAGCAAACAGAGGCGTAATAAGTGTTTATATATAAATTTTTATTATCACTGTGGGAAATCCAAGAAAAAACATTAAACGAACAGGGCACATAATGGAAGAGAACTAGTTTTTAGATGGAAAGAGATGAAGCGGTGACACAAGATTGTTCCTCAGATCGGGAAATCCCAGAAGAGCTGACGTATTTTTTTTTTGTTCTTATTACAACGACTAACTGTTTTAACCGCTAGTTATGAAACCGGATCGATGGTCGGCGCAAACTTCGCGAGGAAACCATTGATCGTATACTTTATCTAAGAAGAAACATTATACGAACAGGACACATAATGGAAGAGAGCAATTTTTAGATGGAAAGAGATGAAGGGGTGACATTGTCGGAGTCAACTATTCTTTTTATGTAAAAATAGGACAGGGAATTTCCGTTGTTGGGTTTATGTATAGACAGACGCACCATGCGGTTTAAATCCCACATTTTTCCCACCCTGCGCTTGTTGTGTAGTGAGTACATCTAAAAAGGGGTTGGTGTGTAGCTTAATGTGATGTTTATTGAGCCCCTTAGTACTAGATTTATCGTGCTCCCCGAAACAGTGGTAGGTTTTACTACATAAAGATACCATCCCCCTACCTTCGTATTCTAGTCCCGGGGGTTCTCTTATCAAATAATTTCATCTCGCCACAGCTATTACAACGACTAACTGTTTTACACTTTGATCTTAGACAAAAGGCCGAGAAACGATAACAGATTTTCTGCTGCAGTTCCATGCCTTCTCCTTAATATCGTAAGATTTCACAGTGAAGTAATATTTAACAGATTAAAAATATTTTAATTGCTAAAAGTTAAAGTGAGGATAAACTTAATAATTATTGTAAATTTATAAACAGCCAAATACGTTTAATACTGCTGTGACACATATCTTTTTTGTAGTTTAAAGAAAGTTTCTTTAGGACGTACGGTTATTAAAATTACAAGTATGCCTAATTAATGCCCCGTTTAACATTGGTTATACAATTATTTCCAATTTAAGATTAAGGGACGTTAAAATAATGAATTATTATTTTCATAATTAGCTCTCTTTGAACACACAAAGCGTGCTTAATGTAACAATGGAAAACTTTCTTTGCTATTTCAAAATATTACAGCTTTCCCCCTAATTTACGGGCTCCAAACGATTTAACAGACAGTATGGATATATATATATATATATATATATATATATATATATATATATATATATATATATATATATATATATATATATATATATATATATATATATATGTGTGACAGCGTCATCTTGAGGTCTGTCGTTCTAGGCGCTGGCCCCATCTGGGCAGTCATATTGTCTATGTGGTTTAGTGCCTTTTGATCACGTTATCTTCAAGCCGATTTATTACAAGGCCATAATAAGCCTAAGAATTAGTTGTGTTTTTGCTCTAGTTGTGTAAATCTGTGTTTTCATGCATTCTAGAGCAAAATATCGCGAGTGTTGTTTAAGTAGCCAAGATTAATACGCCTAGCGCAGTAAAGTGAGTGATTAGCCTAGTGCCTATAAAAAGAGATAGCGAGCTACCAGCGGACCTTTCCTAGTATCAGCCGCCAGAGAGAACAGACGACAGAGCCAAGCTGTAAATGCCTTGAGCACGTGAGTTAATTTAAATTAGAATTAATTTTATATAATTCTAGAATTATATTCAGCACGAGTCTGTTTTAATGTTTAGTGAAATAGATAGATGTGTTTCCAAAGGAAATGTCTTTTTAGGACATTATGATTTAGTCTTGAAGAAATGATAGATGAGTGAAAATAATGTTTGATAGGTTTTATTAGGCACGCAAAGCCTAAATCCAGATGTGAGAATTTAGTATCAAGTATTTCATCCATCAGACCGGGCAAATTTAGTAAGAGTGTTTTATACATGAAACTGGACAGAGAAGCATCTATTACTTGAATTTAGATAAGATTAACGATCGCAAGATAGTAGCCTCGTGGTGATAAAAGGCGGCGATAGCGAGTCTGAATAAACACGCTCCGCGTGGTAAACCTATAATATGTTATGCCGAGCGACACGCGGTGTATTTAGTCCCAGTTTGGCTTAAGTCGAGAATAATTATATTGTATTCTTTATGTAAGAGTAATTTAGTGTATTTCACGTTTATTGATAATTCTACTGTATATTTAATGGGTTACTGTGAGGTGAGAATATGTATTTAGATTTCTGGAGAGCGCGAGGCCACTCCTTTGTTGAGACATGTGTTTCTCTGGTTGCTCCTGGTGGAGCATGGAAACACCAATGCGGCTGGGGTCCACCACAAGCCAACAGAAGCATTTTTATGCTATTACAGTGGTTGTTCCTGTAATAATGTGTTTCATGCGATGAGATTCCCAGCCGCACGAGTCGTCACATACGACATGCTTCAGAATGCAGTAACGAATATTGAGATAGACCAGTTGTGAGGTGGTGGTTAATTCTCATTATTGAGATTATTTGTTGTACATGTATTGAAGAATATTATTTTATGTCCAGTTGATTATTATTGTTGTGTGAACAATGGTTTGTGAGAGCACGTGGGCGTATCAGCTGTATAATCTTTCTCTCCTCGGCACCTGAGGGAGGATGGGGCCACCGGTGTGGCTTGTCTCAGCATGACGCATTCGGGTGCTCTGGAAGTAGTGGTTTCGGTAGCAACCTATGTTACCCGGTGCGATTGCCAGCCTCATGCACAACACCATACTAGTCGCATTGGACGACACGCATGAGTGTGTGAGATAGTTGATGATATCAGGTGGGCGCATGTTTTCTGTATGGTAAGTGTTATTATCCATGCTATTGATGTTCACTTAGACGTTGTTTTATTTATTATTTTTCAGACAGTCTATGAACACTGACTGGGTGTTTGTTGGATTGTTTGTTTGGTGTTCGGTAGAATTAAATGTTGATCTGCTTAAGGCTTTGGGTTGCTTGAATTGTTAAGTCTGCTGCTGAGAGGGTTGCAAGCAACCAATAATTGCAACCCCTGTCAAACGATCCTTTATAAATTTTCTTAGTGCACGGGTCTTGGGTGTGAGGTACCCCTAGCGCCCCTGTCACAAGTGGCGTCGTCGGCAGGATCGACAGACAGCACGCAGTGAAGCAACTCTTCAGCAATCAGAGCAGCAACAGCCGAAACAGTAGAACACACAGTTCAGTGCAAGGGGAGGGACGGGATCATCCAGTTTGTCAAGATTTCTAGTCAACTCTACTAGCAACAAGATGGCGGCACGTAACACACGTGCTGCTAGTAGAACTGATAACGAAGATGTGGCTGAGGTGGATGACCCTGTAGTAGGGCTGAATCGTCAACCAGAACGAGTGCAGTACATCGAGGTACCTACTCACAAGAGGGTGCGGTGCTTTGGGGAGCGCACGGGTCCTACGGCCGAGGAATATGTCAGAGAGGTGAGAGCTGCCTGGAGAGTAGGGATGATGAGTAAAGAGGACCAGGCAGATGTTATTCTTGACAGTGTGACCCCAAGTGTCCGCAGGGAGCTGAGGATTCAGGCTGATGACGGTGACCCAGAAGCAATGCTACATTCCATTCTTAGGGTGTATGGGGAGCGTCGGAGCATCCCAGAAGTAATGGCCGCGTTCTACTCTACTCGGCAAGGTGCAAGGGAGTCTCTTTGGGAATTCTCCCATCGCATTCACGAGGTGTTTGAAAGTGCTGTAAGGGCACAAAAGCAGAACAACGTCACTCCTTTGGCGCCATCCTTTCTTCGTGACCAGTTTGCTGCTTGTCTGAGAGATGACCTACTAAGAAAGCTTGCAAAGGAAATGATCATCAAGGAGCCTACAGCATCGTTCACGTCGGTGAGGGACTATGCCCTACGGTTTTTGGAGACTGAGCCCACTTCTGGGGCTGGTGTTGCCAGTGTCGAAGCAGCTTCGGGGGCTGGTGTTGCCAGTGTTGAAGTGGCTAGAACAGAGACTGTGTCAGATACGCATGCATTAAACGCAGAAGTAGAGCGGCTGAGAGCACAGGTGGCTCAATTAGAGGCTAAAATTGATGCGATGTCTCAGGAGCAGGGGAGACGTACCAGGACAGTTCGTTGTTTTAGATGCAGAGAACTAGGCCACGTACAGAATCGATGTCCACAGGCATTAAACTAGACCCCTCTGCGGCTGGGAGTCAGGTTACAGAAGGGGAGCAGAATGGCTCAAAGATAAAGATGGTTGGTGGTCGACCGGAGTGTGAGGTGCTTATTGCAGGGAAGAAAGTCAAAGGCGGCCAGGGATGTAAGGGTAGCAGGAGGCGACCCAGGACACCGAGGAAGCCTAGGAAAATAAGATGCTTCAACTGTGGAGACCTTTCGAACCACATGGCAGCCAAGTGTCCCCAGGGCCCGCTTCCTAAGCGATGTTTCCATTGTAGGTCCCCGGACCATTTGATATCGGTTTGCCCATCAAAGAGCGCCCTCTCTAAGCGTACCAACACATCTACATTGCCGTCACAGTGCAAGCCAAGAGATGGCCGTGGCAACTGTCACCATAAGGGCGCCAGGAAAAGTGGTCGACATTTAGAGGAGGAGACTCATCTAACACTCGTTGAAGGACACGTTTCCAGGCTACGAGGGGCGCACGTAAGAGCAGAGCCACCGTTGCAGAGTTTTGCAGCAGTCCGGAAAGAGAGATGTGACAAGCTGTCGTGTTCTACTCCACTACAGGTCGGAGAATTGGTGAAGAAGAGAATGCACGACGCTGAGAGATCCGAGATTCGTGATATGTGGTCAGAAGACGAGTACGTTGTAGTTCGTGCTCCCACAATGACAGGGGGTCCATATATCATCCAACGAACGGACAGAGCGAGTCCGAGCATTAGAGTCACCGGCAATGACCTGAGACGAAGTGAAGGAAAAGGTGATCCTCCAGATTTGGAGAATACGACTGGGGAGCATGATTTAGTGTAGTTGTCGGGACGACAACAAAATCAGGCGGGGAATATGTGACAGCGCCATCTTGAGGTCTGTCGTTCTAGGCGCTGGCCCCATCTGGGCAGTCATATTGTCTATGTGGTTTAGTGCCTTTTGATCACGTTATCTTCAAGCCGATTTATTACAAGGCCATAATAAGCCTACGAATTAGTTGTGTTTTTGCTCTAGTTGTGTAAATCTGTGTTTTCATGCATTCTAGAGCAAAATATCGCGAGTGTTGTTTAAGTAGCCAAGATTAATACGCCTAGCGCAGTAAAGTGAGTGATTAGCCTAGTGCCTATAAAAAGAGATAGCGAGCTACCAGCGGACCTTTCCTAGTATCAGCCGCCAGAGAGAACAGACGACAGAGCCAAGCTGTAAATGCCTTGAGCACGTGAGTTAATTTAAATTAGAATTAATTTTATATAATTCTAGAATTATATTCAGCACGAGTCTGTTTTAATGTTTAGTGAAATAGATAGATGTGTTTCCAAAGGAAATGTCTTTTTAGGACATTATGATTTAGTCTTGAAGAAATGATAGATGAGTGAAAATAATGTTTGATAGGTTTTATTAGGCACGCAAAGCCTAAATCCAGATGTGAGAATTTAGTATCAAGTATTTCATCCATCAGACCGGGCAAATTTAGTAAGAGTGTTTTATACATGAAACTGGACAGAGAAGCATCTATTACTTGAATTTAGATAAGATTAACGATCGCAAGATAGTGTCCTCGTGGTGATAAAAGGCGGCGATAGCGAGTCTGAATAAACACGCTCCGCGTGGTAAACCTATAATATGTTATGCCGAGCGACACGCGGTGTATTTAGTCCCAGTTTGGCTTAAGTCGAGAATAATTATATTGTATTCTTTATGTAAGAGTAATTTAGTGTATTTCACGTTTATTGATAATTCTACTGTATATTTAATGGGTTACTGTGAGGTGAGAATATGTATTTAGATTTCTGGAGAGCGCGAGGCCACTCCTTTGTTGAGACATGTGTTTCTCTGGTTGCTCCTGGTGGAGCATGGAAACACCAATGCGGCTGGGGTCCACCACAAGCCAACAGAAGCATTTTTATGCTATTACAGTGGTTGTTCCTGTAATAATGTGTTTCATGCGATGAGATTCCCAGCCGCACGAGTCGTCACATACGACATGCTTCAGAATGCAGTAACGAATATTGAGATAGACCAGTTGTGAGGTGGTGGTTAATTCTCTCATTATTGAGATTATTTGTTGTACATGTATTGAAGAATATTATTTTATGTCCAGTTGATTATTATTGTTGTGTGAACAATGGTTTGTGAGAGCACGTGGGCGTACCAGATGTATATTTCTCTTCTCCGCTCCTGAGGGAGCATGGGGCCACCGGTGTGGTTTGCCTCAGCATGAAGCATTCAGATGCTCTTGCAGTAGTGGTTTCGGTAGCAACCTATGTTACCCGGTGCGATTGCCAGCCTCATGCACAACACCATACTAGTCGCATTGGACGACACGCATGAGTGTGTGAGATAGTTGATGATATCAGGTGGGCGCATGTTTTCTGTATGGTAAGTGTTATTATCCATGCTATTGATGTTCACTTAGACGTTGTTTTATTTATTATTTTTCAGACAGTCTATGAACACTGACTGGGTGTTTGTTGGATTGTTTGTTTGGTGTTCGGTAGAATTAAATGTTGATCTGCTTAAGGCTTTGGGTTGCTTGAATTGTTAAGTCTGCTGCTGAGAGGGTTGCAAGCAACCAATAATTGCAACCCCTGTCAAACGATCCTTTATAAATTTTCTTAGTGCACGGGTCTTGGGTGTGAGGTACCCCTAGCGCCCCTGTCACACACACACACACACACATATATATATATATATATATATATATATATATATATATATATATATATATATATATATATATATATATATATATATATATATATATATATATATATAATATTTACCTCCAGACAGAACTACAGGCGATCGCACAACTTAGAATTTATACGCTTATATTTATTGGTAGAGTAGAAGCTCGGCAAATTGTCGAGAACAAACTAAGACTTCGCTATGCAAGCTTATTTCCTTAGCACGAGCATCCTGTCTACTGCAACATTTGGAGAACTGAATGAATAGGCTAAGCTACTCGTGAGATATATGAAAACGGACAAAGGATTCCACGCTATTACGAAAACCCGAAATAGCGCCGGTCTCTCTCTCTCTCTCTCTCTCTCTCCCTCTCTTAACACTTAACTTAGACGCTGGTCATAACTGCCAAAACCTGTCTTCACACCTCACACGACATGTCTCATTTCTGAGCTATACACGAGGGCGCCGTTCACGCCTCACGCCGAGAACTTAGCCGAAGAAAACTCTCATGACAGCTGAAAATGTAGACAAATGTCTGCTCTCTATGTCTGGCGGAATGAATTCTCACACTATATCGTCTCGTGCAGGGACTGACACATTACGCAACAAAATGCGTTACAAGCATGAGAAAAGAAACGGCAAAGTCAGAATGGGAAAATATATTTAGTCGCAAACGAACGAATGCGAAAACCAGGAAAAGGATAAAAGAGCGATAATAAAGTAGAGGACACGGGTAGAAAAGAAAAGAATATAGAAAAATTTATTGATCATAAATCTCTATGCGACAGTCACTTATACCACTATTATGCGTGTTACTGGTTGCGAAATTTATAATTAATTTTAAGGATTTCTCATAAGCTGATCCACGTGCGTAATTGTATTCACAGTGCTTTTTATGAAAAAAAAGTAGAGCGAAGGAGAGAGACAGAAGCACACATATACTCGCAGAGTGGGGAGAGAATGTGTGAAGTGAGATTTAAATAAGAAAAGAAGAGAGAATAGGAGGCTGGAGGGAAAATGAAATAATGCAATTTTAGCCAGGGACGAAATGAAAGTTGCGACAAGCCGTATTGTAAAGACGATGCTTAAATTTAAATTGTTTCGCCTTGAACCCTGGGGCGCACATCAGCCGTTATGGGCAAGGTAAAATAGGAGTGAATACATAAGAAGGGGATTTTTTATATCACCGCTAGAACTGTGGAAAACATATAACTGAAGGACATGGAACAATATGAACCAAAGAAATACACGTGCTCTTGTAATAAATATGAACGAAAATATGTAAATGGTTGGCACTTGTAAGAAACAAAGAAGGACACTTGAAAACAAAACGACGCAGATCTGACTGGCACTCTGGAGGTTCGAACCAGGGGCTATCCAAATGGCAACACCATCCGTGGCTGTGAAAGTCAGGCGTAACAGGACACTCGACCGTCTAAGCATCAAAATGGTCCCTGGTTGGAACCCATAGAGACCCAGGTTTTTCTGTAGTCTAGTATCCTTCTTCCTGTGGTACGAGTGCCTACCATTGGCACATGTTCATTCATTATTTACTGCTCGCAGGCCTCGGGTTGCCATCTGTTTATGGCTGTCTCTTGGCGTGTCGGCACTTCTAAAACTTGCTATCTGTGACATAACACTTTTAAACACCATACGTTTTGTTAACGCGTACACGATATCTTTGTCTATAATAATAAATAACAAAAAGAAAAAATGAGAAAGAAACGATGAAGGTTATAAACTCAATTGTATTTGACTTGAAATGGTAAAGACATATCATGTACACGGGAAACTATGGAGGAAAAAAAAATAAGGGTTGTGAATCTACAGGTAGATTAGCATGACTAAAGTAAGAAACATACCATTAAAATGGACAACTTTCCACCGACTTATGAAACTACTCTTTCATTTTCCAATTTACTTTTATTTATTTGAATAACCTCATGCCACACAAGCTCTTTAACCCCCAAGAGAACATCAAATGCAACCAAATCCGCACCACGCATTGTCTGAATCACGTGAGAGTTCGGTCTGAAATATCAATATCGCACATGTTGCATCGATTTCATATGAACGTCAGATGGAGATTTCACCACAGTGATAAATAATTCGTTGTCACAGAGACTTCACCACAATGATGTACTGATGTGTTATCACAGAAATGTCACCACAGTGATGTAGTGATGTGTTGTCACACAAACTTCACCAAAGTGATGTAGTGATGTGTTGTCACACAAACTTCACCACAGTGATGTAGTGATGTGTTGTCTGCCACACAAACTTCACCATTGTGATAAAGTGATGTGTTGTCTGTCACACAAACTTAACCACAGTGATGCAGTGATGTAATGTCTGGCCCACAAACTTCCCCACAGTGATGTAGTGATGTGATGTCTGTCACACACATTTCACCGCAATGATGTAGTGCTATGTTGTCACACAAACTTCACCACAGTGATGTAGTGATGAGTTGTCTGTCACACAAACTTCACCATAGTGATATAGTGATGTGTTGTCTGTCACACAAACTTCACCACAGTGATGTAGTGATGTGTTGTCTGTCACACAAACTTCCCCATAGTGATGATGTGATGTTATGTCTGTCACATAAACTTCCCCACAATGATGTGATGTCTGCCACACAAACTTCCCCACAGTAATGAAGTGATGTGTTGTCACACTAGCTTCTCCACAGTGATGTAGTGGTGTGTTTACTGTCACACAATGTTACCGCAGTGATGAAATAATGTGTTGTCACACAAACATTACCAGTGATGTAGTGCTAAGTTGCCACACAAACCTCACCACAGTGATGTAGTGATGTGATGTCTGTCACACAAACTTCCCCACAATGATGAAGTAATGTGTTGTCTGTCACGCAAATTTCACCATAGTGATGTAGTGATGCGTTGTCACACAAACCTTCCCACAGTGATGTAGTGATGTGAAGTCTGTCACACAAAGTTCACCACAGTGATGTAGTGCTATGCTGTTACACAAACTTCCCCACAGTGATGTAGTGATGTGATGTCTGTCACACAAACTTCCCCACAGGGATGTAATGATGCGATGTCTGCCACACAATTTTCACCATAGCGATGTAGTGATGTGTTGTCTGTCACACAAACTTCCCCACAGTGATGTAGTGATGTGATGTCTGTCACACAAACTTCCCCACAGGGATGTAATGATGAGATGTCTGCCACACAATTTTCACCACAGTGATGTAGTGATGTGTTGTCTGCCACAGAAACTTCACCACAGTGATGTGGTGATGTGTTGTCTGTCACACAAACTTCACCATAGTGATGTAGTGATGTGTTGTCTTTCATAAAAGCTTCACCACAGTGATATAGTGATGTGATGTCTGTCACACAAACTTCACCACAGTGATGTAGTTATGTATTGTCTATCACACAAACTTCCCCACAGTGATGTAGTGATGTGATGTCTGTCACACGAACTTCACCACAGTGATGTAGTGATGTGATTTCTGTCACACAAACTTCACCACAGTGATGTAGTGATGTGATGTATGTGACACAAACTTCACTACGGTGATGTAGTGATGTGTTGTCACACAAATTTTACCAGTGATTTAGTGCTATGTTTCCACACAAACCTCATCACAGTGGGGAATATCGTGATGTGTTGCACTGATACAACAATGAGAGAGAGAGAGAGAAGGAGAGAGACAGAGAGAGTGTGAGTGAGAGAAAGATGAGATAGAGAGAGAATACTTGCCGATCTGACACCAAGGCATCGAGGAATAAAGAGACCTCATAGACAATAACAGAGACAAGCATTCGTTGAGAGAAGTTACGGTATCCTGCACGGACCTGGTCTCCACTTTCATTCACTGCTGATTGTTTCACGAACCTGTTGTCTCACGTTGATAGTTGAAAGAAAAACAATAAACAGCGGAATCCTTCTTCTCTCGCATTAGAAACATTCACAGAAAATTACTCCACTCACTCATAAACAAATTATCTACACTAAGATGTGCATATGAATTTTAAGACGAAGCAATCATAACCGTTTGAAGTAATCAGTTTGTCTCGTCTTGTTCTCGTGGGTCACTGAAGGGACAAAGGAGGAATAATAGCTGTTGCTGTCTCAGGGGCTACTAATATGCGGTTGTGCATACAGCTGGCAGCCTCGTCAGGTAAAACCTATTGCTACATAAACCACCTGCTGGTGGAGCGCATGAATACTTTAGTGAAGGCTTCCTGCACGGGAATGAAAGGCTGTGGTGGATCCATGCTCTAGATGGATCGAAAAAGGTAACGATGGAATGAACTGATTAATTTGATTTTGCTGAGCATAGATCACATTTTTTAAAACGATCATAGGAGTTTCTGCCACTTTTTCCATTATTAAAAAAAAAAAACAACAACAAACAAATTTAAACAAAAACTAGGAAAATCCTCAAATATAATAATAAATTATTTCAGGCAATACAAGATGAACAAGGAATGATTAGAAGATGCTGGCGTTAGATATGACGTTAGATATGACGTTAGATATTGTCACAGGAGCCGTGACATACAAACAAAATGACGTAATAAAAAG
The DNA here is from genome assembly GCA_024509875.1 of Oreohelix idahoensis. Classification (NCBI taxonomy): domain Eukaryota; kingdom Metazoa; phylum Mollusca; class Gastropoda; order Stylommatophora; family Oreohelicidae; genus Oreohelix; species Oreohelix idahoensis. The sequence continues at coordinate 409,617 of JAMPIV010015129.1, forward strand.
GAATAAAGGACTAACTATAAGGAGGAGAAAAGAATACTCTCGATGCGAGCTATGGAAAAGAAAAGTCATCGAGAGACCAACGACGTCATATACAGAACAACGGGGATGAGGTCACACATTGGACAGGAGAGTTACAACATGTCCCCTGATCAAGAAGGTCGTTCCATCAACCCCAGTAGAAAAGAACCAGAATAAAAGGAACCGAAGGAAAGAATCACATGTTATAGTCGCTGATTATGTAATGAACTACCCCATCTACAACGATTATGAACGTATTAGAAGCGTAAGTCCGGTTGAGACTAAAAAGTGTTGGCATTATAAATAGAAGAAATCGGACTTGTGGGTCAAACGTTATTAATTCGAACACTGTCCCAGAGATTCTGAGGAAAGGAGAAACCTTTGGGATGAATGATGTCAATGCTGTGAGGGATTGGTTTTGGAGTGAATCAAATTAATCATGACAGAAACTGAATAAAGGAATTTGACTTTTAAGAAACAGAGTTTTCCTTATATACTCCGATGGGAGTCGTATCGTTGCTTCATTGGTCTAAACGTGGAATTTGAGTTAATTCGTTTTCCCACAAACCCCACCACGGTCCAGCAGAACATCAAATCACTACATCACAACAGGTACCCACTATACGATCAAACCAGAGGAAGAAGAACGCTGTGACACATATTGTCGGGTGTGTTTTTGGTGACTGTTCCCAGTATTAAAGGAATTAAGACAGTGTTGCACATCTGCTCTTGGTAGATGTCAAATATTTCGCTGTGACACGGTTGGTGTTTTTTGATGCTGTGAGTCCAGGATTTGAACCTGCCTGGATTGCTACGGACTTTCAAACAATACGCTGTGACACGGGTGGTGTTATTGGTCCCAGTGACCAGGATTCTGATCACGCTGGGATTGTCGCGGATTTCAAAATTTCGCTGAGACACTAATAAAGGAAGTCTGGTCTAATATTCTTACTCTCAAACTGACAGAGGGATGCAGGTAATCATAAAGGACCGCAATGACCTGTGACGTGGATGGTGTGTGTTTCAATCAAGATTCCGAGAGCATAGACGTTGTTTGTCTTCAATCAAGATTCCGAAAGCATAGACGTTGTCTTCAATCAAGATTCCGAAAGCATAAACGTTGTCTTCAATCAAGATTCCGAGAGCATAGACGTTGTCTTCAATCAAGATTCCGAGAGCATAGACGTTGTCTTCAATCAAGATTCCGAAAGCATAAACGTTGTCTTCAATCAAGATTCCGAGAGCATAGACGTTGTCTTCAATCAAGATTCCGAAAGCATAGACGTTGTCTTCAATCAAGATTCCGAGAGCTTAGACGTTGTCTTCAATCAAGATTCCGAAAGCATAGACGTTGTCTTCAATCAAGATTCCGAAAGCATAGACGTTGTCTTCAATCAAGATTCCGAAAGCATAGACGTTGTCTTCAATCAAGATTCCGAGAGCATAGACGTTGTCTTCAATCAAGATTCCGAGAGCATAGACGTTGTCTTCAATCAAGATTCCGAGAGCATAGACGTTGTCTTCAATCAAGATTCCGAAAGCATAGACGTTGTCTTCAATCAAGATTCCGAGAGCATAGACGTTGTCTTCAATCAAGATTCCGAAAGCTTAGACGTTGTCTTCAATCAAGATTCCGAAAGCATAGACGTTGTCTTCAATCAAGATTCCGAAAGCATAGACGTTGTCTTCAATCAAGATTCCGAAAGCATAGACGTTGTCTTCAATCAAGATTCCGAAAGCATAGACGTTGTCTTCAATCAAGATTCCGAAAGCATAGACGTTGTCTTCAATCAAGATTCCGAGAGCATAGACGTTGTCTTCAATCAAGATTCCGAAAGCATAGACGTTGTCTTCAATCAAGATTCCGAAAGCATAGACGTTGTCTTCAATCAAGATTCCGAGAGCTTAGACGTTGTCTTCAATCAAGATTCCGAAAGCATAGACGTTGTCTTCAATCAAGATTCCGAGAGCTTAGACGTTGTCTTCAATCAAGATTCTGAAAGCATAGACGTTGTCTTCAATCAAGATTCTGAAAGCATAGACGTTGTCTTCAATCAAGATTCTGAAAGCCATCAAGATTCCGGAAACGTGGCAGCAAGGCCTAAGTCAAGGACTACGCCAGTTAAAAATAATTAGTTAAACTAATTTATAAGTGCAAATAGTTTCCGTCTGTCAGATATTATGTATTTTTTTTTAAAATATATATAGAGATTCTGTTCTTGTTAATTAATACCTAGAGAAGACTTAAGAAGTGGTAGTAAGCGAAAGTTGACTAAATTTAGGAGAGTAAAGGATTAGTTTGGAAAATGGCGGAAGGACAAGGATTGGATCCAAATACGTTGGCATTGTTACATGTCACGAATGCCCTAGAGAGGTGGAGCATGGAAACCAGGCAGACTGGGTTGCGACAAAATATTGAGACCTATAGAGGAGAAGCAGGAGGTTGTAAAAAGTGGATCGCCAAAATAGAGCGGTACGCTTACTCCATAGGGGCAGGTGAGGAGGAAAAGAAGCGATTGGCCTTTTTAACTAGTGATGATCTAGTAAATGATTTTTTGAGGAGAAGGTTTGAAGAAGAGTCACATGAAACTTGGGAAGAGCTGAAGAGGAGTTTGTTAAACAGTTACGGAGAGTCTGCGGATCAACATTACCTATGGGGATTACTTAGAAGAGTGAGACAGGAAGCAGGAGAATCAATCCAGCTGTTCAGCGACAGATTGAAAAATCTGGCAGAAGAAGTTTTTAGGGAACAAGATATACGGAGTCCAGATATCGAGGGACAGTTGGTTGGAATTTTTATTGATGCCTTATACAAGGACGGAATGAGACTACTTCTCCTAAGAAAAAGTCCAAGGACTTTGAATGATGCTATACGGATAGCATTGGCAGAAGAAGATTTGTTGAAGAGGTTCCAGTTAAGATCAGGGAGCAACCACGAAGAAAAGAATTGGAAAGAGAATGAAGTTCGATGGACTGGACAGACAGTTAGAGATAGACCAAGAGAAAGAAATTATCTTGCGTATCAGAGCAAGCAGGATGGAAGTGACAATGGCAGAGAAAACCGGAGGGGAATTATACAGATAGCAGAGGAAAAAACGATGTTATTTGTGTAATGCCAAGGGACATGTGGCAGCTGTGTGTAAAAAGCGAAAAATGGAGAGTCATAACGGACGACGAAACGAGTGGAAAGAAGATAGAAATTATAGGCATACAAGTGAGAGAGATGCTTCCGTGGGGTTTAGACAACCACAAAGAGGCATTGAATACAACCGTGGAAACATGGTGGATGAAGAGTACAACCATAGGTCCACCTACAGAGGTAGAAATCCAGAATGGAACTTCAATCGGGAAAATGTTCCGCCTAGAGTAGATAGATGGGGACCTGAGGAGAGAAGAAGATTGGATAGACAAGGAATGGGAGAATTTCCTTCGAGAGGATTTCAACAGATTCACCGAAGAAACAATGTTCCACTGAAAATCGGTGGACAACATAGAAGTATGGATATAGGAAGAATTTGTGGAATTAGAACCAGGTTTATGAACAGACGATGGGATAGAAAAAGAAACGTTAGAGAAAACGATTTTCGAAAACGTAGATTACCAAAGGAAGATAACGGACCTAGAACTATTTACAAGGGCAGAGTGTGCAACGTTTCGGAAGCACCTAGACACTGGGAAGGGTTAAGTAAGAGACGCAATAGGATGGCCGTACGGAATTTTCTTCAAGAAATAAAAGGTGGAAGGTGTTTCGAAGTAAATGATTTTAATGTTAAGACAGAAAATGGACACTGTGTCAAGATACAAGTGTATAAAAAGAAAGGAACAACAAACAGTGAGATTAAAAATGGAGCGGAGATCAATTGTATGAGAGAGAGACCAAAGTTGAACTTGAAAAGAAAACTTGGTAATAATAGGATTAAGGTAGAAAAGAAAACAAACACTGTTGCAACTCAGACAGAAGAGACGGACTTAGTGTCTGAACTTATTAATAAACAGAATAACAAAAGATGTAAACAACTACGAAGAGATGACTGTAGACCCTGGATTGGAGAGCCCGGCATGAGAGAGAGAGAGAAAAGCAAGGAAGGAGAGCCACCCTTGTAACAACACCAGATATCGATATTGAAGTAAGGAATCCAGAAGATTATTCGTTGATGGAAAACCCTTTTAGTAATCTAAATACTAGAGTAGGAATGGAAACTGGTAAGAACAAGACAAAAACCAATTCAGAAATGGAAAAGAGAAAAGAAAGTAGGGAGCACCAAAATAGTGGTAGGGAGATCGATGGAAGAATAGACAATTGGGAGAGTGAGGATGATATTCCGTTGAACGAATATAAGAGGAGATTTCTGACAGATGATTGGGAGAGCGAAGATGATATTCCGTTGATGGAATATAAGAAGAAGTTTCTGACGAATAGGAAAGAGAGGAATGAGGACACGGAACCAGAAGGGACCACAGTTCAACAGAAAGAGCAGGGAGATCTGCAGGACTTGGTGAATCAGACAGAAGGGACTTCGGAGACACAGGAAGTGCTAGGCGTTACAGGTATAAGAGGGGATAATAACAGGTCTGATGTGTCGTCGGACGATTCATCTGATTATGTGAAGCGTCTCGCCAGATTGAGAGAATTTGCCCCAATTGAGATGAAGGTTAGAGGGATCAGAGATTGTGGGAAGAATAAGAGACCCAGAACAGTCGGCAAGACAGATAGACAGGAAGAGAGGAACAGTAGTAGCAGCAGAAGAGAAATAAGAAAATCCAGAATTCCAGTGAAAAACGGGAAAGGGAGGTATAGAAGCAAAGACACATCAAATTGTGGCAGTGTCAGAGCATCCAGGATACCACGGAGTGTAACAAGGACACAGCGAGAGGATGTTATAAGTAGAGGACGAAGTAGCTGCGCGGTAAAGAGTACAGAACCTGAGAAAAGCTCAAGAGACAAGAGAAGTGCCAGAGAAGCTGACGAGGTTGAGGAGAACTCAAGGAATATTAGTAGAAGAGGGAATGAGAAAGAGTTAGCAGCACAATGTGTCAATAACGACACAACAATTAGAGAGCGGGAGAAAGAGAGGAGAGAACGGAGAGTTAACAGTAGAGTGGAGGAGATGAAAAAAGTTGTCAAAATGGCTAAGCCAGGCATGGAGGAGATGAAGAAGGCGATAAAGGATGAACTGAAAGGAGCTAGACCCGACACCGTAGTACTAAAGTATGTACAGAAATTTTTGGAGAGAAAATTTGATACAGACCTATCAGAAAGAAAAGAAGAAATTCGCAGGCTGGTAAGGAGAGTAATGGAGGAACTTAATTACTGGGGAATCAAAATAGTGGATAGAGACGTGTTCTCTGATTCGGAGTCAAGTTTTTCTGAGGAAGAAGATAATTTAGAATTTTCAGGGGACGAGGACACAGAAGAAAATGTAAGAAGTAGAAATAAAGAGAGTCACATGAGGGAAGTATGGTCCACGGAGAGATGCGAAATGGTGGAAAAATTGAGAGAAGAAGTGGGAGAAGAGGGAAATGACAAGAGGGAGAAAATAATTAAAGTGGATGAACCAAGCATGATGGAGCTGGAGAGGGTGATACAGGCCATCATAACACAGCCTGATTTTAACCTCTGTAGATCCGTAGTATGGCGGATGCTGGAAGGGAAGTATCATACACACTTCCCTGGAACAAGAGATGAAGTAGATATAGTTCTGACAAAAATGTTAGATGACGAAAGGATTGTGAGACGACAGAGAAGGATAGAGCAAGCAAATTGTGATCGAAGTCAGAGAAATAAAGGAAGAAGCAAATATAGAAATTGCTAAACAGATTTCGTGGGAGAGACATAGGGACAAGGAAAGCTACTATAGCGAAAATAGTGGTGGAGTTTGAGAGTGAAGTAGAGAGGCGGTAATGATGAAAATGTGGAGATAATGATAAAAAGGTAGGTTAAGGCCAGGGAAGAATGGCGGGGATATTATATGAGAGGTAGAAGAGCCATAGGAGATGGCGAAATCAAGAGTGAGTAATTGAGAGATTGGACGGTGAGGTATGAAGGGTCATGAGAGATGGCATGTACAAAAGAATGATTACGATAATCATGAGTAACTTGGAAGTCACAGAGGAGTGACGAACCTAGAGGGTAAGGTAAAATTGTGAGAAAAAGTTCCAGAGAGGGAACGAGTTTAAGAAGTAGTGCGAGGGCACAGAGATGCTGCGGCGAGTGAATGACTCTTGTTGAGATTTATGCGGAGATGGGATTCTCCGAACTTTAGGGAATAAGGTAAATGGTGAGAGATAGTTCCAGAGAGGGAACAAGATTAATAGGTAGTGTGGAGAGCAAAGATGTTTAGGTGATTGCTAAAGTCTTGTGGAGACTTGTAGGGAGATAGGCTTCTCCGAAACCCAGAGATAAGTAGAATTATGAGAAGAGTATAGAGAATGAAATGAGATAGCAAACAGGAGTAAGAAAGAAAGGAGGAAAAGAGAGAATCTTTGAGAGCTGCTCATAGCAGTTTATATGTACAAGATGGAGGCGATAGCTAATTCTTGTATAAAGGGGTAAATAGAGTCCCAACGGACTTATGCGTGATGCTGTAGTTGGGGAAAACTATAATGCATTACGGCAGAACAAGGGGTGTGTCATGGATGCAGTGGCGGAACGACAGGTACTATAGAATTAAGAAACAAGACGAGAGGGAAGACCTGCGAGGGTCTTGTTATTAGTAGAGGTACAAGTTATTGGGGGGAAACGAGTATAAGTTGAAAGGCTGAATTGCAGTCGTGGTGAGAAACGAGAGTAAGGTGAGGGCTGAACCATAATTGAGTGTTGATTGTGGTATATAATTTAAGAAGGTAAAACTTGTTAAAGTTGTAGGTTTAATTGATAATTAAGAAGTTAATCATGTTATTTCTTAAGTATTAGAATTTGTAAAGAATTTGTTCACGTTAGTTAGTATTGGGTGATTAAGGGAAGAGTAGGAAAGGGTATAAAATAAATCTGTGGGAGATAGAGTCGGAGAGGAATGATGCTTTAGAACATCATTTTTCTTTGAGGGACCCTGGGGTGAATATGTCACAGGAGCCGTGACATACAAACAAAATGACGTAATAAAAAGGAATAAAGGACTAACTATAAGGAGGAGAAAAGAATACTCTCGATGCGAGCTATGGAAAAGAAAAGTCATCGAGAGACCAACGACGTCATATACAGAACAACGGGGATGAGGTCACACATTAGACAGGAGAGTTACAACATGTCCCCTGATCAAGAAGGTCGTTCCATCAACCCCAGTAGAAAAGAACCAGAATAAAAGGAACCGAAGGAAAGAATCACATGTTATAGTCGCTGATTATGTAATGAACTACCCCATCTACAACGATTATGAACGTATTAGAAGCGGTAAGTCCGGTTGAGACTAAAAAGTGTTGGCATTATAAATAGAAGAAATCGGACTTGTGGGTCAAACGTTATTAATTCGAACACTGTCCCAGAGATTCTGAGGAAAGGAGAAACCTTTGGGATGAATGATGTCAATGCTGTGAGGGATTGGTTTTGGAGTGAATCAAATTAATCATGACAGAAACTGAATAAAGGAATTTGACTTTTAAGAAACAGAGTTTTCCTTATATACTCCGATGGGAGTCGTATCGTTGCTTCATTGGTCTAAACGTGGAATTTGAGTTAATTCGTTTTCCCACAAACCCCACCACGGTCCAGCAGAACATCAAATCACTACATCACAACAGGTACCCACTATACGATCAAACCAGAGGAAGAAGAACGCTGTGACACATATTGTCGGGTGTGTTTTTGGTTTGTGAGTCCAGGATTTGAACCTGCCTGGATTGCTACGGACTTTCAAACAATACGCTGTGACAATATGACAAACATTGAGGCAGCCAAATGAAAGTTTTACAAGTCGGTCCTTGTTCTTGAATCCTCGTGGTAAGCGGAAAAAAGAGAGAAACCTAAAACATAATGGAGAAAGGAATTTGAGACAGACACGTCAGGGGTAAAGAAAACATGATTGTTTCTTGTTTATCAGAACTGCATTCTGGGCAAATCCATAAGTGTCAAATCTCCATCAGCAAACGTCGAAGGGTATGAATTCTAACTGTTCCTATAGCTCGCATGAAGACATGAACAGGTCATGAAAGAATGATACAGAGCAGGAAACTTTGGGTAAAGGCCTGTGGTCCAACAGGAGCAGCCGGGTAAAGCTGGTGATGATGACTGAACAACAGATATCCACAAATATTTTCAAGACTGCGCGAATCGAACGAAAAGAGCAAATTCTAGTCTATTTAATTTCCATTATTTGTATGCATTTTCTTTCTAGCAAAAAATCCACTCCGTGTTTTAGAAAAATCCACGGATTGACCGCCACATCAGCCTACAGTCATGACATAATTAACAGTCAGACCAAGCAATCGGCGCTACGATTTCTTTGAGCCAACTTGAATTTTTCTCAGCGTTTTATCTGGCATATCTCAGTAAATGCGAGTGGCATTCTTTGGTTTTCAGGGTTATAGCCGCTCATTTCTGGAGCGATAAAAGGACGGCAGGCGAGTTCTCAAGAAACTATGAATACTAATCAGTTGATTTACGATCCGTTCTCACTTCCCCTTCCCCCACACATCGAAGATCAATATCGCCCTATACAGACATTCGTTTGGTTTTTACGAGTGTAACTGTCTCCACGCCTCTTTACCTTTTCCTGTTTAACGTTATCAAAAAACTACGTCGTGGTGGATTTAATACGAAACAAAGCAAACTTGCGCTTCGCCTTACTATAGACAAGTGAATGGGAATAGTAGTCACAAAGCAGATGCTGGCGTGGGGAGGGTGAAGTGTTGTACTAGGTCTCAACTTTTTTATGAGTTGAGTGTGAAAGGTTCCGTTCCTCGCTATCTTTGCTTCCCCTAACTCAACAACAGAGTTAGGTACCCATTTACAGTTGGGTAGACTGTAGCATTTAGTTCCTTGGGGCCTCTGACGAGATAAATAAAGTATAGGATATTTCTCCCTCAAGCAATTCGTAGAAGGCGATTAGTATGAGGTTTGCGTGATGCTGGATACTTCATCAGGTAAAACGAATTGCTACAGACACCAACATTGCAAGAACATGTGAATGTTTGCTGCAGGATTCCTGTAAGGAAGATCAGGTACAGTGGTCGCTCCATGCTCTATAAAGTGCGAAATGTAAATGATGATGATGAATAACCATATTAACACCAGCTTAGTTACTGTCTGACCTATTGTATTGCTCTGAGACATGGAGAGCTACAAAAACAACAACCAAAAAGTTACAGACTTTTATAAACGGGTGCTTGCGTAGAATAGAAGGACTGAAATGGTATGACAAAGTCACAAATGTGGAATTGATGATAAGAACCCGACAAGTGCCAGTGGATCAAGAGTCGAGAAGAAGACGCTGGCGATGGATAGGACACACATTGAGGAAACCTGTTGATAGCATTACAAGGCAGTCCTTGTTCTGGAATCCACAGGGAAAGAGAGGCAGAGGTAGGCCAAAAAACACATGGAGAAGATAACTGGAAACAGAGGTGAAAATGATGAGGAAAACATGGAGAGAACTTGAGCGGATGGCACAGGACAGGAAGACTTGGCATGTGTTTGTTGAAGGCCTATGCTCCTTGGGGAGCTAAATGGTTTTGATTGATTGATTGATTAGTTACTGGTTGTGTTGTATGTACACAACTGGGCTCTGTATGAAAAGGTAAAGGTAGTCTTACAGCAGATACTGCTGTAGGGGAGTGGTAGTGTTAGAGACTTGACTAAACTAGGTCCAGCATCGACAGGTGGGGTGACAAGTGCCCTCCTCGCTGCCTTTTCACGAGAAAAGTCAGGAACCCATTTACCGCTGGGTAAACTGGAGCGTGTCGATACCGTTAATCGAACACGGTACCTTTGCCGCGGGAGACCAGCGCTCTAATCACTCTGCCAATCGGATGGCTAGGTATTAATTACAGGCAATGAAAACCCTTAAAATGGGATGAAAGATAAGTCCTACAGAAAAAACAAAAGAATTATATACTTTTTTCATCCTAGCGAACCTTACTTACTTAGTCGTTCCCCTTCTACCGTGATGTGTAGAGGTTTGGAAGAGAGAGCGCCAGACTATCCTATCGGCTGTCTTCCTCCTGGCCTGGTTCCATTCTAGTCCTCGGTCCTTCAAAGATTGTCTAATGTCCTTCCAGCAGACTCTGGGTCGTCCTGGGGGTCTGGATCCCTGGCTGGTTTCCCATGCTTGTCGTGGTAGGCGATTATTATAAACCCCAGACTTAAAGGTCTTTTATATTTGGAAATGCGCCCTAATATAACCGACTAGGTTGAACGGGACGCGCCTCGCCAAAACGAGGCAAAACTTTAAAAAAACAAAAAAATCTTTTCCCATTCTGCAGACATGGCCAAACCATCTTAGTTGGGACTGTTCTACTTGGGTCTGCAGGGGGTAGGATTTAAGGTCTTGACGTATCGTCTGGTTGCGGACCATGTCTCTTCTTGTTACTTCAACCACCTTCCTCAGATACCTCATTTCTGAGGTTTGGGTCTGGCTTTTGTGGGTTGTCGTCATTGCAAGTGACTCGCATCCATATGTCAAGACTGGGACATAGGTGGAGCGGTATACAGCCATCTTCGTTTTCTTACCAACCTCTCTCTTGCTGAGGAATCCTCGATTAATGTCCTGAAAAAGTCTCCCAGCTGCTGCTTTTCGAGTGGCCAACTCTTCTTTGATGCCTCGCGAACCACCAGACATAATCTTCACTACCATCATCAGTAACCTTTAGCTCCCCGCGGGGCATAGGCCTTTCAAACTATTCAAGCTTAGTCCTCCTGTCCTGTGCCGTCCGCTTGAGATATTTCCATGTCTTCTTTATCCCCTTCATTTCTGTCGTCAGTTTTCTTCTCTACGTGTTTTCGGTCTTTCTCAACGTCCCTTATGCTGGAGATTTCAGAACAAGAAATGCCTTGTAATGCTATCAGTAGGTTTATTCAATGTGTGTCTTATCCATCCCCAGCGTCTTCTTCTCATCTCTTGTTCCACTTTCGTTTGTGTGGTTCTTGTCATTAGTTCCACATTAGTAACCCTGTCAAATAATTTCAGTCCTTCTATTCCGTGGAAAAACTCATTCTTGGTTCTTGTTTTTAATTGTTCTTCATGTTTCAGAGCTATAGAATACGACCATATAAACATACTACCATACAAAATAAGTCGGCGTCTGTGGCCTAATGGATATGAACGCAGTTTCATAATCCAGATATACCAGGTTCGAAACCTGCTGCAGGCGGTTTGGTAGCAGATCGCTTTGTGTGGATTTTTAACAATGGTATAAGCGCCGTACCGTTCAGAAAGCAATGGCAAACTACTGAATGAAAAAAAATTGCCTAGAAAAATCACAAACAGCCAATAAAAGCTGGGGTTGATTGCCACGTCCTGTAAAGGATAAGCAACTAACTTTTTAACCATACAAAATGGCACACGTTAATGATCATTGATTCATTGCTTCCTTTGTGCCAAATCTGGATATTTTTATACAAGAAAAATGTTACCAGCAACTCACACTCCTTTCTGCTTTTTTTCCGTGTTGTGTCATGCCCATCTACATTTTGCCATCACGTGGGAAACATCATGTGAAAGTATTTGGCGCGCAGAAATGCATCGCTATGGATGGTTTCGTGTTGTTAGGTTATGACGTATGTTGTTTATAATAGAGACGTTTCTGTATATCTAGTATTATATACTGAGTTTACGTGCTAAAAAGGTTGGCACCCCTTTTAAGCCAGTCAGAAGTATGAAGTTTGCTGTTTGGAGTAGGAAGTTTCATGAAACAAAATCTGAGAAATTAATGTATCGTAACTAATACAGAATGAGTTCACCATATGCCAGCCTTTCATCTTGTAACAGCTTCCTTTTTTTTTTTTTTTTTTTTTTTTTTTTTTTTTTCTTTTTTTTTTTTTTTTTTTTTTTTTATATTTTTTTCTTTTTTTTTTTTTTTCTTTTTTTTTTTTTTTTTTTTTTTCTTTTATTTTTTTTTTCTCTTTTTTTTTTTTTTTTTTTTTTTTTTTTTTTTTTTTTTTTTTTTTTTTTTTTTTTTTTTTTTTTTTTTTTTTTTTTTTTTTTTTTTTTTTTTTTTTTTTTTTTTTTTTTTTTTTTTTTTTTTTTTTTTTTTTTTTTTTTTTTTTTTTTTTTTTTTTTTTTTTTTTTTTTTTTATTTTTTTTTTTTTTTTTTTTTTTTTTTTTTTTTTTTTTTTTTTTTTTTTTTTTTTTTTTTTTTTTTTTTTTTTTTTTTTTTTTTTTTTTTTTTTTTTTTTTTTTTTTTTTTTTTTTTTTTTTTTTTTTTTTTTTTTTTTTTTTTTTTTTTTTTTTTTTTTTTTTTTTTTTTTTTTTTTTTTTTTTTTTTTTTTTTTTTTTTTTTTTTTTTTTTTTTTTTTTTTTTTTTTTTTTTTTTTTTTTTTTTTTTTTTTTTTTTTTTTTTTTTTTTTTTTTTTTTTTTTTTTTTTTTTTTTTTTTTTTTTTTTTTTTTTTTTTTTTTTTTTTTTTTTTTTTTTTTTTTTTTTTTTTTTTTTTTTTTTTTTTTTTTTTTTTTTTTTTTTTTTTTTTTTTTTTTTTTTTTTTTTTTTTTTTTTTTTTTTTTTTTTTTTTTTTTTTTTTTTTTTTTTTTTTTTTTTTTTTTTTTTTTTTTTTTTAATTTTTTTTTTTTTTTTTTTTTTTTTTTTTTTTTTTTTTTTTTTTTTTTTTTTTTTTTTTTTTTTTTTTTTTTTTTTTTTTTTTTTTTTTTTTTTTTTTTTTTTTTTTTTTTTTTTTTTTTTTTTTTTTTTTTTTTTTTTTTTTTTTTTTTTTTTTTTTTTTTTTTTTTTTTTTTTTTTTTTTTTTTTTTTTTTTTTTTTTTTTTTTTTTTTTTTTTTTTTTTTTTTTTTTTTTTTTTTTTTTTTTTTTTTTTTTTTTTTTTTTTTTTTTTTTTTTTTTTTTTTTTTTTTTTTTTTTTTTTTTTTTTTTTTTTTTTTTTTTTTTTTTTTTTTTTTTTTTTTTTTTTTTTTTTTTTTTTTTTTTTTTTTTTTTTTTTTTTTTTTTTTTTTTTTTTTTTTTTTTTTTTTTTTTTTTTTTTTTTTTTTTTTTTTTTTTTTTTTTTTTTTTTTTTTTTTTTTTTTTTTTTTTTTTTTTTTTTTTTTTTTTTTTTTTTTTTTTTTTTTTTTTTTTTTTTTTTTTTTTTTTTTTTTTTTTTTTTTTTTTTTTTTTTTTTTTTTTTTTTTTTTTTTTTTTTTTTTTTTTTTTTTTTTTTTTTTTTTTTTTTTTTTTTTTTTTTTTTTTTTTTTTTTTTTTTTTTTTTTTTTTTTTTTTTTTTTTTTTTTTTTTTTTTTTTTTTTTTTTTTTTTTTTTTTTTTTTTTTTTTTTTTTTTTTTTTTTTTTTTTTTTTTTTTTTTTTTTTTTTTTTTTTTTTTTTTTTTTTTTTTTTTTTTTTTTTTTTTTTTTTTTTTTTTTTTTTTTTTTTTTTTTTTTTTTTTTTTTTTTTTTTTTTTTTTTTTTTTTTTTTTTTTTTTTTTTTTTTTTTTTTTTTTTTTTTTTTTTTTTTTTTTTTTTTTTTTTTTTTTTTTTTTTTTTTTTTTTTTTTTTTTTTTTTTTTTTTTTTTTTTTTTTTTTTTTTTTTTTTTTTTTTTTTTTTTTTTTTTTTTTTTTTTTTTTTTTTTTTTTTTTTTTTTTTTTTTTTTTTTTTTTTTTTTTTTTTTTTTTTTTTTTTTTTTTTTTTTTTTTTTTTTTTTTTTTTTTTTTTTTTTTTTTTTTTTTTTTTTTTTTTTTTTTTTTTTTTTTTTTTTTTTTTTTTTTTTTTTTTTTTTTTTTTTTTTTTTTTTTTTTTTTTTTTTTTTTTTTTTTTTTTTTTTTTTTTTTTTTTTTTTTTTTTTTTTTTTTTTTTTTTTTTTTTTTTTTTTTTTTTTTTTTTTTTTTTTTTTTTTTTTTTTTTTTTTTTTTTTTTTTTTTTTTTTTTTTTTTTTTTTTTTTTTTTTTTTTTTTTTTTTTTTTTTTTTTTTTTTTTTTTTTTTTTTTTTTTTTTTTTTTTTTTTTTTTTTTTTTTTTTTTTTTTTTTTTTTTTTTTTTTTTTTTTTTTTTTTTTTTTTTTTTTTTTTTTTTTTTTTTTTTTTTTTTTTTTTTTTTTTTTTTTTTTTTTTTTTTTTTTTTTTTTTTTTTTTTTTTTTTTTTTTTTTTTTTTTTTTTTTTTTTTTTTTTTTTTTTTTTTTTTTTTTTTTTTTTTTTTTTTTTTTTTTTTTTTTTTTTTTTTTTTTTTTTTTTTTTTTTTTTTTTTTTTTTTTTTTTTTTTTTTTTTTTTTTTTTTTTTTTTTTTTTTTTTTTTTTTTTTTTTTTTTTTTTTTTTTTTTTTTTTTTTTTTTTTTTTTTTTTTTTTTTTTTTTTTTTTTTTTTTTTTTTTTTTTTTTTTTTTTTTTTTTTTTTTTTTTTTTTTTTTTTTTTTTTTTTTTTTTTTTTTTTTTTTTTTTTTTTTTTTTTTTTTTTTTTTTTTTTTTTTTTTTTTTTTTTTTTTTTTTTTTTTTTTTTTTTTTTTTTTTTTTTTTTTTTTTTTTTTTTTTTTTTTTTTTTTTTTTTTTTTTTTTTTTTTTTTTTTTTTTTTTTTTTTTTTTTTTTTTTTTTTTTTTTTTTTTTTTTTTTTTTTTTTTTTTTTTTTTTTTTTTTTTTTTTTTTTTTTTTTTTTTTTTTTTTTTTTTTTTTTTTTTTTTTTTTTTTTTTTTTTTTTTTTTTTTTTTTTTTTTTTTTTTTTTTTTTTTTTTTTTTTTTTTTTTTTTTTTTTTTTTTTTTTTTTTTTTTTTTTTTTTTTTTTTTTTTTTTTTTTTTTTTTTTTTTTTTTTTTTTTTTTTTTTTTTTTTTTTTTTTTTTTTTTTTTTTTTTTTTTTTTTTTTTTTTTTTTTTTTTTTTTTTTTTTTTTTTTTTTTTTTTTTTTTTTTTTTTTTTTTTTTTTTTTTTTTTTTTTTTTTTTTTTTTTTTTTTTTTTTTTTTTTTTTTTTTTTTTTTTTTTTTTTTTTTTTTTTTTTTTTTTTTTTTTTTTTTTTTTTTTTTTTTTTTTTTTTTTTTTTTTTTTTTTTTTTTTTTTTTTTTTTTTTTTTTTTTTTTTTTTTTTTTTTTTTTTTTTTTTTTTTTTTTTTTTTTTTTTTTTTTTTTTTTTTTTTTTTTTTTTTTTTTTTTTTTTTTTTTTTTTTTTTTTTTTTTTTTTTTTTTTTTTTTTTTTTTTTTTTTTTTTTTTTTTTTTTTTTTTTTTTTTTTTTTTTTTTTTTTTTTTTTTTTTTTTTTTTTTTTTTTTTTTTTTTTTTTTTTTTTTTTTTTTTTTTTTTTTTTTTTTTTTTTTTTTTTTTTTTTTTTTTTTTTTTTTTTTTTTTTTTTTTTTTTTTTTTTTTTTTTTTTTTTTTTTTTTTTTTTTTTTTTTTTTTTTTTTTTTTTTTTTTTTTTTTTTTTTTTTTTTTTTTTTTTTTTTTTTTTTTTTTTTTTTTTTTTTTTTTTTTTTTTTTTTTTTTTTTTTTTTTTTTTTTTTTTTTTTTTTTTTTTTTTTTTTTTTTTTTTTTTTTTTTTTTTTTTTTTTTTTTTTTTTTTTTTTTTTTTTTTTTTTTTTTTTTTTTTTTTTTTTTTTTTTTTTTTTTTTTTTTTTTTTTTTTTTTTTTTTTTTTTTTTTTTTTTTTTTTTTTTTTTTTTTTTTTTTTTTTTTTTTTTTTTTTTTTTTTTTTTTTTTTTTTTTTTTTTTTTTTTTTTTTTTTTTTTTTTTTTTTTTTTTTTTTTTTTTTTTTTTTTTTTTTTTTTTTTTTTTTTTTTTTTTTTTTTTTTTTTTTTTTTTTTTTTTTTTTTTTTTTTTTTTTTTTTTTTTTTTTTTTTTTTTTTTTTTTTTTTTTTTTTTTTTTTTTTTTTTTTTTTTTTTTTTTTTTTTTTTTTTTTTTTTTTTTTTTTTTTTTTTTTTTTTTTTTTTTTTTTTTTTTTTTTTTTTTTTTTTTTTTTTTTTTTTTTTTTTTTTTTTTTTTTTTTTTTTTTTTTTTTTTTTTTTTTTTTTTTTTTTTTTTTTTTTTTTTTTTTTTTTTTTTTTTTTTTTTTTTTTTTTTTTTTTTTTTTTTTTTTTTTTTTTTTTTTTTTTTTTTTTTTTTTTTTTTTTTTTTTTTTTTTTTTTTTTTTTTTTTTTTTTTTTTTTTTTTTTTTTTTTTTTTTTTTTTTTTTTTTTTTTTTTTTTTTTTTTTTTTTTTTTTTTTTTTTTTTTTTTTTTTTTTTTTTTTTTTTTTTTTTTTTTTTTTTTTTTTTTTTTTTTTTTTTTTTTTTTTTTTTTTTTTTTTTTTTTTTTTTTTTTTTTTTTTTTTTTTTTTTTTTTTTTTTTTTTTTTTTTTTTTTTTTTTTTTTTTTTTTTTTTTTTTTTTTTTTTTTTTTTTTTTTTTTTTTTTTTTTTTTTTTTTTTTTTTTTTTTTTTTTTTTTTTTTTTTTTTTTTTTTTTTTTTTTTTTTTTTTTTTTTTTTTTTTTTTTTTTTTTTTTTTTTTTTTTTTTTTTTTTTTTTTTTTTTTTTTTTTTTTTTTTTTTTTTTTTTTTTTTTTTTTTTTTTTTTTTTTTTTTTTTTTTTTTTTTTTTTTTTTTTTTTTTTTTTTTTTTTTTTTTTTTTTTTTTTTTTTTTTTTTTTTTTTTTTTTTTTTTTTTTTTTTTTTTTTTTTTTTTTTTTTTTTTTTTTTTTTTTTTTTTTTTTTTTTTTTTTTTTTTTTTTTTTTTTTTTTTTTTTTTTTTTTTTTTTTTTTTTTTTTTTTTTTTTTTTTTTTTTTTTTTTTTTTTTTTTTTTTTTTTTTTTTTTTTTTTTTTTTTTTTTTTTTTTTTTTTTTTTTTTTTTTTTTTTTTTTTTTTTTTTTTTTTTTTTTTTTTTTTTTTTTTTTTTTTTTTTTTTTTTTTTTTTTTTTTTTTTTTTTTTTTTTTTTTTTTTTTTTTTTTTTTTTTTTTTTTTTTTTTTTTTTTTTTTTTTTTTTTTTTTTTTTTTTTTTTTTTTTTTTTTTTTTTTTTTTTTTTTTTTTTTTTTTTTTTTTTTTTTTTTTTTTTTTTTTTTTTTTTTTTTTTTTTTTTTTTTTTTTTTTTTTTTTTTTTTTTTTTTTTTTTTTTTTTTTTTTTTTTTTTTTTTTTTTTTTTTTTTTTTTTTTTTTTTTTTTTTTTTTTTTTTTTTTTTTTTTTTTTTTTTTTTTTTTTTTTTTTTTTTTTTTTTTTTTTTTTTTTTTTTTTTTTTTTTTTTTTTTTTTTTTTTTTTTTTTTTTTTTTTTTTTTTTTTTTTTTTTTTTTTTTTTTTTTTTTTTTTTTTTTTTTTTTTTTTTTTTTTTTTTTTTTTTTTTTTTTTTTTTTTTTTTTTTTTTTTTTTTTTTTTTTTTTTTTTTTTTTTTTTTTTTTTTTTTTTTTTTTTTTTTTTTTTTTTTTTTTTTTTTTTTTTTTTTTTTTTTTTTTTTTTTTTTTTTTTTTTTTTTTTTTTTTTTTTTTTTTTTTTTTTTTTTTTTTTTTTTTTTTTTTTTTTTTTTTTTTTTTTTTTTTTTTTTTTTTTTTTTTTTTTTTTTTTTTTTTTTTTTTTTTTTTTTTTTTTTTTTTTTTTTTTTTTTTTTTTTTTTTTTTTTTTTTTTTTTTTTTTTTTTTTTTTTTTTTTTTTTTTTTTTTTTTTTTTTTTTTTTTTTTTTTTTTTTTTTTTTTTTTTTTTTTTTTTTTTTTTTTTTTTTTTTTTTTTTTTTTTTTTTTTTTTTTTTTTTTTTTTTTTTTTTTTTTTTTTTTTTTTTTTTTTTTTTTTTTTTTTTTTTTTTTTTTTTTTTTTTTTTTTTTTTTTTTTTTTTTTTTTTTTTTTTTTTTTTTTTTTTTTTTTTTT
>JAMPIV010015129.1:432500-522225 GCA_024509875.1 Oreohelix idahoensis
TGCTGTGACCTCTCATCGAGTGTTTTCAATTTGTCCTGCATCTGATTACGGTTATGGGACAAAAGAGCCAAGTCATCAGCAGAATCCAGATCATCCAACTGCTTAGTCAGAGTCCATTGGATTCCATTTCTGTTGTGTGTTGTCGATGATCTCATAACCAAGTCTATTGCTATAGCACGTTTCACTAGCTTTGCCCTCAAACAAATGTAATTATCTGATTAACCCTCCAACGTATTAATGCCATTTTTTTTGCATACGATGTTATATTGGGTTAGACCCAACAAATATATACTTTATATCTGTGCATCTTGTCTAGTTCCCATAAACGAATGAAATCCTTTGATCTTTGTCGGCATACTAATTATTGTGTATCGAGAAAAGAAATTTTACCACTTCAGTCACAGATTCTGTGAATTGATTAGGCATAGGCGTGTCTACTATTACAATAATGTGGCCAACACGTTTGCATATGAATACCTGTTGAAGATGATTTCTTAAATGATCTGCATGCGAGATACTCGTGACATTGTTTGTCATTGACATTTAGTGCGCTACCAAACTGGACCTTCATTGATCTAATTATTTCAATAGGTATCACCACTTTGCGGTTCATAAATATCATAATGGAAAGTTGCTCCTCTACTGTGCTTGTAAATAACGGTAAGGTCATCTTTAAAGAAATTAAACTTCATCCGAATCATAATCAGATGTCTCTGAGAAATTGATAATCAATCTCGGCTGAATGAAGGACAAACCATCATTCGTCCAATATTCCTCTTCCTCTTGTAACACATGGTTCTCACATTTCTTCCAATAATCCCTGGCTATGTTGGAGAAGGCGGCTTTTGTAAGTATTTCAACATCTTTTAATTTGAACGTTCTATTTTCTGTTGCTACCTGTTCCTTAATCTTAGCCCAGACTAATTCTATTGGGTTTAAGTGAGAATGGTAAGGAGGCAATCTTAAACATCTGTGACCATGTTCATGGATTGCCTTATCTATGTGAAATATCTTTGTATGCTGTGTCTTTTTTACAATTTCAAGTAATTCAGGCTTCAGGGACATTTCGTTGAATGGAATGTTGTTTTTGGTCAGCCAAATCTTTATTACATCTTTAGTACTTGATGAATTAGGAACTTTATCTTCTGGTGCCACAACGTTGTGATATGAAGCATTGTCCATTATCAAACACGACGGTCTATCCAATGAAGGAAGTACATGATTCACAATCCAATCTTGAAATATCTTGCCATTTATCTCTGTATGATAATCCCTATTATCTGTGGATTTTGAAACAAATATGAGTTCAGTATTATTTAGAAGCCCATGATGGCTGCTTCCTGCATGTGCAATTATTAGGCGCTGTCCTTTGCTGCTTGGTACTAGTCTCTTAGTTGTTCCATCAGATGATTGCCATTCTCTTTCATTACTGTGGTGCGCATTGATCCAAGTTTCATCTAAATACACAAAATCATAACAATCTCTTCTCATTTCTCTGACCTCGCGTAAATATTTGCTTCTCATTGCAACTATATGAGGCTTCTCACAAATAAGGTTTCTACCACCAACATATTTTCTAAAAGTGAATCCCAAACTCCTAATAGTCCTCTATAGCGTAGATTTGGAAATATCAATGTCATTATTCTTTCTTAACCAAATTTTCAATTTCCTTAAAGTCACTGCCTCATTATTGTGAAACATATTGCAAATTTCTCTGCGGATCAATTCTCTGTCAAAATTATCCACCACTCTTGGCCTAATTTTCGTGTGTAAAACACTGGAATTAGACATTTCAGAAGTCGCTATCCAGCAGTGCAATGATCGTTTGCTTATCCCCAAGGCGTGAATAGTCCTCTTTTGTGGGTTTGAAATAGAATGATATAGTTTTCATCGAGTAGCTTCATTGCAGAAATACTTAAAAATCTTATTTGTGATTTGCTGTAATGTCATAAAATGTACTCGCAGACTCATTTTTCCTACTTAACCACACAATAATTTTTGTAGACACACCTCTGATTGACAATGTGTGCGTAGCACCGGATATAAACTGTTTTATGTTCAAGAAGTGCAATTTCATGCAATTTCACTCAAAAATCATGCCAATTGTTTGATAAACTAATCATGTGCAAATGAGGTCGTATAATTTACTGTAGACATTTCAATATGAGTGTGTGTGATGTGTGTTGGCAAGTAGGATTTTGATATTATATCGCAAAGAAACGAAAATTGAAACCAATGGCGGAATTTTAATGAAAAATTTAATTCATAGGGTCTATACCATTTCAAATTCACACAAAATTTCACTTATATGCGTTATATATTCGCTGAGATATAGCATTTTGAAATTGGGCAAAGCTAGTGAAACGTGCTATAGTAAGAAAAGAAATGGAGACAAGAGGCATCCCTGTCGCACTCCTGTTCTTATCCCAAACGGTTCTGTAAGCTGTCCTTCGTGAAGAACTCTGCATGTCATGTCTTCATATGTTTTTTTTAATTAAATTAATGATCTTGAGGGGAACTCCATAATGCCTCATCAATTTCCAAAGTGATTCTCTGTCTACACTGTCAAATGCCTTTTCGTAGTCCACAAATCCGGTGTATAGTGGTGAATTCCATTCCAGATTTTGTTCAACTAATGTTCTCAAAGTGGCTATCTGGTCTGTATATGATCTGTTTTGTCGAAAACCTGCTTGTTCATCTCTCAGTTTCTTGTCTATGGACTCTTTTAATCTCTCAAGGATAATCCTGTTTAATACTTTTCTTGGCACTGATAGTAACATTATTCCTCTATAATTTGTGCACTCTTGTAAATTTCCCTTCTTAGGCAACTTAACCAGATATCCTTCCTTCCATTCTGCTGGTATCTCTTCCCTTTCCAAGACTTTACCAAGTAATTTATATAACATCTCTGTAGCAGTGTCGATATCTGCTTTGATGGCCTCTGCTGGAATGCCATCAGGTCCAGACGCTTTTCCATCTCTTAGAAGCTTTATGCTTTCTTTATTTCTACCTTCGTTGGTCTTTCACCGTTAATTTGTAGCTCTTCTTCTGCTGGCTGGATGTCCGGGGGGTTTTGTGGAGCTGGTCTATTGAGAAGGTCCTCAAAATATTATGTCCACCTCTTCATTTGCTCTTGTATATTGTTGAGCAGTTTTCCATTCTTGTCTTTTATGAGGCAACTTGTTTGCTTGTATTTCCCTGTTAGCTTCTTTGTGCTGCTATATAGTTCTCTCATATTTCCTTTGGCTGCAGCATCTTCTGCCTCTCTTGCCAACTCCTCAATATACTTCCTCTTGTCTCTTTTGATACTTCTTTTTACTTCTTTGTTTGCTTCTGTGTACACTTCTTGAGCCTTGGCTTTGGAACTTTTGGTTTTGCTTGTGTTTAAATCTGCTTTCTTGTTTTTTCTGTCTTTTATCTTATTGATGGTTTCTGTTGTTATCCATGCTTTTTGTTGTCGTTCCCTTTTCCCCAGTATTTCTTCACATGTCTCATTCCATACAGTTTTGATTTGCTGCCAATAGTCCTCTGTATTCTCTACATCTTCCAGCTGTTGGAGTACTTGGAATTTGTTGGATATTGTGACCGCAAATTCGTCTCGTGTTTCTTGATTTCTTAGATGTCCTACATTAAATTGTTGTCTATAATTTTGCATTGTTGCATATCTCTTGAGTTTCATTTTTACTTTGGCTATCAGAAGGTGGTGATCTGATGCCACATCTGCTCCTCTATATACCTTTACATCCTGCAATGATGATCTAAACTTCTTGTTTATGCATATATGATCAATCTGATTTTCTGTTCTATGGTCTAGTGATATCCATGTTGCCTTGTGTATTCTCTTATGTGGAAACATGCTTCCTCCTATAAGCCAGTTGATTTGAAGCACAGAAGTTTGAGAATAGTTCCCCAATTTCATTCATTATTCCTTGCCCCTGTTTTCCCATGACTTCTTCAAAGCCGGGGTGATTGTACCTATCTTTGCATTCATGTCACCCATCAAAATTGTGATGTCTCTTCTTTTTACTTTTTCCATAATTTCCTGTAGTCTAGTATAAAATGCTTCTTTCACAGACTCTTCTTTGTCATTAGTTAGTGCATAACATTGGATGACATTTACATTTATTTTCTTTTTAGCAGTTTTAAAAGTAGCTGTTATTACTCTGGGTCCAACAGCTTCCCATTCAATGAGTGCTTTCTGTGCTTCTTTAGATAACATAAGAGCTACCCCTTCACTGCGGTGTGAACTTTCGTCTTCATGTCCTGAGGACAGCACCAATTCACCTGTGATGAGTTTCTTCTTGTCTACCCCCTTCCACTTTGTTTGTGAGTTATATTACTGTCATGTTTAATGCTATAAATATTCATAACTATTTGCAGGAAATCAGAGCTAGAGCTGTTACGTATAGATTATTGGTAATTGTATATCATGTATAGCTCCTCTGGGCTGATCTATTTTCGCACTGTTTCTGAAAGAAAGTGGTAAGTTGCGTGAGTAATCTATTAATGGTTTCCTTTGATTACCCGGATCTTTTCGAGTGGCCATCTTGTCCTCAGAGGAATTGAAGCAGCGACATCGGATATTTCAATTTTAGGGTCGTATCCTTTTTAAGTTCATTTTTATGCAGCTAGCTTACTTAGTTCTCACTTTCTTTATCTTCTGGGTTTTTGTTTGTTGTTAGTTTGTTCATGACACAGGCCTTGTAGTATAGAACCGGCTCTTGGGCGACGTGAGGATGTGGCCGCACAGGTGCCGTCCTCAGGGGGAGCCGAATACTAAATAAAATAAAGTGTGATTGAACTTCTTAGTATAAAATTAACACTCATAAGATAAATAAATACACGGCACCGGAGGGGCGGGGGGGGGGAGGGAGTGGGTGGCCAGTCAAACGAGACTTTGCACCATCTTGAAATATCCCTATGGCCTGTTATGAAAACTTTGGCATTTCCTTTGCTCGTTTCCTAGAATAAACGAATTACCTACATTTGTTTTCGGCGTTTCTTACGTCGAGAGAGCTTCTAATACTGTTTATTACGGGGGAACACAACATATAATGGCCAAAATGACCAATTAAGAATGACCAAAGAGGACCTAATTCAAGAATCGACCAATAAAAACGCATGACACAGTTTGATCAAGAAAAAGCAAGCATCATTATTCATGCCAATTTACTGGCCAGTTCCAGTTTTGAGAGTACGTTCTCCGGGAAACAACGATCGCGTTCAACACCTTACGTAACACAAATGCCGGTGAACGTGATACATCCACCAATCAAATATTTCCCGCGGACACTAAACATTATGTTTCTGATTTGCGCAAACCTGAGACCAAGTTGTAAGGTAGAGGAAGAATTTATGCCTAGGATTAACACATTGGAAACGGTAGTTAATGAATACCGAAATAGTAGCAGCTCAAATAAGCGGAACCTAACAGTTTGCTGCAGATTCGCAAGGTCATTTCAGTACGTAGATCATCATCATTGTTATTCCTTTTCAATACCATGTGGAGCACACACCACTTACAAATATACCGTAGGCCTTTATATTCCGTGATATCGTTAAAGGTCTTTCCTGAATAGAATAGTTTACTGCAGATTGTAAAAGTCATTTTGGTACATATATAAATCATTTTCACAGATTGCCTCCCCTGCTTTGCAGTAGTGGTCCAACGGTGACCAAAACTCAAGAGTATCTATTATTGGCGTCCAAGGTATCTACCTGCGCGCAAGATTACTCTTGGCAGAAATGTAGGCAGAAGATTAATGACACTTCTTCCTTAAGGGAGCTTCACAAGATATTTCCAGAAGTCACGAACAATGTTGCATTGGGCTGAGCAATTGTTAACGCATTATATCTGGTCCGCCGCCTTTTGTTAAGGATTTAAGCAATGGTTTAGCCCGTTCAAGCCCCCAGTTGGTGTAATCCAACGAAATCCCTTGTATAAGGTATAGCTCTGTTTAGAGGTATATATATATATATAAGAATCTGGCTCATACGTTTGCGTTCATACCTATAAAAAAACTGAATCGACTATGATTGTTTAGTTTTAAAACAACAGATAACAAATTTAATAATCAGTTAGTATTAACAGTTTAAAATAAATAAAACACTGGTGATTTTATTTTGGAATGAAATTTTCTCTTCACTGAGATTTAGGGTGAGGATATATCGAAAGTCCTTTTTGCTGGTGCCTTTTCACAAGCACTTAACCTTTATAAGAGAGTCCTGCAGCTGTGGTTCATCAATTATGTGCTGACGAAAGCCTTCTCCACACTCTTTTCCACTGTAGGCAATTAGGGTGGATGCTTTTCTCTCACACTAGCGGCGTTAGTACCACAAATCGTCTGATGGCTTGTAACCACGAACTTTAGACAAATAGAAAGAAACAAATGCCTGCTAAGTACATTTGTTCGCCGCAAACTAACAGGCCCATCGTCATGCGCTCCACCCACCAATGTTAACCTCTCAGAAGAATTAAATTCCCGAGTACACAGTGTAACTCAGGGAATATGATGAAAATTCCCCAATATCTTTCTGGGTATTAACTAGGAAATTGCGTCTGGAGTGGTGAATAATGATTTGCCTGAATTACAATTAAAAAGGTACATAAATCTCACAAGATAATATGTTACACCTTATGCACATGTGAGGTAATCATCACTCATTACTCATCACTACTCCCGTCGGAGTCTGGGGTCGCTCTGCTGTCGAGTTTCCCGCACGACTAGTCAGAAAGAATCACCAGCTCTTGCATTAGTGGTTCATGCATATACTATTTTCATTTGTTGAGGTTGCCAGCCTTTTATATAGCCACTTAGCAAGAAATCTGTAGAATTTACATTAGTAAATACATTGTTTACCCTTACCCCAAAATTTTGGGAATACACAATCTCCTTGCACAGATTTAGACTGGACACAGCTCTGTATTAGTGTCGCGAGAGGGAAGTATTATTTTAAATGAAAGATATCCTGTACACAAAGTTGTATCAGGTAATACCAGGATAGTGCCAGATAAGAGACTGGTCTTATAAGAAATACCCCCTTTCTCTGAAAAGAGTAAGGGTGTATAGACATCAAAGGTAAGATCACGCTGTATAAGTTCCTAGGTATGATGATAGTGTATTATCCTAGGTTCTTAAATGCTCCTCTCAAGATCCTCCTCTGTTTATAGTGTTAGGCTCTGCTAGGGGTATTAAACTAAACTATTAACTAACAAGAACTGTAACTTAACTTAAATAATCCAAGTAAGTCTGTTGGTAAAATTTACAATTTATTTTGTACAAGTTTTTTTTTCTTTGTGAAAATGTTTCACTGAACTCAAAATTGATTACAACATAAAATTAATAAAATCATTTGTTAACTATTCACAACTAACTACAGTCTGTAAATTTATAAGTATAGTTTTTCTTTCCTGGCTGAACTCAATCTTATTGTAGACTGACTTTATTTTAGGATCAATAATAGTTCTTCACAGTTACTGAATTACAGTCAATCACTGACTATGAATTTGCCTATCTAGATGCACTGACTTGTAGCAAATGTAATTTTTGATGGGGAGGTTAAGATGTTATACCTAACAAGAAAGATAGTTGTGTCTGTGTTAACTGTGTGAGGTCAAGCACATGTAGGTCCCTGACTATAAAGGAATGATGATGATGATGATGATATATTGATCGGGGAACCTAACGTTACCTCCCTAGATCTCACACAGTCCGTATTTTGATTCTAGTGGCTGGTGTATGATGTATCTAGTGTCTAGGGGTGAAATGAAGATGATGGTACATCTTCACAATACACTTTAACTCACTATAATAAAATGAATAAGACAGTGGTTAAAGTTTTCTTTTAAAATTTGAATGTTTTTTTTTAACAATTTAATCTGCCTGTCCCGCCAACTTCTTTTGGACAGGTCTTTGAAAATGAGGAAATATATTTACATATAATGTTTAACTAAAATATGGACTCTTTGTCCTATGAATATATGTTAATATAAAGTTCCTGTAGGTGTATTCACAGATTCAAACTTTAATAGTTGTTAGTGATTGTCATATGTTATGAGGAGCTGTTGTTTACATCAAGCCCCATATAATTCAATGTTATTTTGATAGGAATTATTTTCTTAGGATGAAATGTCAGAGGTCCCAGCTGATAACATGTCCCCTGGGATTCTTCGTAGGTCGAATATAAGTCAGTATATCAATGTAGAGACAATGTCGATCAGCACCCACACGTAAGCTCCTTCAGGCTATCAGCTGACAGCTTAAACTTTTTAATGGAGACTTTACACCCACTCATCAGGTTTCCTGTCACCGGATGGTAACAGGAAATAAAAACTCTGCAATAAAAAGACACCCTGGCCTTTTCAACCTGATCCCATCTTCTTAACCCTAACTATACATGACGGTATGGGGTCAGCCTCTTGTGCATTCATGTGCATCAGCCCCTAATTTATGACTCACACCCTTCTGTGACCACACCACAGGTCCCTATAGCAGATACGCCACTGTACTTTTACATAGTTTGCTTCAATGCAATAATGTGGAGTAGCCACATCTCCTTATATATGATTTTCTTCTTTTCTTTTTCTTTTCTAACTTATAAATGCTGTAGGCATGTTGAAAAGTGTTCATAGAACACAGAGGCTTCCTAACATTCCAATACAAAATATTAATACAAAATCATAATAATATGCAACAGTCAAATACAGTTCAATGTGAGGACTCAATAATGTTTGCTTCCGGCATGTCCTTCACTTTTCCACAGCAGTATCTGACTTTTTCAGTTTTAATCAAGCATGTAAATACATAAAGCATTCTTACCACTAGTTCAAAGAAATATGTCACAAATAACGTTGACTGGCAAACAATATGGCCTCAGTTTTGCTCTGCCCCGTCCAGATAGTGAATTAGTATTTAATTTTACAAGCTATCACATCTGATCTCAACGTAAGTGTTAGAATTAAGTTTTCTAGTCAAATGGCCAAGAGACCACTATGCCTTTTGCCAATATCTATTAGAGCCGACCAATGAAAGAAGGCACTACTACAACTTTTTAAATTTTGTTTGAAAAAAACAAAACAATTCCAAACAAACTATGTGCCTCTTAGTCCATTGGTCAGTCTGCGTTAGTTATGCCCAATAGAAAAAGATGTTTCGTTTTTAGTTACATTTTTCCTATCTCTCCCCTTTCACTCCTATACCAACTAATAGAATTTGAATTACTACAATGCCTCTTTTTTTTAAACTAGCGTCCCCACTAACGTTATGTATAACGAGCAAGAACAACAGTCTGTCTGGTCAAGCGTCCGTAGACATTTAGTATTTTCTCAATAACTTGGCTAATACTTGGACTACCATATTTTTAAAAACATATTTTTGCTCAGGGACTCTAAGCTATACTACCATATGATTTTTATGGTCAGTTTCAGTATGGTTTAGATGTTCAATTTTGTCACTGTCAATCGTCAAATATAAATTTTACACAAGTCGGCCATCTTCCGACTATTCAAATGAACCAACTAGTTTGAGTGACGTCAGAATACTACCGCTAGGAGGAAATAAAATTTTGTTTGTGTGTTTACCTCTGCTGGCTTTGCCCACAGCGTGTATATATTAAAGAGACCGCGTGCAGAACGAAGAGGGGTTTTTCAAAACTTTGGTAGTGTTTTGCGTTAATATTTACAATCGCCTCGTTCTTACTAATGTGAAATGTCCGAATTATTACAAATGTTAGTGTTAAAGTTAACATATTACGTTAATTCAAATGCCAGTCTGGCCTCACAGTTGGCAAGTTGTTAATTACAAGCTTTTCCCCCGTTTCGTGCAGCAGATCGGCGAGATGTTAAAAGGTTTTTTCTTTTTCTACGTTTTCGAAACCGAAACTAAAGCGTGTTAGATTTTTACGGCGGGTCATTTCTTAGCATTCCCACTGCACAAAAGGCATCGCCCTACTGGTGATGAAGATGAAACCCGTCAGACACCTGAGGGCTGGTGTATTTATTCATCATAGGACTAAAATCTTACTGAAATAAGCGATTATTTCACAGATTTTACTACATGACTTGTCATCATTTTGTTTTAGTTTCTTTATTTGTGGTAATTCTGTTGTACACTGGACAGTAGCCTTGTATGGCTACTTATCTTCACTTCTTGTTTTAGCGTCTGGCACAATACTGTTCTGGATAGAAACTTCACATGAGATTCTTCCAGGCATTAGATACTGGATACCAGCTCAGCAGAAGTGAACAAGTGGTAATCTTCAGACTTCGCACTGGTCATAACAGATTGAGATACCATCTGTTCAACAAATTAAAGATAGGAACTACGGATGAGTGTGACTGTGGCACTGGTAAAATGACTGCCGAACACCTGCTTCAGAGGTGCCCAACATATGAGGAGCGGAGAGGACGCATATGGCCATCACCAGTACCATTCCTTGAGAAGATCTACGGAGATATCAACAGCCTCAGGCTGACCACCGCTTTCTTTGAACTTATTCAAGTTGACATCTGAGGGTGAACGAAGAAGAAGAAGAAGATACTGGATGGCTGTCCCTCTAGACAAAAGGGCGCTTGCACCACTGTCTCCTTCAGTTTTGGCTGGCTCTTTAAAGGTGTACTTTTATTACAGGATGTTACCTGAAATACAATTAGTTATCCACTGTATTGTCTATCTCTCTATCACAGATGTAGGGGATGAGAGACAGTTTCAGACAGTGTGCAGGTAGACGCACAGGGCATAATAAATCAGTAATAACACAATCCAGTTCACTGTGAATATAATCTTTCTCCAATTCCTTGGTTACAGCTACCTGTCCATGATTCGCCTCTATACAGTTATTAGGTCTTGTGGAAATTACTATGTAATATCTTATACACTACAGTAATGCAATTCCTTTCATCCTTTCCTTCGTTCTTGGTGTGTGTTCCATTCCTTCAAGAAATAATTCTTTAAATGCTTTTCTAAAACTATGAACACACTTTCCGCTTCCATTCTCAATTTATCAGAATGTACACATGCTTGGTTTGCCTCGAATAATTACACAGTGGTTTATAACACAGTTACACACTTCTTAACGCACAATTTGATTAATTAATTAGAAATATATATATATTTATACATTCTTTCTTACCCTCAAGTACATACAATCGAGCTGTTAATGGTCATGCAGTCTGCTCTCAGATGCCGAAGGCAAAGGAAATCTCACTGACAGACTGGCTCTCTTACTGTAGTTTTGAAATTATTATGGCTTGCTTTCTCAAGAGGGCAAGTCCTTAAATAGGTCACGGCCGACCATCTCGGAGAACAGTAAGCTTGAAGTGTGTTTGCGTTCCAAAATGCAGGCATAATTTTGTTGATGTGTGCATGTATGGAAAACCAGTAATCTTAATATCTTCCTTATTCCTGGATCGATTTCCTTCATCTTAGGCTTAAAGTACGCCCTGGATTACTCTTTATCTTTCTAGACAATTGTCTTTTCCTTTCATACGTCCATCGTTTCATAGGTACAGCCTAAACAGCAAAATGTTTGACTTGCCTGATGTCTCGATGCATTCCACTCGAAATTTCTCCATTAGTATAATACTTTTCGTGGAAGTCTTTACACCTACTTATAAAGGAACATTCCTGTTATTAAATTACTGACCTCTTCAATGCGGTACTTTGCTCATAGTCCTATAATTTAATTCCATACCCAACTGGGTTACACAGATTTGAGACTGGCCATGTTGAATGCCTAATTCGTTTGTAAACAACATGAATAAGGATGCCGTTTCATTGGTCCGTCAAGCATACACTGTTATAAAGTTTGGCGAACCGTTGTGGTATGAATGACGTGTTGTGAATCAGAAATCACGACAATTAGAAATTTCGAAATCACTTAGGTCTGGAAATTAGAATTAATTCCTCCGGCGGCGGGTGTTCTGCAAAATCCTTGGCCTGGGAAAACTTTTGTTTAATTCCTCTATGACTTGTGATCAAATTCCTAAGTTTCCAGTCTTGTATTAAAAATGCGGGTTTACCTGTGAATTCCAAAGTTGCCCAGTACTCGATCTGTTACTAATAGTTGCGGAATTTCTACGTCCAATGTCTCCTTTTTCTTTCTGGCTTTTAGGAGTCGCTGATATGACATGTGCGCTGCAGTTTCTGTGTGATCTATGTCTGTATTTTCATCACACTATATTCTCAGTTCTTAGTGCAAATCACAGATTGAAATTCCGACTAGTGTGCCAATGAAATACATTGTATATTCCAGCTCCTCACAATGAACCAATCCAATCGAATCTCATTCAGCTCTACGTGGGTAGGGCGTTTTTTTTCAAATTCACAAAAAACCTTCACGTGTTTCAAAATATTAAATTTAATATCCACGCGTGACCTCTTCAGTGATGTCATATCGTTGCGTAAGACTTCCGGCTGCACCTATCTGCCTCTCACCATATTGTGACCATGTGTTCCTGGCGTAACGTCTACAAATCTTGAGTTTCCAGACATATTATCTGAGATAATTACACACAGGGATGGTCTAAGCGGAAACAAATTACGCATTACCACCTGTGTTTCGCTAGACGGATCTCTGTCAGATTAGCCACACAAAATGGGTTCTATTCATAGACCGTGCACAGTGCAAGCTTGAATAAACAGGCACAATCGCTTTGAAAAGATGGTCAGCCTGACGTGATAAAATATTATCGCTGCCCGGGTCAATAAACCTGGCGTAATACAAACAGTCCAGGAGTGAAGTGTTAGAGACTTAACTATACTGATCCAACGTAGAGAGCAAAAATGAATGACAAGGCAAATATTTTGCCAAATAAAACCATGATCGGTGAGAGAGAAATGAAGAAAAAGAAGTGATACTGCCAGAGTGGATTAAAGAGTGAGAGAGCGCACAAAAGTAGACGCACAAAGTAAGACGTATCGTCACACACAACATCATTATCCTTACCAGTCAGCTTACCTTTCCAGAGCAAGCCTTTACTAAATACACCACAAGACTTTCTCTCCTGTGCCATCCATTCAAGTTCTTTGTATGTCCTCTTTATCACTTTAATGTCTTCACTTCTCTTCTTCACACGTTGTTTGATTTCCCCTTTGTTTCTCTTACCCTAGGAGTCGGAGTGGCTAAAAGTTAGGGCGTCCGCCTTTAATTATAAAGGTACCGGATTCGCTACTAGTACAAGGAATATAACTGACGGACATTGTTTCAGAACCAATGGTTCCAAATTATGTCGTACTCCCACTGCGAAAAATAGGAGGTCCCATGTGCAAGTTACGTACGTTAAAAATCCATCGCAGCTGGAAATCGTAAAGAGTAGGCCATACGGACGCGGCCCTGGCCAAAAAAAAAAAAAAAACTAGGAAACCTACCAACCAAGTTATCTCACAAATTAAAACTGAGAATCATAAAGTGTTATACATATTCTGCATTTCTGTATGGTGCAGAAACATGGACGATGAATAAGCATTTGGAAGAAAGAATTGAGGCTCTTTAAATGTGGATATATAGAAGAATGGGGCGTATCTCATGGAAAGAGTTGAAAACAAATAAGGAGGTCCTAGAAAATCTAGGTATGAAAAGAGAACTAATGAGGGAGGTCAAAGTTCGGCAGCTAAAATACTTTGGCCACATAAAAAGGCATAACACCTTGCAGAAGACCATAACAGAAGGGAGAGTTGAAGGCAAACGTGCAAGGGAAGACAGCGCTATAAGTGGGAAGATAACATCAAGAGACGGACAGGAAAGAGTCTATCAGAGTGCACCACCAAGACAAGAGACAAAAGACGGAGATCCATTACAGCCAACCTTCGTTGTGGAGATGGCAACTGATGATGATGATGACTCAAATGTGAAGTCAGTCCTATTGTATGGCTCTGAGACATGGAGAACAACAAAGACAACAACCAAAAAGCTACAGACTTTCATTAATGGGTGCTTGTGTAGAATAGAGGGATTAAAATGGTATGACAAGGTTACCAACGTGGAACTGATGACAAGAACTAGACAAGTGCCAGTGGAACAAGAGATGAGAAGAAGACGATGGCGATGGATAGGACACACCCTGAGGAAACCTGTTGATAGCATTACAAGGCAGTCCTTGTTCTAGAACCCCCAGGGCAAGAGAGGCAGAGGTAGACCAAGAAGCACATGGAGAAGAGAGCTGGAAACAGATGAAAATGATAAGGAGAACGTGGAAAGAACTTGAGATGATGGCACGTGACAGGAAGACTTGGCATGTGTTTATTGAAGGCCTATGCTCCTTTGGGAGTGGAAGGTTATGAATGAATGAACGATCCTTGAAACCAAATCAAACCAAACCCTATGGATGCCGGACACGGACTGCCTTGTAATGCTATCAATTAGTTTTCTCAATCTGTGCTAACGCCATCATGTTCTTCATACATCTTGTTCCAGTGACACTTGTCTGGTTCCTGTCATCAGTTCACCATTAATGATCTAGTCATACCATTTCAATCCTTCTATTATGTACAAGCACCCATTTATGAAAAATACTGAGGCAATAATATATGTTTGAGCGAGGGCTGAACGATGGGCTCGCATAGTATGCATATTTTATTCCTTGAAAAATGATTATTATATTATTGTCGTGGGAAGAGAAAAAGGAGGGAAAAAAACATTTAACGATTGGTAAATTCAACCAGAAATAGAGGAACATTTTTTTTGGATAAACTGATCTTGTGACGTGGCACGAAAACAAAAACTGAAATGAGTTAATACAGCATCATCATCGTCATGTGACGTATTCTTTCCAGAACGTTGTCTCCATTACAGCTGCTCTGAACGCATCACGATTCTGGGCAAGTCGACCTGCATCAGCCAAAGACAAGTTCAGACTCTCTGTGATGTCCTGGGTCCACCATCGTCTAGGTCGACCCCTTCCCCTTTTTCCAGGGACCATGCCTTCCATCACTGTTTTTTCCAGACTATTATGTCTTTTTATATGACCGAAAAATTTCAGCTTCCTTATTGCGATGGTATTTAGGAGCCAATGTTCCTGTACGTTTAGTGAGTGCAGTACTTCTCTGTTGGTCTTTTTTTCTGTCCAGGGTATTCTCAACATCCTTCTGTAGCATTTCATTTCAAATGATGTAATCTTTTTTGCAACTGTTTTATTGAGTGTCCAAGTCTCGCAGCCGTATGTTGCTACTGGGAATATACATGCTCTGATCAGTTGTAACTTTGTTTCTTTAATACAGCATAGACCTATGAAAAGGAGAGACATGATCGCCAAGGCCTTTAAAAATCGATGAAAGATTCAATATTATTTAATGTCTTTGCTTTTATTATTATTATTATTACTGTTATCATATGATTTTATTATGATAATTTTTTTTCACATATCATTGTTAGTATTATTCCTGTTTGTCATAAATGTCAAATAGTCAGATGTTCAATATGGTTGGTTATGACCCGTGTAGCCTCACGGGGTCTCTGGAGAGGCAAACACAGAATAGGAATACTGCACACTCAGGCATGTCGTAGTAGGCGAAGAATAGGACGTTTTACATGAGGTTAGTACAACAAATTACTAAAGAACTACCGCTGCAAGGGGAAGTATTTGCTTGGTGCAAGCTACCCGCAAGGAGACTAGCAGCAGGTCTATCTCCATGACCTTTAAGTAGCGACAAGTACAATAATGATGATGATGGTTTTTTTTATGTAGCTAACTCAACTGGACAGGGAGAGAAAGAAGGAAGAGGCAAACAAAAAAGGAGAGAAAGAAATGGACGAAAAACATTCTTACCTGACGCAGCCAAACACTCAATGTTAAAATTTGGTTTTTCTCATCCTGAAACAAAAACATAAATAAAGAGACCTTTGATTGTCATAATTACAGAGTGAATGTGACTAGATGATATAATAGAATCTACTTTTATTACCATGGATAATTCCTCATATTAAAATAATATATTATTAGGCTTATGGACCGCGCAGACAAAACTGTAGCTGCTCCTCAGACAAAACTGTAGGAATAGCGCGCATTGAAACATTCACGTGCCTTTGTAGGGACGGTTTCTGTGGCATCATCATCCTTTTGTGTGGTCGTCCCCCCATGTGGCCGCCACGGCAGCCGGTCCTTCCTATAGGAAGCCTGCACCAAGCACACATACACTCTTGCATCTGTGGTTTCTGTGACAAGTTATATTACATAATGATGTTGCCAGCCCTATGCATAACCTCATATTAGCCGCATAATTCGACATGCCTGAGAATGTGGTGGTCATATGCTTTCTTTGTCTGTTCGGAGATCCTGGTTATTATCACTATAAATATTATTAGTATCGTGAAGGACCATGTCGATCATATTTTCTACATATTTAAAAGCCCTTGTTGTTGCCAGATTGTTCCGTATCTTTCCTGTTTGTCATCCTCTTTCTTCTTTTCCATCAGTTTTCAATGTTGTTACAACTATGTTTTAAACTTTCACTTCCCCAAAGGCACTTAGTAATAATCCGTACCCCTGTCTGATCACACATGAAATATTCCGTACCCCTGTCTTATCCCACATGAAATATTCCGTACCCCCTGTCTGATCACACATGAAATATTCCGTACCCCTGTCTGATCATACAGGAAATATTCCGTACCCCTGTCTGATCCTACATGAAATATTCCGTACCCCTGTCTGATCATACATGAAATATTCCGTACCTCTGTCTGATCATACATGAAATATTCCGTACCCCTGTCTGATCATACATGAAATATCCCGTACCCCTGTCTGATCATACATGAAATATTCTATACCCATGTCTGATCATACATGAAATATTCCGTACCCCTGTCTGATCATACATGAAATATTCCGTACCCCTGTCTGATCATACATGAAATATTCCGTACCCCTGTGTGATCATACATGAAATATTCCGTACCCCTGTCTGATCATACATGAAATATTCCGTACCCCTGTCTGATCACACATGAAATATTCCGTAACCCTGTCTGATCATACATGTAATATTCCGTACCCCTGTCTGATCATACATGAAATATTCCGCACCCCTGTCTGATCATACATGAAATATTCCGTACCCCTGTCTAATCATACATGAAATATTCCGCACCCCTGTCTGATCATACATGAAATATTCCGTACCCCTGTCTGATCACACATGAAATATTCCGTACCCCTGTCTGATCACACATGAAATATTCCGTACCCCTGTCTGATCACACATGAAATATTCCGTACCCCTGTCTGATCACACATGAAATATTCCGTACCCCTGTCTGATCACACATGAAATATTCCGTACCCCTGTCTGATCACACATGAAATATTCCGTACCCCTGTCTGATCACACATGAAATATTCCGTACCCCTGTCTGATCACACATGAAATATTCCGTACCCCTGTCTGATCACACATGAAATATTCCGTACCCCTGTCTGATCACACATGAAATATTTCGTACCCCATTCTGATCACACATGAAATATTCCGTACCCTTGTCTGATCATACATGAAATATTCCGTACCCCTGTCTGATCATACATGAAATATTCCGTACCCCTGTCTGATCATACATGAAATATTCCGTACCCCTGTCTGATCATACATGAAATATTCCGTACCCCTGTCTGATCATACATGAAATATTCCGTACCCCTGTCTAATCACACATGAAATATTCCGTACCCCTGTCTGATCACACATGAAATATTCCGTACCCCTGTCTGATCACACATGAAATATTCCGTACCCCTGTCTGATCATACATGAAATATTCCGTACCCCTGTCTGATCACACATGAAATATTCCGTACCCCTGTCTGATCATACATGAAATATTCCGTACCCCTGTCTGATCACACATGAAATATTCCGTACCCCTGTCTGATCACACATGAAATATTCCGTACCCCTGTCTGATCACACATGAAATATTCCGTACCCCTGTCTGATCACACATGAAATATTCCGTACCCCTGTCTGATCACACATGAAATATTCCGTACCCCTGTCTGATCACACATGAAATATTCCGTACCCCTGTCTGATCACACATGAAATATTCCGTACCCCTGTCTGATCACACATGAAATATTCCGTACCCCTGTCTGATCACACATGAAATATTCCGTACCCCTGTCTGATCACACATGAAATATTCCGTACCCCTGTCTGATCACACATGAAATATTCCGTACCCCTGTCTGATCACACATGAAATATTCCGTACCCCTGTCTGATTATACATGAAATATTCCGTACCCCTGTCTGATCACACATGAAATATTCCGTACCCCTGTCTGATCACACATGAAATATTCCGTACCCCTGTCTTATCATACATGAAATATTCCGTACCCCTGTCTGATCATACATGAAATATTCCGTACCCCTGTCTGATCACACATGAAATATTCCGTACCCCTGTCTGATCACACATGAAATATTCCGTACCCCTGTCTGATCACACATGAAATATTCCGTACCCCTGTCTGATCACACATGAAATATTCCGTACCCCTGTCTGATCACACATGAAATATTCCGTACCCCTGTCTGATCATACATGAAATATTCCGTACCCCTGTCTGATCACACATGAAATATTCCATACCCCTGTCTGATCACACATGAAATATTCCGTACCCCTGTCTGATCACACATGAAATATTCCGTACCCCTGTCTGATCACACATAAATATTCCGTACCCCTGTCTGATCACACATGAAATATTCCGTACCCCTGTCTGATCACACATGAAATATTCCGTACCCCTGTCTGATCACACATGAAATATTCCGTACCCCTGTCTGATCACACATGAAATATTCCGTACCCCTGTCTGATCACACATGAAATATTCCGTACCCCTGTCTGATCACACATGAAATATTCCGTACCCCTGTCTGATCACACATGAAATATTCCGTACCCCTGTCTGATCACACATGAAATATTCCGTACCCCTGTCTGATCACACATGAAATATTCCGTACCCCTGTCTGATCACACATGAAATATTCCGTACCCCTGTCTGATCACACATGAAATATTCCGTACCCCTGTCTGATCACACATGAAATATTCCGTACCCCTGTCTGATCACACATGAAATATTCCGTACCCCTGTCTGATCACACATGAAATATTCCGTACCCCTGTCTGATCACACATGAAATATTCCGTACCCCTGTCTGATCATACATGAAATATTCCATACCCCTGTCTGATCACACATGAAATATTCCGTACCCCTGTCTGATCACACATGAAATATTCCGTACCCCTGTCTGATCACACATGAAATATTCCGTACCCCTGTCTGATCACACATGAAATATTCCGTACCCATGTCTGATCACACATGAATTATTCCGTACCCCTGTCTGATCACACATGAAATATTCCGTACCCCTGTCTGATCACACATGAAATATTCCGTACCGCTGTCTGATCACACATGAAATATTCCGTACCCCTGTCTGATCATATATGAAATATTCCGTACCCCTGTCTGATCACACATGAAATATTCCGTACCCCTGTCTGATCACACATGAAATATTCCGTACCCCTGTCTGATCACACATGAAATATTCCGTACCCCTGTCTGATCACACATGAAATATTCCGTACCCATGTCTGATCACACATGAATTATTCCGTACCCCTGTCTGATCACACATGAAATATTCCGTACCCCTGTCTGATCATACATGAAATATTCCGTACCGCTGTCTGATCACACATGAAATATTCCGTACCCCTGTCTGATCATATATGAAATATTCCGTACCCCTGTCTGATCACACATGAAATATTCCGTACCCCTGTCTGATCACACATGAAATATTCCGTACCCCTGTCTGATCACACATGAAATATTCCGTACCCCTGTCTGATCACACATGAAATATTCCGTACCCCTGTCTGATCACACATGAAATATTCCGTACCCATGTCTGATCACACATGAAATATTCCGTACTCCTGTCTGATCACACATGAAATATTCCGTACCCCTGTCTGATCATACATGAAATATTCCGTACCCCTGTCTGATCACACATGAAATATTCCGTACCCCTGTCTGATCACACATGAAATATCCCGTACCCCTGTCTGATCACACATGAAATATTCCGTACCCCTGTCTGATCACACATGAAATATTCCGTACCCCTGTCTGATCATACATGAAATATTCCGTTCCCCTGTCTGATCATACATGAAATATTCCATACCCCTGTCTGATCACACATGAAATATTCCGTACCCCTGTCTGATCACACATGAAATATTCCGTACCCCTGTCTGATCACACATGAAATATTCCGTACCCCTGTCTGATCACACATGAAATATTCCGTACCCCTGTCTGATCACACATGAAATATTCCGTACCCCTGTCTGATCACACATGAAATATTCCGTACCCCTGTCTGATCACACATGAAATATTCCGTACCCCTGTCTGATCATACATGAAATATTCCGTACCCCTGTCTGATCACACATGAAATATTCCGTACCCCTGTCTGATCATACATGAAATATTCCGTACCCCTGTCTGATCACACATGAAATATTCCGTACCCCTGTCTGATCACACATGAAATATTCCGTACCCCTGTCTGATCATACATGAAATGAAACACTCACAAGCTCTGTTTTGCACAGATTTATGTTCTTTGAAATACAAGAACGAGCATCACAAGAAAGTAGTCATCAACAAACATTTCTGCATCTCTTCTGATCTCTAAGTTTACGAAGAAGAAGATCAATGGCGAACACAAGGAAAGATTATGACAAAATCGTCTTTGCTCCATTTCTGCCATTTAAAAAAAAAAACGCATATTGCTTAAATTTCCAATTATTTTTTTTTATATTTCCATGCAGTTTGCACTTATTTTTAGTTTTATTTTTGTTTTACTTATACTCCCAGATTCCCCACGTTTACATGCAACTTCTTTGTTTTCTTTCAGAGGCTTAGAAAACAAAACTCAGTGATAAAATATGTACAAGAAAGAAGGCAGTCAATCAAATTTCTGTTACAACATCAACAGAGAAGAAAGAACATTAAAAATTCAGTCTGGAAACTGACATTTATATCTAGTCTTTTTTATCAGGAAAATATAAATTTTCGTTATACATTTCCCCTCCAAATCTGACCAAAACATCCAACAGACTGGCAGACACACCCACAGTACGTTCTCCCATCAAATGTGATGACACCACTTTCAGCCATGACCTTCTCCAGATACCAAGATTAACTGCGGCAACCTCCAACTGTAAATCACAGCCGAGCTCAGGATACTTCCAGCTATCAAGTTTTGGCACCGAGACGGGAACAAACTGGAATATTATGCCGAGTTTTACTGGTTCCCTTCTACTTCATGGCGGGGACCAGTCCCTGGAGAAAAATGGAACTGCCGAAATGTGAAGAGCGGTAAAGAAGGCTGTGAAGAAACCGGGCGAGAGGCCACAATTTGGAAGCGATTGCTCTTTTCACATCCAGGACGTGTTGTGGAACAGTGAAATCTCGTTACTTTTCATTAGCGACTTGGGCGCCGGCCTCTTAGCCCAACCTGACATAAAAGGAATACTTGTGTGTTACCCAGAAAGCGTATAAAAGAGCCATTGAGAAACAAGTGTCCCCGCAGACGCCTGCCGGAGGTAAAAGCCTAGACGCAATTATTTGGAAATCTGTTAAATTTGTTATTTCAAGACGTTTCAGATGATACAGGCTGCAAAATCTGGGAATCTTGTTAATGGTTCACTGTCGGCTTAGTGGGCTGAATCTTGGAATAATTCAATCGGAAATGTCTTGAAGTTCACGTCATGAAGACTCTCCCTACACAGAAAAGTCTGACAAGAAGGCTGAGACACAAAGAACCACTCCTACTTTACATGCATGAGTGTTTTAGTTACCTGTCCAATATACCAACTGAACTTATGAGCGAAATTCCAGAATATTCCCCTGGTGTTAGGTGTTAACACGTAGCATGTTTGAAAATAACCTATCGGTGAAGTCTCTCTGCCTCTCACTCTCTCTCCCTTTCTCTCTGCTTCTGGCGTGTTTTTCGTATGCACAGTTAGTTTGCAGGTTGTAGGATTTGTGCTTATTTGCGAAGATTTTTGTGTCTTTTTTTCTGTGTGTGTTTCTGCTTATAGTTATTAGGAACGTGCGAGAGCTAAGATGTCTTTATGCGTGTATGTAGAAAACAAGCATATACGTGTACGTCTGTCTGCACTAGTTTTGTAATATTTATTTTTGTTTGCTGTGTTGTGAGCATGTTGTCTTGCACACACACACACATACTCACACAAACACACATACACACACACACTCACTCACACACATACTCACTCACACACATACTCACACACATATACTCACACACACACATTTATACACGCTTTTGAATAACGAAAGAATATGACTTCTTGGAGAAGAAGGGCTGGCAATCTCATCATGTAAAACAAATGTCCACAAAAACTACTGCTACAGGAGACAAGGGTTCAGCTACAGAGGTGGCAGCATGATCTGTAAGGAGCACACAGAAAAAAATGATGAGGAAAAAAACATAAAAGAGCCGAGACTAGACACTGTAGTGACCATCAATGACTATCAATAATAGATAGTAACGGCCACGGACCGTGTTCATGTACACTCAATCGGAGTTATGAAAGAGACAACATAAAGACAACAAATGTGTATTTATGATATGAAGGATGCCCATTACACGCCCATTGAGACATATTGGGAATATGGTGTTAGGCCCATATTTTCTTGACCATACAGCACACTAGGGATGTTGTGGTTAGTATCACGCCGGCCGCCTTAACCTTCACAGAAGTTACTCTGGTATCACTAAATTCATGAGGCTTGGTCGACCCCGAAGCCGTTTGCGGTCTAAAAAAAAATTCCACCTCAACTGTGGATTGAACAAGAACCGCCAAGTTTGGATTCCAGTGCACTAACCACTTGTAGCCGCGTGCGAAGCACAGGCGATCTGGTAGATGACGAATATAAAGAGAACATAAAACGATAAAATAAGTAGCTTTAGTTAGGTTATGTTAAATAAAAGTATTAGGGAAGTTACTGAAAAGCAGAACAGATCACAATGACCAGCCAGTTGTATTAAACGACAAATTATCAAGGTCAATTAGATTTTAGTTGGAATAAAACTAAGAGGCGAGATGACCGCACGAAGAAAATAGATCACAAAGACACAACATGTGACAAAACTGATGAGTGGACAGTCCGTGGTACGTGACAGAAAGATTGCATAAGAAGCGGTTTTAAAATTATATAGGGAAAGTCCGTAACTAAGTTAGAAGACCAGATCACTATGACCAGACAAGTGAGTTGCATCAGCAGTGGTTCTCAAATTATATGAGGAAAGTTCCCAACTAAGTTTAACGTTAATCACTATAATAGGTTTACAATCATTCGCACGCACAAATAATAACATAAAGTTGTCAGCACGGTTTGACACGAGACAATGTCGGTCAGCAGGTAGAAAGTATGTTGGAACGATTGAAAAACAAGTAGGGGTATAAAAGGAGCAGATAGGGCAGACATCTGAGGCTCGAAGACAACCATGTAGAAGTAGACTGTAGAGGGACATCAAGACGGTAGTGCTACTCTTTCGGCCATAAGAACTTCAAAAGTCATAGATAGAAGCAAGTGCATTGAGATCTCTCCAAAAATCATAGATAGAAGCAAGAGTATTGAGATCTCTCCAAAAGTCATAGATAGAAGCAAGTGCATTGAGATCTCTCCAAAAGACTACCAGTCTCCAACAACCACGCACTACGTTTTTCGGTTCATGGTTTTTCCAAAATTAGAAGAGGTAGCGAATTTATGTACTCTGTGAAATTATACCAGCTCAAACAGAACGCTGAAACATATTTGAAAGTATAGAGAAACATTTATCTTCGTCAAATCCGAGAAACGTTAAAAATGGCTGTTACCAGAGTAATAGCCTAGACAAGATATGCTACCAGATAAATTGACACTTTAAGTTACCAGAGATTTCAAAGTAATGAGAACCGTTACAGTTGTATTTTAAAAAGTGATACAGAAACCCAACTATTCGTTGCTAGTAAATATGGTAATGTCAAATGGAAGAAGACCGACAAGACTGAATCACTCCTTAATAATCGTATGAGAAATGATTAGGAACTGTATGATGTTGCTGGATATGTGAACCATGTTGTATCAAAGCAAATCCATCAGAAATAGTGGCACGTTATGGGCCTATTCAGGTAAATAAAAAGCATTAGAAAACGTTTTCCTGTATCTTTTTGAAACCAATGCACGTAACTGTCGTGACGTCACACCTTTCCATGTTGTAAAGTCTACATCATCATAACCTGTATTGGTGTGCGTCCATTCATTTAAAACCAAAACTGGTCATCAGCAGGCAACTCAGGAGAACCTAGGAAATGAGGTTTCCAGCAGACTCAATCTCTTAAGACAAATAACAACTCAAGTTGACAACACCGTGTTAAAACTTCACCACTATACGACTCGTCAAGTAAAGACACATAACCTGATATAATCTAACATTGATACATTTTGAGAACCATCGTCAAAAGAAATTCTCTACTCTTTCATTGAGGAGAAAATACGTCGTCAACAGAAAGAATAATACCTGACAAACTAACAAACACACCGGATGGACTAATTGTCCCTTGTACTAAAACGAACTTTCAACAAACACTAACACACTAACGAACAGACAGATGAAACAACTAACAGTATTGCACGGACACACACTGCGCCGGGGCTCGGTATGTATTATATCAACAACATAATAAATCAGTGACTGTGTAATTCCCGGGAATCCCCGAGCAGATAAAGAAAAATTAAGACCACAGCTCCGTCAGACATGTCGTAAAATGCGACTAACATGAGGTTGTGATTTGGGCTGGCATTCTGATGCCGTAAAAACAAGTTGTAACAGAAACTATCATAGGAAGCGCACGTGAATACTTTGGTGCACTAATTGCCACAGAATCTTTTTACTAGTTGCAGCAAGGACATATGACGGCTTGGTGCAGGCTTCATGCAGGACCAACTACAATGGTGGCTCCATGCTCCCTAAGGAGAGGAAAGGAAAAATGATGATGATGATATAAAACAACTTGGCACTATAACAACATGTTCAGATAGTACAAGAACTCTGATTGTCAAATAGGTCAAAGATGAAAATAAAAATGTGGAAACAAAATAAGGCGGGAAATTTGGGACAGAGAAATGGCGATTTTCGTCATAATCCTTGCGTCTGCCATTGATCGCCGTCTTCATGATCTCTATCATAAGAGTCTGCATAAATATTGAGTTTTGGCAACTTTTTAATGGCCTTCTATGTTTGTTATATACACTAACTGAGCTGGGAAAAGGAAAATCTGGTGGGTTAAAAAAAAAAAAATTGAGATGTTGAGTTGGCCATATTCCTCAATACTTCTCTTTATGACCGGGAGGTAATATCGTCACTCGAATTGACTGGGTTCGAATCCTTATTTGCCTGTTACTTTTCTCACTTTTATTTTTATCTGGTGTGAACTTTACGACTTATTACCCCAGCGGTCATTTTGTGATGTCTTCTACAATAGGAAGCCAGGTATTCTTCAGTTTTTGAATGTCTAATATAAGATTTCTATTTACAGAAACATTATTTCATTCACCCATCAAGAATCTATCGACCTATCCACTACGTAGTTGTTTTCCTTGCACACAAATCGTGGTAACAGATAACGCCAGATATTTGGAAGTACGATTACATGTGTCCATAGTGAAAGTTCCACGGCTTGGCGAAAATGCCAAATCTGTATGACTTTATACTGTTGTCCCATGACTCGGCGAAAACGACAAAATCTATATGACAATTTAATGATGTCTCATGACTCGGCGAAAACGACAAAATCTATATGACAATTTAATATAGTGCCATGACTCAGCGAAAACGACACAATCTATATGACAATTTAATGTTGTCCCGTGACTCGGTTAAAACGACAAAATCTGTATGATAATTTAATGTTGTCTCATGACCCGGCGAAAAACACAAAATCTATAAGACAATTTAATGTTGTCCCATGACTCGGTTAAAACGACAAAATCTGTATGATAATTTAATGTTGTCCCATGACTCGGCGAAAATGACAAAATCTATATGACAATTTAATGTTGTCTCATCACTTGGCGAAAACGACAAAATCTTTATGACAATGAAGTCCCATGATTCTGTGAAAATGACAAAATCTATTTGACAGTTTAATGTAGTCCCATAACTCGGCGAAATCGACAAAATCTATATGACAATTGATTGTTGTCCCATGACTCTGCAAAAACGACAAAATCTATATGACAATGTAGTCCTATGACTCGGCAAAAACGACAAAATCATACGACAATGTAGTCCCATGACTCGGCAAAAACGACAAAATCTATATGACAATTTAATGCACATTGCGGACACGAGGAAAAAAAAAACGAGCACATTTTCTCAATTAAAAACCGTTACCAGTTTTATGTTCCATCTGAAACATCGGTTAAGATGATTCATCATCATCCCTACCCTTCAGCTTCCACAGGAGTATAGACGTTCAATACACGTCTTCCTGTCCTATGCCATCCGTTCAAGGTTTTTCTGTCATCTTTATTCATGTCATGTTTGTACCTAGTTCCCTTCTCCGTGACTTTTTCGGCCCCCCTGCCTCGTGTGGTTCTCGGGGGCCC
Source organism: Oreohelix idahoensis (assembly GCA_024509875.1). Classification (NCBI taxonomy): domain Eukaryota; kingdom Metazoa; phylum Mollusca; class Gastropoda; order Stylommatophora; family Oreohelicidae; genus Oreohelix; species Oreohelix idahoensis. The sequence goes on from JAMPIV010015129.1 coordinate 459,232, forward strand.
CTGGTCAGACAAAGACAAAATAAGCCTACTGCTACCTCAGGCTTGTCGTACAAGACGACTAATATTAATTTATCCATGGGGCTTTGTATTATCGAGGGCTGTAGAGTCGGAGTCGGGAATCGGAGTTGTGGAGTCGCTAGTTTTTCAGTGGAGTCGGTAAAAAATGTCCGGACTCCGAATTTATGCCATATAACTAGCAAAAAAACTGTAGTCGGAATCGGTAGTCGGACTTCTTAAATTTCAAGAGACGGAGACGGAAAATGTACCGATTCACAGCCCTGGTATTATCTAACGCTAGCGTTTTCATATCCTCTTTTATTCAACTGGTATTTGACTGGTTTCTTCCCATCAGTTCCACACTGGTGATTTTAAAACGATTATTGTAGCTGGAAAAAGACAATGTATCATATAACCTCAAACCTGGATACATGCGTCAAGCCTTGACGGAATTTCTAAAACATCCAGCTTAGCTGCAGTTACAGTCTGAGTAAATGTTATTCTTTGTTGTAGATAACATATTATATTTACTGATTTTGTTTGTTGATTTGTCAAGAATGCATGTTACACTCATCACGCAAAACTAATTGCTGAAGAAACCAAAACTGCAACATCATGTGAATCCTTTAAAAGTAGGCTTTCTGCAGGGGGTTTACTCTATAGTGGTAGCTACACGCTCCATAAGGAGTCAAAAGACAAATGATGATGATATACCCTTTTTTTTTATCATGGGAGTTCCAGAACACGGACTGTCATCGTGGGGTTTGCCCGAGCATTGTTCATGCTATTGTAAAAGTGAGATAAACAGTTGGAACAGCTCACAAGAGAAAATAATGAATGAAAATAATAATATTGCTAACTGACAACGGTTCAGAATACCGGCTCACGTTAATTAATAGTGAGTGATTATCTCGAGTTGTATATAGAAAGTTCGAGAACAAGAAAAAAAGGCTCGACCAATAAATTTAAGTAAAAAGATTTGGGTCAGCGAATCAGAAGAGTGGCGAGAAAAAACACACCACGCGAAATGAAAAGAGGTCATTAGATGACACTGAGTCCTGAGTTGTGATTCAGGCAGAAGGTGTGATCGCTGTGCGGACAAGAGGAACCTTCTGTGGTTTTACAGATAGGATTTATGTGAATAATGTTTAGATGTCCAGCCATCACTAGCCAGTGTTATTCTATCGGGAGATAGTATTTGATTCTGTAGTTCACAGTTAAGGTGTATTTCTGAAAGGAGAACAGCGTTTATGCTGTGGTGTTTTTGTAAGTATTGAACTATGTTTATATTTTTGCACAGAGTAGAATTTTGTTTACAGGAGAATCTTGCAGAAGCACGATTTTTCACTTCAGTATGAGTACTTTACGACTATGTACCAAGAAAACGGATGGTTATGAGCATATAACGACTATCTGTAAAGTATCAAAAGGCTGTAAACATTTGAAGGAAACTAGAGATATTATAGAGGAGCCATATTGAACAAGGTTTGAAGTATCCAGAATTGCATATGATTTTCAAGAAAAAGTGAATGTCGACTTTTATAGAAGAACTTCAAATATGCTCTCTCACTTGTAAGTATTAGAAGGGTGTACATACGAGTACAATTATTTATGCATGAGATAAATTTTGTTGCTAGGAGCAGTTATAGAGACATGTCTGACCAGTTCGTCGAGGAAGATATTTAAGTAACAAATAAAGTATGGAATGCTAATAAAGAGCATTGGTATATGAGGAAAGAGGAGCAGGTTTTGGGAAGACTAAGGAAGTCTACGGAGAAAAGAATAAGTTAAAGAGGAATACGGAAGTTACGAGACATAGAATTCATGTATGAGTTAACCTGAAGTACAAAGACCCAGTACAGGCTTCTATGAGAACTCTATCATTTGAATGAACCATTATACTTGTTGTTTTATTAAGTTATTAAAAGTTTTTGAAGGATCAGAGTGAATTTGATTCCATCTTTATGAGTTGCTGATCGTATGCCATGTACATTTAAACTACCACTATACGAAGTCCCTATTAACATCAAAGAAGGAACTGAACGAACCTGAAGTATACAAGAAAAGGATTATAGTATCATCCAGGAATTTACACCTCTGGCGGAGATGGCCAGTAATGATATCAACTAAAATAACTAGGAAGATAAAAGAAAGAAGATAAAAAGAGAAGTTGTAAACTTAAATCATATCACTAGGCGTGCCATCTGCCACCGAGTGTTATAAGTGATATCAACCGTGACCAGCCGCGGTTACATACTTATAATTGGTGCCGTAACCAGCCCTGTGACACGGACTACCTTGTAATGCTATCAATAAGTTTTCTCAGCGAATGTCCTATCCATCCCCGGCGTCTTATTCTTACCTCTTACTAGGGCCGTAGATGGGGGTGGTTAAACACCCCCCCCCCCTTTCCCTTAGGGGGAAAATTATACTGTACCGGTACCAAAATAATGCATACACATTTTAAAAAAATTAAACCCCACCTTATAAAGTCCTTTCTACGGCCCTGCAGGCTCTTACACATTGTGTAATGTATTTTGCTGTCCAGGTGTTCACAGACATCAAAATAACTTTGCCTTGTGTGATAAATTTCCCTTCGTGTACAACGTAGGCCTACTTCTACTGTCCTTGCCTTTACATCGGCGTTTGAACTCTAAAGAGGAAGGTGTGGGGGTGGGGGAGAGAAATGAAAGGCAGCCAAACTCGAAGATCTGACGAATGCAGGTTAGATATTTTTTTTTAAAAGCTAGCTTAGCCAGATATTTTCTTGTGGATTCCAGAACAAATACTGGCTTGTAATGCTATCAACATGCTTTCTCAACGAGTGTTCTATTCATCGTCAGCATCTTCTTCTGACTTCTTATACATCCGTGTTGTTTTGTGTAATCTGTTTTGCTGCCCAGGTGTTCATCGCTAGACATCAAAATAACTTTGCCTTGTGTGATAAATATATCTTCTTTTACAACGTAGGCCTACTTCTTCTGTCCGTGCCTTTACATCCAGGTTTGTGTTCAAACGGGGAAGGCGTAAGAGGAAAAGAAAGGGGAAGCCATATTGGAAGATCTGACGAATGCAGGTCAGAGACTTTTTAAAAAGCTAGCTCGGAAGCAGGATCAGATGAAGCTCTCTCGGCTTGATATTTTCTTTGTAGTCGACCTCTTTGACCCTGAACTGTTCAAATCTTCTTCGCAGCCTCAGCGTGATGGATGACTTTTAGTTTCTGGTGGGGTAGTGAGCTGTCAGCAGACTGGGGGCTACACGCTCGAAAAACTGCTGGAGTTGGTTGTTTTATTTTGGAGAGAGAGAGAGACAAAAAGAAGCTCAATCAGAAAATGAAGTGACCGATGGACTCCAAAATTGGCGAGAAAACAGCACGGGGTGAGATCTGTTAAGGTTCTTGTATTGCCTTTGATTGATTAGACGGACTCTCCAATCGGAACAATAATTGAACTGCCCTGTGGCAGTTTTTGGACTACTTCACTGGGCGGACTGACATGTTTACTTACGTCCAGTGAGGTCAATGTGTAAACATAATAACTTCATGAAAGCATATTTATGTTCTTTCCTTGTTCACCATCATCATTTTCATTTTCACCCCTCATAGAGCATGAAGTCACCACTGTATCTGGTCTCTTTGCAGGAAACCTGTGGTCGTGGTTTCTGTAGCAATATGTTTGACGTGATGAGATGGCCAGACTCATGCACAACCTCAGTCTTCCTTGTTGTTAATAAATTAAGATTAAGTGTCAAATGGAAAATTACAAAAAAATAAGTATTAATGATGACATTATTTTTAATAACAAATAAAAAGGTAAAGGTGCTCACATAGCACATCCTGCTGTAGAGGAGTGAAATGTTCGAGACTTGACTGCACTAGGTCTCCGCTTAATGAATTGGGGTGACCAGGTCTCTTTCTATCTGTCTTTGCCTTCCCTGATTCAAGTCCAGTGACACTTTTCCGATTACAGCTTGTAGAGGAGCTAGTCGCTTCCTGGTTTTGAACCTCGAGAAACAAACGCTCTAATCACTATGCCACGCGACGCTCCAAAACTAAAATAACGATGGACGAAAACGATTGGATGACTGCGGTGGCTGGTTAAAAACACAGGTGAATAAAATCAAAATCAAATAGAAATGAGTACCATGATTAGAACACGGCAATAAACATACCAGAACGTATTGACAAATGTGTCTTCATCAGTGGACCCCAAAAAAAAAAAAAAAAAAAATTTACAATAAATCTACACTTGAAACCAGGGTTGTGGAGTCGGCTAAAAGATTGTCCAACTTCGACTCAGATTCCTGAAAGTTTTAGAAGTCCGACTCGACTCCGGCTACAGTTTTTACTAGTCAAATAGAAGACAATTCAGAGTCCGGAGTCTGGACACTTTTACTGACTACGACTCAAATTCCGACTCCACTAAAACGACCGACTCCACAACTCCGCCACCGACAACACAGCTTGCCTGAATCAACATAAAACCAACCCAATGGGAAACAACGCCTGACAATATGTAGAGCAGAATAAATGTAGACAAACAAAAAAAAAACCAACAGGAATAATTGGGCAATTACATCAATAACAAACAAACCTAATGGAAACATGAATAGTGAAGATTAATTAAATATAAAAATAAAGTGATACATAACGAACACAAACTTTTCATTTTTCATTCATGCTTTCAATTTGTTGTGGGACAGAGACATTGAATACATTCACGTCAAGCCTTCTTCCTGTTCTGTGCAATACGTTCAATGTATATCTATGTCTTATTTTTCCGTGTGTTTTTCCGTTTCCGTCGATTTCTTTTAACATGGGGATTCCAGAATAAGACTCCCTTGTATTGCTATGAGCTGCGTTTTTTCCCCTTATTGTTTGTATTATCTAACGCTAGCGTTTTTTCATCCTCTTTTATCACAGGTATTTGTCTGGTTTATTCCCATCAGTTCTACACTGGTATTTGTCTGGTTTTATCGCATCAGTTCTACACTGGTATTTGTCTGATTTATTCCCATCAGTTCTACACTGGTATTTGTCTGATTTATTCCCATCAGTTCTACACTGATATTTGTCTGGTTTCTTCCCATCAGTTCTATACTGGTATTTGTCTGATTCATTCCCATCAGTTCTACACTGATATTTGTCTAGTTTCTTCCCATCAGTTCTACACTGGTATTTGTCTGGTTTTATCGCATCAGTTCTACACTGGCATCTGTCTGGATTCTTCCCATCAGTTCTGCACTGGTATTTGTCTGGTTTCTACCCATCAGTTCTACAGTGGTATTTGTCAGGTTTATTCCCATCAGTTTAACACTAGTATTTGTCTGGTTTATACCCATCAGTTCTACACTGGTATTTGTCTGGTTTCTTCCCATCAGTTCTACACTGGTGTTTGTCAGGTTTATTCCCATCAGTTTCACACTGGTATTTGTCTGGTTTATTTCCATCAGTTCTACACTGGTATTTGTCTGGTTTATTCCCATCAGTTCTACGCTGGTATTTGTCTGGTTTATTCCCATCAGTTCTACGCCGGTGTTTGTCTGGTTTCTTCCCATCAGTTCTACAGTGGTATTTGTCTGGTTTATTCCCATTAGTGTCACAATGGTATTTGTCTGGTTTTTTGCCATCAGTTCTACACTGGTAGTTGTCTGGTTTCTTCCAGTCAGTTCTACTGTGGTATTTGTCAGGTTTATTCCCATCAGTTTCACAATAGTATTTGTCTGGTTTATTCCCATCAGTTCTACGCTGGTATTTGTCTGGTTTCTTCCCATCAGTTCTACACTGGAATTTGTCTGGTTTATTCCCATCTGTTCTACACTGGAATTTGTCTGGTTTATTTCCATCAGTTCTACACTGATATTTGTCTGGTTTCTTCCCATCAGTTCTACAGTGGCATTTGTCTGGTTTCTTCCCATCAGTTTCACACTGGTATTTGTCTGGTTTATTCCCATCAGTTCTACAGTCGCATTTGTCTGGTTTATTCCTATAAGTTTCAGTGTGGCATTTGTCTGGTTTCTTCCCATCAGCTTCACACTAGTATTTGTCTGGTTTAGTCCCATCAGTTCTACACTGGTATCTGCCTGGTTTCTTGTCATCAGTTCTACACTGGCATTTGTCTGGTTTCTTCCCATCAGTTTCACACTGGTATTTGTCTAGTTTATTCCCATCAGTTCTACAGTGGTATTTGTCTGGTTTATTCCTATCAGTTTCACAGTGGCATTTGTCTGGTTTCTTCCTATCAGTTTCACACTGGTATTTGTCTGGTTTATTCCCGTCAGTTCTGCAGTGGTATTTCTCTGGTTTATTCCCATCAGTTTCTTACTAGTATTTGTCTGGTTTACTCACATAAGTTATACACTGGTATTTGTTTGGTTTATTCCCATCAGTTCTACACTGATATTTGTCTAGTTTCTTCCCATCAGTTCTACACTGGTATTTGTCCGGTCTATTCCCATCAGTTCCACACTGGTATTTGTCTGATTTATTCCCATCCGTTCTACATTGGTATTTGTCTGTTTTTTCGCATCAGTTCTACACTGGTATCTGTCTGCTTTCTACCCATGAGTGTCACACTGGTATTTGTCTGGTTTCTTCCAATCAGTTCTACTGTGGTATTTGTCAGGTTTATTTCCATCAGTTTCACACTAGTATATTTCTGGTTTATTCACATCAGTTCTACACTGGTATTTGTCTGGTTTATTCACATCAGTTCTACACTGGTATTTGTCTGATTTCTTACCATCAGTTCTACATTGGAATTTGTCTGGTTTATTCCCATCAGTTCTACGCTGGTATTTGTCTGGTTTATTCCCATCAGTTTCGCACTAGTATTTGTCTGGTTTATTCCCATCAGTTCTACACTGGTATCTGTCTGGTTTCTTCCCATCAGTTCTACACTAGTATTTGTCTGGTTTATTCACATCAGTTCTGCACTGGTATTTGTCTGGTTTCTTCCCATCAGTTCTACACTGGAATTTGTCTGGTTTATTCCCATCAGTGCTACGTTGGTATTTGTCTGGTTTATTCCCATCAGTTCTACTTCGGTATTTGTCTGGTTAATTCCCATCAGTTTCACACAGGTATTTGTCTGGTATCTTCCCATCAGTTCTACTGTTGTATTTGTCAGGTGTATTCCCATCGGTTTCACACTAGTATTTGTCTGGTTTATTACCATCAATTCTACACTGGTGTTTGCCTGGTTTCTTTCCATCAGTTCTACAGTGGTATTTGTCTGGTTTATTCCCATTAGTGTCACACTGGTATTTGTCTGGTTTTTTGCCATCAGTTCTACACTAGTATTTGTCTGGTTTCTTCCCATCGGTTCTACACTGGAATTTGTCTGGTTTATTCCCATCAGTTCTACGCTGGTATTTGTCTGGTTTATTCCCATCCGTTCTACACTGGAATTTGTCTGGTTTATTTCCATCAGTTCTACACTGATATTTGTCTGGTTTCTTCCCATCAGCTCTACAGTGGAATTTGTCTGGTTTCTTCCCATCAGTTTCACACTGGTATCTGTCTGGTTTATACCCATCAGTTCTACTGCGGTATTTGTCTGGTTAATTTCCATCAGTTTCACACAGGCAATTATCTGGTATCTTCCCATCAGTCCTACTCTGGTATTTGTCTGCTTTATTCCCATCAGTTTCACACTAGTATTTGTTTGGTTTATTCCAATCAGTTCTACACTGGTGTTTGTCTGGTTTATTCTCATCAGTTCTACTGCGGTATTTGTCTGGTTTATTCACATCTTTTTCACACAGATATTTGTCTGGTTTCTTTCCATCAGTTCTACAGTGGAATTTGTCTGGTTTATTCCTATCAGTTTCACAGTGGCATTTGTCTGGGTTCTTCCCATCAGTTTTACACTGGTATTTGTCAGGTTTATTTATACTAGTTTTACACAGGTATTTGTCTGGTATCTTCCCATGAGTTCTACAGTGTTATTTGTCTGGTTTATTCCCATTAGTGTCACACTGGTATTTGTCTGGCTTAGTGCCATCAGTTCTACTCTGGTATTTGTCTGGTTTCTTCGCATCAGTTCTACACTTGTATTTGTCTGGTTTATCCCATCAGTTTCACACTAGTATTTGTCTGGTTTATTCCCATCAGTTCTACACTGGTATTTGTCTGATTTTTTTTTGCATCAGTTCTACACTGGTATCTGTCTGGTTTCTTCCAATCAGTTCTACAGTGGTATTTGTCTGGTTTCTTCCATCAGTTTCACACTAGTATTTGTCTGGTTTAATTACATCAGTTCTACACTGGTATTTGTCTGTTTTTTTTCCCATCAGTTGTACTGTGGTATTTGTCAGGTTTTTCCCATCAGTTTCACACTAGTATTTGTCTGGTTTATTCCCATCAGTTCTACACTGGTATTTGTCTAGTTTCTTCCCATCAGTTCTACTGTGGCATTTGTCAGGTTTATTCCCATCAGTTTCACACTAGTATTTGTCTGGTTTATTCCCATCAGTTCTACAGTGGTATTTGTCTGGTTTCTTCCCATCAGTTCTACACTGGAATTTGTCTGGTTTATTCCCATTAGTGTCACACTGGTATTTGTCTGATTTATTCCCATCAGTTTTACACTAGTATTTGTCTGGTTTATTCCCACCAGTTTCACACTAGTATTTGTCTGGTTTATTCCCATCAGTTTCACAGTAGTATTTGTCTGGTTTATTCCCATCAGTTCTACACTGGTATCTGTATGGTTTCTTCCCATCAGTTCTACTGCGGTATTTGTCTGGTTTATTCCCATCAGTTTCACACAGGTATTTGTCTGGTTTTTTCCCATCCGTTCTACAGTGGTATTTGTCTGGTTTATTCCCAGTAGTGTCACACTGGTATGTGTCTGGTTTAGTGCCATCAGTTCTACACTGGTATTTGTCTGGTTTCTTACCATCAGTTCTACACTGGTATTTGTCTGGTTTATTCTCATCAGTTTCACACTAGTATTTGTCTGGTTTATTCCCATTAGTTCTACACTGGTATTTGTCTGGTTTCTTCCTATAAGTTCTACTGTGGTATTTGTATCGTTTATTCTCATCCGTTTCACACTGGTATTTGTCTGGTTTCTTCCCATCAGTTCTACACTGGTATTTGTCTCGTTTATTCCCATCAGTTTCACACTTGTATTTGTCTCGTTTATTCTCATCAGTTTCACACTGATATTTGTCTGGTTTCTTCCCATCAGTTTCACACTGGCATTTGTCTGGTTTATTCCCATAATTGTGTGATTTCATCCCATCAGTTTCACACTGGTGACCTTTAAACGATTATAGTAACTGGAATAAAGATGGTGTATAGTATAGCCTCAAACCTGGATACACGCGTCCAGCCTTGACGGAATTTCTAAAACAACCAACTTAACTGTAGTTACAGTTTGGGTAAATGTTGTTATTTATTGTAGATAAATTGTTGATTTCTCAGTAATGCACGTTTGGTCATGTGTTATTATGATGATTTCCTTATTTGTCATGTAAACAATGTATTTATTTCCATCTGTGACTGCATGACTTTTATTTTGACTGTGACGTTTGAACTATTGTCTAGTTTAATTTATTGTCTTTTTATTAATCCGTTTAATTTTTCTTATTTAAGAGGTTCTTAGAGCCTCCTCAGGGGAGGGGCTGAGGGGGTACAGGAGAGGTGTGAGATGCCTCTCAAAAAATTTATTGCACTTGCTTTCTCACGGGATAAAATTGTAAAGGTCAGAGTTCCACCTCTTAATGTTCTTAGTGTCCTGTACGAAAAAAAAAAAAAAAAAAAAACACTCCCACCAACTTGCAATCCTGCTCATTGGTGCATTTTAGAGAAATTACGGAAAAGTCACGCATTGCGTGCGGTGTGGAAACTAAATTTCGTACCTGTTGAAATAATGCTAATTTCTTCACTTCTATGCATGGCAGGTATTTCAGAAAATATACATACAAATTTGTTTTTTGACTAAATTCTGGAATTTTCCCCACTTATATTTCGAGTAAGTATAATTAAGTACCTCCATCATTGTCGTAGATTTGTGATAGGTGATTAAGACTTAGTTGGGTCCCTACTGAATAGACATAGAAATAAGTGATATCTCAGTGGGAGGTGAACAAATGGAAATAGATTTCACGAGTGAGGTGGAGGAAATATAGTAGATTCTGTCTCTGACACTTGAGAAGCTTCTCTCAGTCAGCCTATCATCTACAACAGAGTTAGATTAGTCAGACAAATCTAATATAATATATATTAATATATATGTTCCTCACATACCCACACACATAAGTGACGACAATAGACACACAAACGTGAAACTATGATAAATGAAAATATAGATAATTGGGAACCAACTGACCGACATACTGGAATAAGTTTAAGTGAATTTTAATTATCAGACTAAAATTCCATCACAACACATAAAATTATATCAAACATATACAAATACTGTAGTCATAAAGTCAATGAATTGCTACAAGAATGATAGACCCAGTGGTATGATCTATCCCCTCGATGTATAGCCCACAGTCCTGTTAGAAGAAAAGTGATAGCCCCAAAGAGTCACGGATACATATACTGAAGTCTTAGATTTCCCTTTAAAGGGATGGACAGACTTTGATACTCTAATCTATCCTAAGGACAATATTGTTAGCAACAAAAAACTTGCATAAAGAAATTACAAAGTGGGTGTATATATTAAAAAATCATCACTCAGTCTACTCTCACTCTGTTCTTTCAGCAGGGATCCCTGTCTCACTTTCTTACCTAATGTCTGGATGGTGTTCGCCGTCTGGCGCACTTTATGACACACCCAACGTAAATCTGCCTTTCGTTTGATGAAGCGGATACCCAGCTCTGCAGATCTTGGTTTCATCCAATGGGTCCGGAGAGCGTCCTCTTCATGCGATATTTTGTTCAGATTTAGTTATTGTCACTTTACTCAGTTCAGGTAAGAATTAGTTTTAGCGGGCCCACAATGTCAGAATCACGAGGTTTCCCGTATTTAGGAAAAAAGACCGGTTGGTAACTTCTCTCAAAAAAAAAAAATTATTGTCTACACCACCATTTGTCAAAGTCGTCGGAAAGTTAATGCTGGTAATATTTTTCGCCACAGAGGCTGCATGTATTTGATGTTTTTATCAGGAAGAATTTAATCTGGCTCGGTAGGCGCCGTTATTCAATTTGTCTTAAAGTTTGTGAAAATGGGTACTCTGTCGTTCTGGATGCAACCACAATTGCCAGACAGGTTTTACTTTGTACACCCACACGTCTTTAATTAAAAGAATGTTTAGTTCTTCACAGATATTTCTCATCAGTACTTAAACGCTGGTAGAGTTGGGCTACCCCAGTTTTCACTGAATAAAGAAAAACAAACATGTAAAATACTTATACATACTATTCCTCGGTTATAACTTACATTATAAACTGCAAGCGTAGAGCTTGTTTTTATCGTTTAAATCTCCCGTGATATAAGTTATATTCATAAAATCAATCGTCATGAATTAGAAATACGTACGTATCTCGTCAATACTCAATGATGAATCAGTGCAGTTATAAGTTAGTTTAAAATACACTCGACTAATTACTAGCAATTTAATAAAATTTATTTATAGCTGCAAGAGTTTAAGCTAGAAATTATAATTTATTCTGCTTTCCACTGTAACATGTCGACCAGCGAATATAACAGGCTTATAAATTAATTTCTTCTGCACAGAAATCTAACTAGTAAAATGAAATAAGCGGTTATCACTGAATCACTCAATTCTACTATATATATATATATATACCTCCACACAGAACTACAGATTAATACCACGAACTAGAATCCTTCAATATAATGGTAGTCTAGAACTCGGCAAAATGTTGCCAAGAAACTCAGAACTTTGCAATATACAAGATATTTTCTTGCACGAGTGATCTGTCTACTGCAGATTTAGGAGGACTGAATGAAGTCAAGTTTCAGCTACTGGGTAGATATATGAAACAGACAAAGGATCCCACGTTATTTCGCGAATCCGAAATAGCCTCCCCTTCTCGTCTAACACTTCACATAAACTCAGACGCCTGCCATAACCTGTCAATACGCGTCTTAACCTCTCACGCTGAGAACTAGCCGTAGAAGCGTGAATGTCATGGAAAAAGGAGACGAATGTTTGCCATTCGGTCTCTCGAGATCGAATTTCTCACACTATTTCGTCTACTGCAGGGCCTGACACCTTATGCAATAAAATGCATTTCTAAATGAGAAAAGAAACAGGCGAAAGTTAGAATGGGAAAATATATTTTGTCGCAAACTAACGAATGCGAAAAACAGGAAAAGGATAAAAGAGCGATAATAAAGTAGAGGGCACGGGTAGAAAAGAAAAGAATATAGAAAATTTATTGATCATAAATTTCTATGCGACAATCATATATTAATATTAAGCAGTATATAGTGAATGCAGTTCGTTACATTTGTAGCAACGCGGCCGATTTAGTCAATACGCCCTTAAATAATGATTTGGAGATAGAATAATAGAAAATTTATTTTGAATTTTTGTTGTGTGTGTATTTTTAATACCTACCAAGGCAAGATTTAAAATGATACCTATACATTTACAAAACATACTGTGATAAAACAGCTGTTAATTAATTAGTCTAATTTCAGTCCAATGGCTTTTTTTGTCCACTTCTTCCCATGTCATTTTTGACGGACTGCTCCGTAGCTTCATATCCAATACATCCAGATAAATAACTACAGGAGAATTAGTGCCATTATGGAGAAATGCAACAGAAACAGCACGGCTTAATTATTTCCCGTTATATTTTGACGGGTTGTTTGCTCGTCAAACTACATAGTCTTCAATGTACGTATGTTTGTATGAAACGATACGCCATTCAGCGCCATCTTAACGATGATCTTTGTATGCGAGAAAAAAATAAAATCCCTATAGTTAAATCCTACTAATGTCTTTATCATTTCAGTGATAAAATTGTGGAAGGATGGGAGGTGTTAACATTAATTTCACTTTCAGGGGAGATGTAACGGCCAAGAGGTTATAAATCCCCGCCTAATTTTGATTGTTCTTCTTCTTCTTCTTCCGTCCTTAGCCACCGACCGTCAAAGCAGTCAGTGGCCATTACGCCTAGTGGCGTCTTAGGGCAACAGCAGATAGGTTTTCTTTGCCATTGTTTCCCATCACGCCTATTGGCGTCTTTAGGGCAACGGCAAAATCAATCCATTTGCTGTTGTTTCCGTAATCGAAGTGACTGGCAAACGGGTGATCAGCCCGTTGGTAATTTTGATTGTTATTGGCATGTTACGTTTCACGTACAGTTAGCTACACGACTTATATTATTATTTTGCTAATGGAGTTCTGTCCCTTGCCGTTCATGCTAAACTTATATTACATGGATGACAAAAAAAAAATTAGAGAACCTTAAATAAAGCAAATCCAAGACCTTGTACCACCCTGAACAATCCATGGGCCAGAGCTGGAGGCAATGTTGTCGGTATGTAACGAGAGCAATGGAAAATAATATCTACAATTATTAACACCATATGTGTCACGGTTTGCCTCCCCTTAGCTCTGCTGTAGTGGTCCAACAGTGTCCAAAACTCAAGAGTAACTAATGTGGGTCTTCAAAGGTGTCTACCTTTGCACAAGATTACTCTTGGCTCAGTTGAAGGTAGAAGGATAATGATGCTTCTACCTCAAGGTAGTATTTACAAGATATTCAGACAGCGAGAACTTTGCTGCATTGGTTGAGCACTTTAACTCTAGTATCTGCCGTCAACATTTGTGACGGATTATGTAATATTATTTTAGCTCGTACAAGCTCCCCAGCTGAGTTAATTCAGCGAATTTCCTCTTATTATTATTGTATAGCTCTGTTTGAGTATATTTAAGAAATTGTCTGAGATATACGGAATTAGTACATTTAAAATGATTAAATCAACTTTATATTTGTCTTTATACAGTAACAAATTTAATAATAAATTATGTTTAACAGTTATAAAAAATGAATAATTGTTTAGAAAAAAGGATTCATTACAGTGTGATGTTATGGTTTTCGAAAATGGACAGTTCACTTGGCAGCTTTTAAGTTTTATTTAGCTGCCACTAGTTGTTTCTGCTCCCGCTGATGTTTTGGTTCTTCGCAGATAGGTGACGGGGTCGCTCGTGTCCCTGGTCAAGTTTAAGAGTTGCAACACGTTCCGAGTAGAATCTAGGAGTAACTGCAAAGCTGGTCCCTCGTCTCTAAGACCCATCTGATGATGGTGTCTAGCGTTGATTCAGGCCACTTATACCCTCGCTTGTTCCAGAAATAGTACCCTCAACTGGTCCACCAACTAGTATGGCAAAAGAAGAGAAACAAATACCCTCTGAGTATTGAGTTTCCCGACACATACTTATGTGCCTGATACAGACGCATGGTTTCGGGTTCACACAATTATTAAAGATTCAAAATAATATATTGTCTTGTCTGTATCTTAATCGTTGACAATCAGTTTGTTCCTTATGAACCTTCTTTGGTAAATAAGTTATAGAGGTTTTCTTCGTAGAAGATCATGTTATGCATAATGCGAAAACAATCAATAAAAATCGCACAAAGAGCCAACCTTCAAATTGAGTGATGAGGGTGGTAAGTCCTTTGATTTTTGAGTCCAATATACATCCATTTTATTTTGAAAATAAACGTGAAGACATCATATGGATATTCAGTATCATAAGAAAATTCATCTGCAATTATTCAATTTGGAATCGATAGTATCGTAAATCTTCCAGTCAATTAGTTGTCATCAGAGCATCAAGCGATGTACGCGCTCTGCTGTACTCCAGACAGACGGTAATGAAACGCCTGTGTTTGATGAATATATATATCATACCTGGATCGAAGATCCTTCCATCCAATGGTTATACACTAACCATTTACTTTCATTATCCATTAATAAAACATGGACTGACCCTTCGTCCATAAAAATCAATTACAATTCGGCACTATGTAGCCTAACTCAGGAAGGATTAAAAAACGCGTCTTCATGGCGTGACGGTCAAGTAATAAAGGGTCAAGTACATTAGTCACCAAGCGTGACCATATCAACGCTACCGCGTCACAATCGAACCATGCGATTGTGTTCAACAATAAACCATGAAGCATAAAAAACATTCTCTATTAAAAACCTATCACCATAAAATGCACACTGCCAACTATAGCAGACGACATCGTAAACATGTCGTAACAGTGCCCCTCTCTTTTCATTTCACCATCCCATCTATCTCAGAACTTTAACCCTATCTGAGAATTAATCTTAATCCCAGTGGGCGAAAAACTATCTTTACATTTAAAATAAATAGTTTTTATATTGGTTCTTTATAAGAAACTCGCAATGAAACAGTCACCAGCCCTGGCAGTGGTGGTTCATGAAATCATTCTATATGCTGTGGTTGCCAGCCTCAAATGACTTGGACATCCACTAGCAATTTTCACATATTAATAATCACGTCAGTATATACGTATTAGTTCACATGTTAATAATGAAAAAATACAGAATTCAAAATGTACAACTTACGCCAATCTTTAGGCTCACAGACTGCTGGCTCAGAGAAATAAAGGCACTTGTAGAGGCCTCTTACACTTGGTCTGGGGTGTTGTTACTTTAGCAATAAGTTACCACTTTGACTTGTGTTTCAGTTCCCTCAGATTCCGGCTTTCCTTGCTAATAATGGTAGAGATTTCCTGGGAGATAATTCCTTAAAATGCTTCAACAAAGTCCGGTCTGGTACTATTCTTAACTCTGGCAAGGTCTTATTGTCTTCTTGGCGCGAGTGAACTTTCACAGTGCTTTTCAACCGACCAAAGTGTCAGGTTATATTGCCCCTCTCGTTCCTGGCACGTGTTGTTTACTATTAGACCAGGCCCCAATCAGAAATTTAGTTATGTTTACATCTCAATTGCCGGTCAAGAATTTCAAACATGTGTGTTTAGGATGGGGTAATTCAAAATATTTCCACTAGGAAATTTCTGTGCATTAATACAAAGGTCATGTCTTCCAAATATGAAATGAAAACATCCAATCACTCTCTCGGCAATGTTTACAAATAAGATATTACTTTCACCTAAAGTAATGTCGTTGTAACAAGGTGTACAGGAAATGATTATGTCATTCGTTTCCGCCGAGTGCATGCCGACAGGTCGATAATTTATCGCTGGGCGCCCTAGGTAAACATGTCAAGCGTTCACTACACGAATATTGACGGGGCCCATCTTGGCTGTTCCGTGCGTCTTAATCTTAACAAAGCCGAGAAAGTCGAGAAGCGCAAAGCAAGCATGATCAGTTATTACTGAAGGGACTGCAAAATTGATAAGAAAATAGCTACTATCTGCTTGATAGCTGAGATGAAAAATGGGCCGACCACGGAAATTGCAAGTGATTTAGTACACACAAAAATATGACTTTTTAATAATCCTCATTTATCTTTTGCATATTGCAGATCATCATCATGGTTCGCCAGTATGTACGAAGTGAATCATCACGAAAGTGTGCTGTTTATACGCAGCAGCAGCTGTAAGATGCACTTGAAGCAATTAAAAGTGGTATGACACTAAGACAGGCAAGAGATGAATTTAAAATATCCATTGGAACTTTGAGTAACAAACTCAGAAACAAACACCCAAAACGTGCTGGTCATCAAACTGTCTTCTCACCTGATGAAGAATTGTCATTCTGCAGTCATCTACAGACTTTGGCAGAGTGGGGCTTTCCACTAGACCATCTCGAACTCAGGCTGCTGGTTAAGAGCTACTTAAACTTGCAGGGGAGAAAAGTGGATTGCTTTAAGGACAATGTACCGTCAACAGATTGGGTTTGGGCTTTCCTCAAAAGAAACAAGTAACATCTCACAACTCGTTTGTGTCAGAATATAAAGGTTGCGAGGGCTGCAAAAACTGGTTAAGAATTTAAAGAGTTTTTTCACAACTATAAAGAATCTCTTGGTGGTTCAGATGCTACTCACATCTTCAACTATGACGAGACCAACTTATCAGATGACCCTGTGTCCAAAAAATGCATATTTAAAAGAGGAGTCAAACATCCCGACCGTGTTATGAACACAACTAAGTCGTCCACATCCATCATGTTTTGTGGCTCGGCAAGTGGTGTAATGTTGCCCTCTTATGTCGTATACAAATCTGAACACATATGGAATACTTGGATGGAAGGTGGCCCTCCCAACTCCAGGTACAATAGAAGCAAGAGTGGCTGGTTCGATAGTCACTGTTTTTAAGACTGGTTTGAATTCTTGTTCCTTCGTCACACACGTCACTTGGAAGGAAGAAAGATTCTTACTGGGAACAATCTATCCAGTCACTTCAACCTCCGAGTTCTACAGCTGGCGAAGGACAACAACATTGCCTTCACTGCCGAGCAATTCAACTCATCTCTTTCAGCCTCTCGATGTTGCATTTTTTCGACCTATGAAGATTGAATGGAGAAAGCTGCTAGAAATCTGGAAGACCTCAAACCGGTCCAAAACAGTGTCAAAAGATGCTTTTCCTGGTTTGCTTCTGCAGCTTTATAAGAGGATTTATTCCTCCAGCCAGGAGGTCAGCAGAAACATATCAGGGTTCGCAGCAACAGGACTCTTTCCGTTTGCTCCCCAGGTTGTTCTTGACAAAATTCCTGGCACAAAGACAAATACCAGCAACAGTAATGACTCTAACACTTCTCTGGTCTCTGCAGCTGTCATAGAGCTATTAAAGACAATGCGAGGATCAGATGAGCCTGCCCGTAAAAAAAGGAGAGTGAAAGTTAATGTGACGCCAGGAAAAAGCATTTCTCCTGAAGACTTATCAGAAGGGTAAGACCAGAGCAAAAAAGGTGTCATTAGGTCAGTGCACAAGCCAGTCCACCACCTTTGATTGCTTAGTGTGTAACGAACCATATAAAGACCCTCCAGTAGAAGACTGGATTCAGTGTTCCAAGTGTAAAATGTGGTGCCATGAAGCCTGTGTAGATCTGCAGCTAGGTTCAGACACATACACATGTGACTTCTGTTCATAGCTTGTTTATTCTTTCATTTTCTTTCTATTTGTTCTTAATTTACTTCATATTCTGTTCTCTGTTTTGTTTCATGTTTGTTATTCATGTTCACTCTGTAGCCTATTTCCTTATTTAAATAATAGTGATTTTGTCCTTATACAGTTTCCACTCAATAAAAGTTTGAACTGGCTCATTTGATTTACTTGTTTTATTTTAAATTGTCTGTGTTGTTTATTGTGGTCATTGGGTGATGTCCAAAATAAGCTAAAATGTTGTGTTCAAAGTAGCCCCTCCGATGGGGCTTCTTTGAACAGACCATAAAATGGTCTGTAACTGCTGATAAACTTATATTTAACCTGGCTTTTCTTTTTGACTGGTTACTTCCCATATGAATGAAGAAAAAAATGGGGTACTCTTCTGACAAAAAAGTCCTAAATGCAAATGATATAATTTAGAACATGAAAATCAGTTTCATTTTGTTCAAAGTAGCCCCAGTTTACGGTACTTTGATGCAGGCTTCTTGCAAGGGGACTAGATTTTCTGTATGAGCGAAAAGGGAGATGAATGAATGAATATCGCATACTTTAAACCCATGGGGATGAATCGGGTATTTCTGTCATAAAACAACAGCAACATATTCAAACATGCTTGTTTTGATTGTTCTCGTGCGCTATCCTGTATATAAAATCCCAGCTTTTTCTGTCAGTACGTAACGTTAAGGGATGCAACTTTAGTTGAAAGTTAGACATTAATTATATTGTTTCCCTTATATGTACTCTCCCGAAAACAGTAACACTCGACAAAGAAAAGTTCGCAAATGACAGTGTGCACAAAAATATTAATAGAACTGTGGTGATGCACAGTGGTTTTTAAAAATACTTTTGAATAAGTAAAATTGCCATTAGATATTGGTGCTTTTGAATTTAATTCCCGTCTTATGACGGGCTTTGACACTAGTTTTCTTTATAGTCTGGCTTTCCTTCTCCATATACTTTCTTGCCGTGTTCATCTATGTCCTTTTTTCTTCATTACTATTCGTCCATCCGTTGACAAGATGTACAACATCTAAAGAAAGAGAAGACAGAAAAGAGACTCCGTTATTAGACTCTATCGGGAAGCCAAGTGTGATCGAAGTGCTGGCCAAAGGAGACAAAAGAGGTGTGATATGAGGACACTAGTTTATTTGGGGGGATTTAATACTTCGGAGATCGATGATGTTCACATGAGTTATGTTACACGTGGCAAGAAGACACGAAGTAGCTTGAATAAGTTGAGCACAGTAAATGAAAACAGGTTCTATTTAAGTTGCTGTTATTTGATTTTCTTTATCATTATCGTTTAATGGAGCTAAAATTTTTACGAAATAAAAAAGAAAACAAGGAAATAAATATCTAACACAGATCATCTTTGATTACTTCGTTTACCAGCTATGGTACCACGGACGGTTTTACACGTATTCTCAGTATGCGCCATTGTTAGGAGAAAAGAAAGAATTGGAATATTGTTTTCCCAGTCATGTCGTGAAAAGCGAATATAAATTTTGCCAATGACCTGGCTCTTCTGTCCCATATCCGTAACTAGATGCAAGATACAGTTAAAAAAACCCACAAAAAAAAAATCTTGAGAGATTACAGCCAGTGGCTCTCAAAATAATAAGGAAAAGACAACGATTACGAGAATAAATGCAGAAAATGAAAGCAAGTTTGCACTTGATGAAACATTCTTACAAGAAATATCCTTACAAGAAACATCCTTACAAGAAACATCCTTACAAGAAACATTTTTACATCCGTACAAGAAACATCCGTACAAGAAACATCCTTACAAGAAACATCCTTACAAGATACATTCTTACACCCTTACAAGAAACATCCATACAAGAAACATCCTTACAAGAAACATCCTTACAAGATTCATTTTTACATCCTTACAAGAAACATCCGTACAAGAAACATCCTTACAAGAAAAATTCTTGCAAGAAACATCAGTACAAGAAACATCCTCACAAGAAACATTCTTACAAGAAACATCCTTACAAGAACAATCCTTACAAGAAACATCCTTACAAGAATTTTTTTTGCAAGAAACATCAGTACAAGAAACATTCTTACAAGAAACATTCTTACAAGAAACATCCTTACAAGAAACATCCTTACAAGAAACATTCTTACACCCTTACAAGAAACATCCATACAAGAAACATCCTTACAAGAAACATCCTTACAAGAAACATCCTTACAAGAAACATTCTTACATCCTTACAAGAAACATCCGCACAAGAAACATACTTACAAGAAAAATTCTTGCAAGAAACATCAGTACAAGAAACATCCTTACAAGAAACATTCTTACAAGAAACATCCTTACAAGAAACATCCTTACAAGAAACATTCTTACAAGAAACATCCTTACAAGGTGTCGATTCATGGATGAATGCAAACTCAGTACGTAAAACAGTGTTTCCCAAACGTTTTCGGGTTACATCCTCACTGAACACATCCTCACTGAACACATCCTCACTGAACACATTTTCACTGAACACAACCTCAGCGTCGCCTCCATTTCCCTGCATTACATAAAAAAACTTAGGGTTTGTTTAAGGTTAGGGTTTGTTCATGCTATGTTCACCTTTTAATCGCTTAAGTCACGTTATAAAGTCAAACCGCTTTTATATGCACGCGTTAAATTAAGTAATATTGTTGAATTTAGTCTGGCAAATCCTTAACCATCCATTTACGCCCCCCCCCCCCCCCCCCCCCCCGTCGCCACATTTTCCCGTACTGTTCCTTAGATCCTTCCAACGCCTCTGGGGGGGGGGGGGGGGGGTACCGCCCACTTTGGAAACAACTGAGGTAAAGCAAATTGCTACAATCACCACCATCTAAGGGTGTACACGAATGTTTTGTTGTAGGCGTCCTACAAGGTGATCAGCTGCAGTGGTGACTACATGTTCCGTAAAGAAAATAAAACGGGAGAGGATGGTGATGATGATGACAGTGGGCCATCGTATAGGGTCTCCCGCCTGGAATGCCGGCCTCTATTACTTGAGGAAACAAACTTACCACATATCATACTGTGTTATATGGTACAGCATTAGAAAAAGGTACGCAAAGGGATGTCTCTTTTCAGTATTTATCTTCTTATTGGTGATAGATTAGATTATTACAACAGCGACATCAACCAACGGAAATGTAACTCAGTGGACTGACAAAACATCTTGACGGTATACGCTTCACCTTTGATCTGGCTCTTCTATCCCATAGCCGTAAGCAGATGCAAGACAAATTTAAAAACAAAAACTTGATCAGAGATTACAGCTATTGTGTCTGAAAATACAATTGTAAAGATAAAGATAATTGGAATACATGCCGCAAACGAGGGTAAGTTTGAACTTGAAGAAACATCAGTACATGATGTGAACTCACGCGTACATCTTGGCAGAAGTTTAGATAACGTTGGAAGAGCATACGGCTATATGAAATATAAATACAAAAGGCAAGAGAAGCTTTGATTGTGTTAGGAAATATATTGAAATCAAAATAAATCATGCTCAACATAAAAATAAGAATTTTCAACTCAGATGTCGTGCCAGTCCTATTATATGGCTGCGAAACACGGAGAACTATAAACACGACAACCAAAAAGTTACAGACTTTCAGAAATAGGTGCTTCAAATGGGAATGTGAAGTTGTGACGAGACAGCCAATATGGAACTGACTACAAGAACCAGGCAAGTTCCAGGAGACCAAGAAGTGAGATGAGGACTAGCACTTGGTAGGTCACACACTGAGGACGCGTGATTAGATAGCACAACAAGATAGATCCTGATCTGGAATCCCCAGGGTAAGACGGGGGAAGGGGGAGGGGGAGAGACAGAAAAACACATGGAAAAGTGAACTGGAACATACCGGTATATAAAGAAGATATGGAAAGCCCCTGAACACATGACACAGGGCAGACGGCGTTTGGCGTGAGTTTGTTGATCCTCTCCTTAGGGAGAAGACAGGTAGTAGACTAATGAACGACCGTATTGATAAAGTTGAATAATGTTGGATTTTTATTCCCGTTAATGATATCCACCAAAAGATAGATATAAGTGGATGGAAGCAGACATCATCATCATCATCAGTTGATAAGATCTCTATGGTGTTGTTTGCTCCACTGTAGTGTATGGAATGTCAACTTGACCTACGCAGTGGTGTGTAGACATGGATTGAGTGTACAATGTGCGAATGATGATAAGGGTTCGTGTTGTTGACAAATGTTCTTTTCTCACACTCATGTATGACTGGAAGTCATCGACACCAACGACTGTGTACCTTTTCTAAAGTTTAATTGGACGTACACACTCGACAGCACAGATAGTGACAAATCACAGGTTGGCATAATACATCATAGTACAGTGGATAACTGGTCTTGCAATGTTATGTTACATGGGCACTCATGTAGATTAATATTATAATGGACTGTCAGTAGCCAAGCACTCAGTATCGCCCATACATATAAATCATCTGACTTCACTGACTGAGCACGTCAGCTTATAAACAATATTTCAGATGGCTTCTAAACCTAATCTCGTCTAGCGACGACTCTCCAACTTAATGTTCAGCACATATTTTTTCATATAATAATATTGAACCGCTAATAAAGGGTTCTCATGTGTAGCAGTGATCTCTGGACTAAACAAGCGATAATACGGGCATCCCCTTTTCTCTTCTTGAAAGTCACTACATGTTTGGATCCAAGATGGCTTCACTCGTGAGCTGTCACTCACGTTTGGATACAGATAATGAATCTGTCCTAAAGTTAGTCATTCATAAAACATTGCATTGCTCTGTAGATTTGATCATGAACAATTGACTGCATTCTACAGAATATAGTGCTGCTAGGAATCGAAGTCGTTTTCATCGAGTCAAATATATTCTCTTATCGAAAATGGTGGCTTCGTACGAGAGTTCATAAAAGTATCTTGGATTACCTTGGTATAAGAAATATGAAACTGCCATTCCTTGGCAATACGCATAAACACTGGGGTAAAGCATACACGATAGGTCTAGACGACTATCACTTTCCCCACAAATACTGAGATCACTTTTTCCCCGGCGACAGGCCGACATAGGAAACACAGTCCCTATCAGGACGAAGCCAAATCACACCACACTCTAGCGACACATCCGCCGAATAGCCTTTGACCTCTCTAGAGACAACAGAACATATAGTTCGACTTAGATATGTAAAGATATACAGATATAAGACAGACTCGTCCTACTCAGACAAACAATACACATAAATTCAGGCCATAGATATTCTGAAGCAAGAACAATCTATTATTACCCAAACAACGAATAAATCGCAGTAAAATGGATTTATCCGCGGAGTTTGATCGAAAGAGCCGACACAACTTTCAAGGGAAGTAACTCAATAATGACTTTCCCTTAAGCACTAAAAAATTACCTATGTATAATATTGTAAGATATCAAAGACTGCACGTAACAGTCTTACCACACCTCCCGGGAAAAAAAAATGGAACATTTTTTTTTTTTTTGAAATACATCTAGGAGCAACGTACAATAGGCTCACAACGCATGAATAATGCGCAGATGAAAATATCAGGAATACCTATAACGCCTAATATGAGGCTAAGTCGACTTATGGAGCGACTGGTGAGAATGTGTCTCATAAACTGAGAGAAATTATTTCTCTACAAGTATATTTTTCCAGGAAGGTGTCATCAAAGTATAATACAATTCTGGCAATTACACAATGCCTAAAAAAATCATATCATCATTTCGTATTAGATATCTTAAATTTATGATTTATGAAGAAAAAATCATCAAAGCACAGCGGTGAATAAACATCCATGAACCGCTATGTAGTGATACAATCATTATATTATTAAATTACAAATGTGTATCTATCATGATATAGAAAAGGAACTACTATAGAACTAGACATATCAAGAAGTCTAAGCCCTAATAGTTATGTGGAATCATGTGGGCATCTTGACAGAATGTCTGCCATCACATTATCTGATCCACGAATAGCTCGCACAGAGAAATGAAAAGGTTGAAGAGCAATTGCATATCGAGTAGACCTCGAGCTCTTCAAATTCTTTTTGGTCGGTTTCTACTATGAAATGTGCGCCTAGAAGGAATCTCTGTAGTTTGAGGATCGACCAAACCATAGCTAATAGCTCACGGTCTAAAACCGAATAATTCCTTTCTGCCGCATTAAGTTTTCTGGAAATATACATTACAGGATGCAGAGTTCCAGAGTACTCTTGCATTAGTGCCGCTCCAATCCCAGTGGATGAAGCGTCACTACGAAGAACGAATGTCTTATCTTTAGTGGGTAGCACTAAAATAGGTGGTGTTGAAAACAATGTTTTAATCTTATCCAGAGAGCATTGGCATTCCTGAGACCAGTGGACCACATTAGGCGAACCTTTCTTTAGAAGTGTTGAGAGAGGTGCCATGATAGAGGATAGATTCTGAATGAATCTGCCATAAAATTGAATAAGACCTAACAGACTTCTCACCTGTTTTTTAGTCTTAGGGATTGAGATGTTAAGTATCTTACTAGTATTATGGTCCTCTGTTTTTAGGAAACCATGACCAACTCGGTGGCCTAGGAAAGAAATTTCGCTAAAACCAATATAGGCTTTAGAGGGTTTCGCTGTCAGGTTGTGCTCACGCAAAGTAGACAGCAATTCATCTAACCCTGAATAGTGATCTTCCCAAGTATCGCTGAAAAGACAGATGTCGTCTAGATATGCAATGACATCTGACCGATAAGATAGGATTCGGCGCATCATGCGTACGAACGTAGCTGGTGCGTTCATAAGACCGAAAGGCATAAAATTCCATTGGAACAAACCTCTAGGTGTTGAAAAAGCCGTGAGAGGTTTGGCGCGTTCAGATAAAGGAACTTGCCAATATCCTTTAGACAAATCAAGTTTAGTGAAAAAATGAGATTTGGAGAGTCGAGTAAGTAGCTCTTCCAGTAAAGGCATAGGTTCGGCATCGAACTTCGTTACTTGATTCAATTTTCGATAGTCAACGCAAAGACGTATGTTATTGTCTTTTTTACGCACAATAACCATCGGCGAAGAATATGCAGAGGTGGATGGTTCGATTATTTTCAAATCTATCATCTCATCCAACTCTTTCTCGACCTGTGCTTGAAAATGTATACGTATAGGATAAGGTCTAACCCTAATAGGAGTATGGTCAGTTAGAACAATGTCATGTTGAATGACATTCGTTTGTCCAGGGATGTCAGTGAGTACATCCTGAAATGTTTGCAACATAGTTGAAACTTGTCGCTGTTCTCCTAGAGACAAATCAGGAGAGACAGTAACGTTCTTCCATGATTCACTGGAATGAAGTGGGATCATTGGAAGAGGAAGATTTACATCTGAAAAACTTGTTTCCTCATCCTGTATCACGGACAGTGATGAGTAATGACCATGTTGTACTGGAGAATTGTCCGTTGCTTGGAAAATGGGTTGCAAATAATCCGGACGTTCATGGAATTCAGTAAGCATATTGATGTGGAAGGTTTTATGCTTCCCATCAATATCGACAATATAGTCGACATCGGAAATTTTCGATATTATATCGTACGGACCTTTCCAAGAAATAAGTAATCTGTTTTCCCTACAAGGTAGTAATACAAATGCTTTGTCACCAGGACAAAGTTGTCGTAAGCATCTCTTCTTATTGGCAAATTGCCTTGCCTTCTGTTTCGCAAATTCAGAAGAAGAAGTTGCTAATTTGCATGCTTCGATAATTTTTTGTCTCAACGCGATGACATATTCGTAGGATGACTTTGTGTCATCGTCAATATTGTCAGATGTTATGAGATCGTGAAGCAACGACATAGGGCCACGCGGACGCGCGCCAAAGACGAGTTCAAAGGGAGTAAATCCCGTATGTTCATTGGGTACCTCTCTGTAAGCGAAGAGGGCCGCAGGTAAAACTCTGTCCCAGTCTTGAGGATGATCCTCAGTTATCTTCCCCAGTAAGTTTTTAAGTGTTCTATTAAGGCGTTCGACCATACCATTAGACATTGGATGGTAGATACTACTTAAAGATCTATCTATCTGCAGAGTAGACATTACTTGAGACATGGTATCTGATATTAGTTGGGTGCCATGGTCTGACAATATCTCTCCGGGGAACCCCAGACGAGAAAATATAAGCCAAAGAGCATCTGCAATATCAGCAGTAGTAATGCTCTTCAGAGGAATAGCCTCTGGCCAACGTGTGCACATATCAACACACGTCAAGATAAACTGATGTCCTCTGGCAGACTTGATCTTAAATGGACCAATAATGTCTATAGCCATTTTTTGAAACGGCCGAATAGGAATGTCCGCCGCCTGAATGGGTGCAGCATGCCGTGGACCTTTGGATTTAACTTCCTGACATACTTTACAAGATCGACAATAAATACGTATGTCCTTGTTTACCAATGGCCAAAAGAAAGCCGCAAGGACTCTTGACTTAGTACGGGAAAAACCCATGTGTCCAGCACACTGAGAGTCGTGAGCGTGCTGCAAAATTTTAACTCTCAAATTCTTGGGAACCAGGATTTGAGAATGACTTGACGTAATGGAGTCTTGAACCATACGTACAAGTACGCCATTCTTCTTTGTAATCCACGATTTACGACTTGTGTCCTTATTCGGATCACCTTTAGTTGCAAGAATGAAGAATTTCTTCAGAGTGGGATCATCTTCTTGCTGTTTTATAAACGAGTCACGAGAAATTACCAAGGGATTATCTTGGTTATGCACTTCATTATCTTCAATAGATGAAGTTTGAGGCATAGTAAGAGCCTGAGCTCTAGTGACTACAGCGTTAGCAATCTGCATGTTTTGCCTTTCCCACGTGGAAATTTGTTGCGGAGTGCATTCCTTGACTCCATGAATGCGACCGATGATGAGGTCAGCGATCGGATTCGGAAGAAGACATGCGTGTACATCTCCCGTAAAGAAAGGAGTAGCAATCCTAATGATAGCAGTAGAGTATTTCTCTAATGTGCCGCCAAATGTTACACATTTGACTACTTGTCCAGTGGCACGGGAAGGATCTACGAGTGACTGCCTAACACCAATTGTGGTGCATCCAGAATCAAATAGCACAGAGACTGGATTGTTATTCACTAAACCCTTATGTAAGACAAGAGAACCTCTTCCATCATGCGCGACTGATGCCGGAAGAGCAGGAAGAGGATGGCCACAGCTTAAAGTAGACACTGTGGTTGGCTCAAATAACGTTTTGCATTGGGGGCACTGAGATGCTCTCCCAAAATCAAAAGCGGCACATGCCATATTACTAGCATCATTATTATCTTTACTCTGTTTATAGGCTTCATTGGACTCTTGTTGTGCAGAGTTTGCCTGAAAATGTGGTTTATGTCTTTTGTATTGAGATCTACCTCGGTTATTATCACCTCTGTAGTTATTGTTACCTCTATTGTAACCCCTATTTGGGTTTGAGTCATAGTTCCCTTGGTTACCATTATCATATTCATTATAATGAGTATCTCTGTAATTATGATCTTGTTGACTCCAAGACGGATAACCCTGATAGTTTCTATAATTACTTCCTCTACGGAAATTCCTATAATTATGACCACCCCTGTGTCGAGAGCTATCAGGTCGTCTCCAGTTCTTTGAAGAAGAACCCTGAAATGATTGGTTACCTTGGTTTTGATAACTATTATGGTTACCTTTTTTATCAAATCTGTTTTGAGGTCCCTGAAATCTGTGTGAATAATTGGGATTGTATGGTGTTGCTGAAGCAACTGGCATACTCTCCTTAATCTTAGTGTTGCCAAAAGTCACGTCGGGGTGTGCAGTGACATATTGGGAACAATATTCTTCCATTTCTTTTAGAGATTTGGGTTTACGCTCATGTATAAATTCAAGGAAAGGTTTGTTCACACATGACATAATCTTATCTCTGAGCAACAAATCCATAAGTCCTTCATACGTTTTTTCTGTTTTGGAAAGCTCAATCCAACGATCAACTGTGAGACGTGCCTTTGCAGTGAATTCTGAGAATTCTACACCCGTCTCAGGTACCATCGTTTTAAATAAAAGGCGATAGCCTTCCTCACTTAGCTGATATTTTTTTATCAAAGCCGCCCTAATGACATCATAATTATCCTTATCTGCTTCTCCTACAAGGCATAATCTAGTCAAAGATTCACCTTTCAAGTTTTCTGATAATTGATTAGCGTATTGTGATTTATCCACATTATGTGTACGACAAGAACGTTCAAATCTATCCAGCCAGAATGTAATATCGTCACTGGACTGATTGAACGGTGGAACCTTAACCTTGTAAGTAGAAGGTTTACCATTACCACTAGATGCCTGATTAACATTACTCATACTTGTCAATCTCAATTTCTCCAACTCAAATTCATGTTCTCTTATTGCTTTTTTCTCTTCAGCATCTAATCTTTTTTGTTCAGCTCCCTGTCTAATCTTTTTTGTTCAGCTTCCCTGTCTAATCTTTTTTGTTCAGCTTCCCTGTCTAATCTTTTTTGTTCAGCTTCCCTGTCTAATCTTTTTTGTTCAGCTTCACTGTCTAATCTTTTTTGTTCAGCTTCACTGTCTAATCTTTTTTGTTCAGCCGCAGCTTCTCTTTCTAATTTTTTTTGTTCAGCTTCAAATCTCCTTTCCTCCACCTGCATCTGCAATTTCTTTTGTTCAGCAGCAGCCTCAGCTTCTCTTTCTAATCTTTTCTCTTCCGCCATAGCTTTTCTTTCTTCTGCAGCTAATCTTTTCTCTTCTGCCATAGCTCTTCTCTCTTCTGCAGCTAATGCTTTGTCATATTGAGCAACTTCCCATTGTTCTAATTGTTGACCAGTCTTATCAAGGGCTTTCCCTTGTGTAATGAAGTATTCTAAAGTAGACATGATGTCTAACAATAATACTAATCACCTGAACCAATAATAATACCACAAGTTCTCAATGACTTGATTAATCAGTATACTATCCCAATATCTGTGGGTCACAAGCCTTTAATAAGGTCTTGTATAATAGTAATAATAATCAGGTACTGGTTTATACCATAATCCAAGTGCAGTGCACAGGCAATTGTGTCTTATGAAATATACCTATATAAAACATATGTCAACCAACAGAATACATAAAGTACAAATAGGACTGACAATACAGGAACGTTTGCAGAAATCAAAATAAATCAAATAGGGAAATCAATGAAAATAATCACTGAATCTGCAAAGAATAACAACACAAATGACGTCACAATATATGAATATAAATTGTGAATAGAACTGAAAGATAGAAAAGGTTTGACCAACAAATTACAAACAAATCAAAACAAAACTAAAGAACAAAGAAATATTACAAAAATAACAATAATTACAGACTTCACAGCTAACACAAAAGCAACAGTTGTCGCAGCAAATTTTCAATCAAGAAAATTGCACCTATAGAAAACGCCCACAACGGACCCTCTATGACGTGGGATATTCTGTTGTGAGGACGCCGCCCAACCTTAAACACAACCCGCTGACATAGAAACTAACATACTATACAAACAAATAACATGTAAACATAAATATATATAAATTATGTGTATGATAGTATGTGTTGCAAAATAGGCTCAGTTTTACAGTAATGGCAAAGTTATTTTTTATGAAAATAAACAAACTGCCACTTTATTCAATTAAACATTCTGGCCTTAAATATTAAAGTTCATATATGGAAAACAAGAAGATCCATCGATGAAAATAGGACTTCTTAGTTCACAAATACTGTCTTCCTGTTAACATTGACAAGAATTGATCCAACTGTTCTGTGAAACTCTGTAATGTCTAATGTAAAAAATGTCAACAACGCTGACCTACATACTGCATTCACCTGACAGGTCACGTGACGAAGTGTTGACAAAGAGCAAACCAATACTGCAAGTGTGTCGTATCAGCCACAGGAAACGGTCTGGTATCGGTAATCTGTTGACTTCTGAACTTCTGCGAGGTCAAACCCAGAAAGCTGGTCCACCAGTTGATAAAGTTGATAACGTTGGATTTTTATTCCCGTTAATGATATCCACCAAAAGGATAAATATAAGTGGATGGAAGCAGACATCATCATCATCATCAGTGGATAAGATCTCTATGGTGTTGCTTGCTCCACTGTAGTGTATGGAATGTCAACTTGACCTACGCAGTGGTGTGTAGACATGGATTGAGTGTACAATGTGCGAATGATGATAAGGGTTCGTGTTGTTGACAAATGTTCTTTTCTCACACTCATGTATGACTGGAAGTCATCGACACCAACGACTGTGTACCTTTTCTAAAGTTTAATTGGACGTACACACTCGACAGCACAGATAGTGACAAATCACAGGTTGGCATAATACATCATAGTACAGTGGATAACTGGTCTTGCAATGTTATGTTACATGGGCACTCATGTAGATTAATATTATAATGGACTGTCAGTAGCCAAGCCCTCAGCATCGCCCATACATATAAATCATCTGACTTCACTGACTGAGCACGTCAGCTTATAAATAATATTTCAGATGGCTTCTAGACCTAATCTCGTCTAGCGACGATTCTCCAACATAATGTTCAGCACATATTTTTTCATATAATAATATTGAACCGCTGATAAAGGGTTCTCATGTGTAGCAGTGATCTCTGGACTAAACAAGCGATAATACGGGCATCCCCTTTTCTCTTCTTGAAAGTCACTACATGTTTGGATCCAAGATGGCTTCACTCGTGAGCTGTCACTCACGTTTGGATACAGATAATGAATCTGTCCTAAAGTTAGTCATTCATAAAACATTGCATTGCTCTGTAGATTTGATCATGAACAATTGACTGCATTCTACAGAATATAGTGCTGCTAGGAATCGAAGTCGTTTTCATCGAGTCAAATATATTCTCTTATCGAAAATGGTGGCTTCGTACGAGAGTTCATAAAAGTATCTTGGATTACCTTGGTATAAGAAATATGAAACTGCCATTCCTTGGCAATACGCATAAACACTGGGGTAAAGCATACACGATAGGTCTAGACGACTATCACTTTCCCCACAAATACTGAGATCACTTTTTCCCCGGCGACAGGCCGACATAGGAAACACAGTCCCTATCAGGACGAAGCCAAATCACACCACACTCTAGCGACACATCCGCCGAATAGCCTTTGACCTCTCTAGAGACAACAGAACATATAGTTCGACTTAGATATGTAAAGATATACAGATATAAGACAGACTCGTCCTACTCAGACAAACAATACACATAAATTCAGGCCATAGATATTCTGAAGCAAGAACAATCTATTATTACCCAAACAACGAATAAATCGCAGTAAAATGGATTTATCCGCGGAGTTTGATCGAAAGAGCCGACACAACTTTCAAGGGAAGTAACTCAATAATGACTTTCCCTTAAGCACTAAAAAATTACCTATGTATAATATTGTAAGATATCAAAGACTGCACGTAACACGTATATCTTCTTCTTATTTCACATTTCAACCCCTAAGGAGCATAGGCCATCAACAAATTGACGCCAAGTCTTATTGTCCGGTGCCATCAGCTCAAAGTCTTACCGTATCGTCTTCGTCCCTTCATGTCTGTGTCCAGGTCTAAATGTGTTTGTTGAAGTTTTTATGGTTCAGCATTTTTTGAACAAGATGGGGTAACTATCCCCATCTTTCCTTAGTCGCTTTTTACGACATGCATGGTAGGGTAATGAGATATCTGAGAAAGGTGGTTGAAGGAACAAGAAGAGACATAGTCCGCAACCAGATGATACGTCAAGGCCTAACAACCTAACCCCTGCAGACCCAAGTAGAACATTCCCAACTAAGATGGTTTGGCTATGTCTGCAGAATGGGAGAAGATCGGCTGCCAAGGCAAGTATGGGAGGCTAAGAGCCAGGGATTCAGACCTCCAGGACGATCCAGAGTCCGCTGGGAGGACACCATTAGACAATCTCTGAAGGACCGAGGACTAGAATGGAACCAGGCCAGAAGGAAGACAGCCGATAGGATAGTATGGCGCTCTCTCTTCCAAACCTCTACACCTCACGGTAGAAGAGGAACGACTAAGGAAGTAAATGGTAATCTATATTATTACTATTTATTTCAGGCCCCAGTAACACAAAGGTGTACGGTATATCGACTGTTCATAATTTCAATTAGCGCACAGTGACACCGCATCATCATCACCATCATCATCATTATCATCATTTTTTAACGCTTCTTACAGAGCAATGAGACGCCATTGCTGCCGGTTCCACGGCAAGAAGTCTGCATCAAGCAGTCACATGATCTTGCAGCTGTGGTTTCTGCGTCTATTTAATTTACATGATGAGGATGTAGACGCTTTGTAAACCGGAAATTCCCCATGAAACATGACCTAATGGACACAGATCTGATTATTTCTGTGATTGCTAGCAGAATAAGCAGCAGGACAAAAAAAAAAGTGGGAAAACAGAGACAGCCTGAGATAGGAACATCAATAAATAAAAATGAAAGCAAGAAAAGAAAGAAAGAAAGGCAACGGAAGAAGTCGAATGTGGGAGGAAATGTCTCACGCGAAACGTATTATTAGTCTGCTCGATATTCATTCTCTTTTGTTTTT
This sequence comes from Oreohelix idahoensis, assembly GCA_024509875.1. Lineage (NCBI taxonomy): Eukaryota > Metazoa > Mollusca > Gastropoda > Stylommatophora > Oreohelicidae > Oreohelix > Oreohelix idahoensis. Next base: position 491,885 of record JAMPIV010015129.1, read on the forward strand.
TTTTTGGTGCCCGTTGTTCAACACAGCAGTCACAGCTGCCTGGCAAGAAACCTACAACAAATCTTTATTGTTCTCTTACAGATGTGGTTTTTCTAACAATTTGTTTTAGATGATGAGGTTGCCAGCGCGTGGTAACACCTCACCTTAGTCACCTTTTACGTCATACCTGAGGTATAGTAGTCCTTTTCGTTATTTGCCCCATTCAGAGACGCCCTTAAACTGTACAGGGCGCTGCTTGATATTGGAAGCAAAGATTAGGGCCATCGCGCCCCACTAAGCATATCGTAACAAGGAACTAATGAGGGTTTTGGGTGTTGCTGACGAGAGTTTCTCAAGTGTTTTGGCACACACTTCCTGCAGGTGGACCAACTATCATTTAATGGAGAGAAAAAAAAGATTATTTATTTAAAATCTCGGCCATAGTCGAAGATGTTTAGTTAGGAAATACCCGTCAATCTTTCTCTCATTCTTTTATTTTTAGTGGTCTTCCTTTTTTGATATCATCATTATCATCATCATCATCATCATCGCCGTCACCACAACCACTATCATCATACCATTATCGCCATAGTCAATTCTTCTCTTCTGTTCTCTCTGTTCTGTTGTCTTCTTTCTATCTCAAAGTTAAGTATAGACGTTAAACTAAAAGTATACACAAATAATGGCTTCCAAGTCCCTAGACTTTAGGCTAGTTCTTCCCAGAACTTTCCAACCATTTCTCTCCAACCCGACATCTCCACGGATGTCCGCGACATTTTTTCAGTCATCAATTCATCTTAGTGGTGAGTGCTTACATTGGCAGTCTCCAATATATCTAGGCAACACCAACCCATCCCCTCGTCTCATCACAACCCTTTCAGAACTTTTTTAGAGGCGTGTCCATCAAAGATTTAAAATTTGGAATCCGTGCGTAAGAGAAGAAGAATCAACTTCAGGTCACGTGAATCAATAATGTGAATATTCTTGGCATATTCACATCTTTCAGCTATTTATCTTTTTTATTTTTTAATGGAGATCTTTTACTTAAAATCTCCATTCCTCTAATGTAGATTGTTGTTGAAAGGATATGGGTATTGCAGTCTCTGGTGAGAGAATGTGAAAGAGTGTACTTGAAAGAATGTTATAATAAAGATTGTACTTGGAATATTGTTGTTAATGAAAACTGTACTTGAATAAATGTGGCTAGATTAGTTCTTTTTAAGCCGAGGTATCCTTTGAGGGAGCGTCTGATTGGTAGAGTGGTTAGAGCGCTGCCTGTCGCAGAAAAGGTGCCGTATTCAAAACACGGTATCGTCACGCTTTAGTCTAACCAGCTGTAAATGACTCTCCTCTTGAGTTAGGGAAGAAAAAGGCAGCGGGAAATTGAACTTGTCACCCCTACCTCTCGACGCTGAAAGACTTTTAACAAGTTGCAATTTAAAAGATGGTAAACAATGTTAAGTTGCAGCTATAATAATATGTAAAGTTGCAGCTATAATAATATGTAAAGTTGCAGCTATAATAATATGTTAAGTTGCAGCTATAATAATATGCTAATGAAGGTTGTGATAGAAAAGTATTTTTCAAACTTTATTCCTGGATCCTACTGTGACGTGTAATGGAAATGAAGCCTTCTGTATCCTTGACAGCCTTTCATGACCGCAGCGTAGTTTTAAGATTTGCTAACAAAGTCACGCATTTCTCTGGCTGTCTGACTCAACTTTTAATCCACGCCTTCTTTTTTTACTTGACCATATCAAACGAGCTTGTTTACCAACCTTCGCAACCTGTCATTCATAGCAGGGGCGAATGACTTCGTCTACGCAAGTTTCTCACGCGAGCGAAGGTGCCAGTATTACGATGACGAGCAAATCGCACGTGGAAAACACGTGGAAGGTAACGGCTTTTGAAGTTTCTCTATAAGGGGAGCAAATCCTGTGATGTTCGTACATTCAGGGAAGGATATCTCTTTGATCTCGAGAAACAGGGAAATTCTCAGACGGGAGCCCGCTACACGGGTTAAGCTTTGTTGTTGTTTAGAAGCGACCGGCAGAAGCGACCGTTAAACCCTTGATCGGGGAAACGTAATTTCAGATTTCTCTGCTGGGAAGCAGAGTGTGAGAATTCACATCTCCTAGAGATCATAAGAACATGATCCTATATAAACTGAGTCTTTCTCAAATCATTTTCAGTTGTCGCTCAGATTTTTTCGGAGAGTCTAAACACGTTATCTAGAACTACTGGAAATAGATGTGTTAATAGATCGTGGTGTTTCTCTCTGGATTTCTGGTAATATATAAATTTGTGCTTAAGCGTATTAAAGTGTTACAAGTTTTAACATCTTAAATTCACTGTGATTTCTAGGTGTTAAGACTAGCGAATTAAATAACGTGTAGCTATTTTTATTCCAGATGTTTCAGTTGTAACGTAAATTTAATCACCCGCTATCACACAGAAAGAGACGGTTTAGTTGTCTAATTAATACACTAGGCGACTGATAAGTGACATAAATGATTTCGCGTTTATTTCATTTGTGTAATTTTGTAAGTGACGGTTGTTTAAATATCATGCGACTTAACAAACAGATGACGACAATCTAATAGTTATTAATGACAAGCGATATTTGTTAAAGTGCGCGTATGGATTAATTAAATAATAACCGATCAGATAGGATAGGCTAGACATAACGTGCGCTTTTTAACTTTAATCAGGACTGACGGAGTGGATGACAGATGTCTCGTCCCCTTTCGGGTATATATATATATATATATATATATATATATATATATATATATATATATATATATATATATATATATATATATATATATGTAGATATTATTAGTAGTAATTTTTTCATAATGTTCCTATATCCTTTAGGCAACCTGATCAACGGCGACCAACGGTTCTTTTATGTGGCTTTATCTTGGGCTTTGTCTCTACATTTACTGATTGGAGTAATGTTGTCTTTGGTTGGCTGACGCGTCTCCAAGTTTCAGCTGTGAACAGGACGGGCCACAGAGACGAACGAACATTTTAATAGTAAATTTTAAACTGGACTTACAAAATACCCAGATATATGTTTCTTGCAATTTTATCAGCCCATTGTTGTGAAATAACAATAACTGTTCTCCCGACCTCTGATAGACGTTTTCCAAGAGGATATTTTTCCAGAAGAGTTACGCTATTTCAGAATCGGCACTCATCACAAAGCTAGCCGATAGGATTTACCAATCAAATTACTTACCAGCATCAGTAACAATTGTAGCAACTAGCGGTGTCCAAGTACCAGAAGTATTTGTTTTTCCATTCTTTTCTGTGAACACTAGATCTCGATTTTTCTTCCATTAACTATTCGAAGGTGACACTAACGATCCAGGATTACCTCACCAAAATTGGCGTTCACCTTATAAGGTTATTGTCAAGGCTGGACTCGGGCCAAATTTTGCACTGTACCCTGACACTATTAATATCGATAAATATATTCAGGATAACTGTACATTCCACGAAATATCACCAGATTAGGTAAGGAGAGAGAGAATGTGGCCACGTATGACAGAGAGAAAGAGAGATTGAATATTTTCTTGTTACGATAGCTTATGCCAAACTAGTTAATTTTGCTTTAACAATTGTTTACTTTACGGAGTAGCACGTATTAGGAATTTTGCTCACTTTACTGTCTATATACTGTAACCTATTGCTAACCTTTTGACCTTTGGGGTTATTAACTGGGTTGGGTTTTTATCTTCTCAACGAGGTGAGGGCATAGGTATTCTGTTATTTTCTCTATATATGTAATTTTGATTTATTTGATTCTTTTAGATATTCGATGTTGTAAAGTTTAATGATAATAAACAACAAAAGAACTAAACTTTGTGTGTTGGTCAGACCCATACCCAAATTTACCCATAGTTTTTTCACGTTTGTGTGTCTTGTTGTCACATAGCTGTGTGTGTGTGCGTGTATAGTAAACTTATATTTCTCAATATAAGGGGGTGCAAGATTGTCTGTTACTAAATTATAGTCGTACAGATAGGCTGGACTATAGAAACTATTCAGTCCAGAGACAGATCTTCTCCTTAACTATTTACTCGTGAAAATCTATTTCTTATACCTTACTTCTCATGTATTATCACCATCTCCTATACTCAGGCGTGACCTTACATAACTTAAAACCTATATAAGCACGACAAATACCAAAAGTTTTTATTTTGTTGGTGCTCCACGAGAAATAAATTTGTAACGGCCGACGAAAAAAAAAATGATAATAAAGTCAAAACTGCTAATAAAAATAGATAGGTTCGCACGTGTTTCCCCCCTCTTTTTTACCTTAAATAAATAAATAAATTACCACACGTATTGATCAAAAGATGCTCGATTGGAAAAAACCCCAGAAGAATTAATACAAGTGCAACACTCAACATTTAGCTTGGTGTGAGTAAACGAGAATGGTAGTCGAATGAGTAATAGCTGCTAGTCGGTCATATATGTGGTTTTCCAGAAGAACAGGAAGTAAGGAGAAGAGGCTGGCTTTGGATAAAGTACACACCAAAAAGACAGCTGATAGCAGTACAAGGTAGCTACTGTTATAGAATCTCTAGGGTCAGAGAAAAAGAGGAAGATGCCCCATACATCCCAACAATGACAAGTGAAGAGAAGTGAAAATAAACATGAAAGGAGTACATAAGACAATGAAAGGTCTTGGACGGGTGGCACAGGATATGAGGATTTGTCTTGTTTTTGTTGAGGGACAATGCTCCACGGGGACTGAGAACTCTTGATTGTTGATGAGGATATGGTTTTAATAACCTTGATTATCAATAATGTTTGATAACTGAGAACTCTTGATTGTTGATGAGGATATGGTTTTAATAACTTGATTACACTGACTAACAAAAAAAAACTTTTTTTTTCTTTCTCTAACATTTCTATGTTTTTCTGGTCAATTTTAATGCGCTGTTTTTAAATCTGCAAACCGTTTTTCTCTATCAGGTCGGGATCTCTAGAAATACGCAATTGAAGTTTTTTAACAACGCATACAGTATTACAACATCATTCGTACAAGAAGTATAACAGTTATGTAGGCTTGAATTTCTTTGCAGTCGACTTTCGTCGGTGAATGGCATGTGGTACATCGCGACGAAGCATCCAACAATAATCGGCAAGCATGGTCACACTCCACCGTCCTTGATAACGTGACTCCATTACGGCGATATCTTGATGGAATCATTCTCCATGTTCATCGCTGACTTCGCCAAGGTTGTCAGGGAAAAAGTTAAGATGCGAATCGAGCAAATGGATTTTGAGGGACATGTTACAGCCCATAATTATGTATGCATCTATGCACTGCTTAACAATATGCAACATAGTCGACAGATTTGTGATTTTCCAGAAAGTTATCGACGATCGATTTGAATGCCATCCATGCGCGAAGTTCACTACCATGTAACAAGTTCTCGAATTGTTTGTCTGCAATAACTTTCCTAATCTGAGGTCCTACAAAGATACCTTCCTTTATCTTTGCATCGCTAACTTGCGGAAACTTTTCTCGAAGATAAGTGAAAGCTTTGCTCTTTTTATCTAACGCTTTTACAAAATTCTTCATGAGCCCCAACTTTATATGTAACAGTGGTAAAATGAAGGTGTCTTTGTTAACTAATGGCTCGCGTATTACATTTTAATGCCCAAGCTGCATACGATCCCGGATAGGCCACACCTTTCTTGCATAATGTTCCTGTCTGTTGCGGCTGTCCCATTCACATCGGAAGCAACAAAATTTAGTATACCCAGTCTGCATGCCCGTGAGAATTGCAATGACCTTTAGGTCTCCACAAATCCGCCATTGGTAGTCATTGTACTTTATTTTTTCCAAACATTTAGCCATATTGTTATAAGTTTCTTTCATATGAACAGAGTAGGCGACTGGAATTGATGAAAAAAAATTTCTGTTATGCAATAACACGGCTTTTAGACTAGTCTTGGAAGAATCGATGAAAAATCGCCATTCGTTGACTATGTGCTCATGACCGTTTACATCTTTGCAATAGCAAATGTCATCATCCATCTCAAAGTATTGAACAAGTTCTCTGTGTCTATGACGAAATTTAGATATCAGAGTATTGGGCGCTAAAAGATTCCATTCTTTGAGTCGCGAACCGAGTAATTCCGCTTGTCCTTTGGTAAGAGCGAGATCACGTATTTGATCTGAAAGTTCTGAATGGTTAATTAAGTAAACACCATCATTCACCGGTATGTAATCTGAGTCAGAATTAGTTTCTAAAGCAGGTAAACTATCACTTTCTGATGGTTCATTTACGTCCAACGGATATTGTTCTGGTGGTACTTGGATCGGACACGTGATTGGATCATGAGGCACTGGTTTCGAAACCGATTCAATATTTGGATAAACCACAGACTTTCTAGTTTTAAAAGTGAAACCATGGATATTTGTCAAGCGGAAGTAACAATCAGTAGTGTGATTTGTATGTTCACGCCATATTACTGGCACTCCAAAAGGCATCGACTTATGCTTCGGCGATTTTCGTAACCAACCTGCCAATGTATCTAACAAACTGCATTTGGCTTCCAAGATTTATTTGCATCATCAACTTTCGAATCGAAATAAAGTTCTTATGTTGTCTTTAGTAATGGTGTAAAGTTTTTCTGGTCAACAAGATCGGTAAAATATCCGCACACGTAACAGAACAGATCAGCCGAATTTCTACAACTTCTAGAAGCCATATTTTGCTCAGAATTATTTCAAAATACAGTAACTATTTGAAAAATCGCGTAACATATGTCATGCATCTTTTAGCAGTATAAAAAGTAGAATTAAGTTGCTTTTTATTAATTTTTAATAAGTTATATAGTAAAAATGAAACGGGGCAAATAACGGTTTCCCAAAAATATATTTATTCACAAATATCTTAAGAACCCGACGTGATAAAGATAAACGGATTTCAGATTTGAAATCAGCGCAAGAAACTGACCTAAGAACACTTATTCTTATATAAGAAAGAAAAATGTTGTTTGTCAGTGTTATCAATAACGTTTGATAACTGAGAACTCTTGATTGTTGATGAGGATATGGTTTTAATAACCATGATTATCAATAACGTTTGATAACTGAGAACTCTTGATTGTTGATGAGGATATGGTTTTAATAACCATGATTATCAATAACGTTTGATAACTGAGAACTCTTGATTGTTGATGAGGATATGGTTTTAATAACCATGATTATCAATAACGTTTGATAACTGAGAACTCTTGATTGTTGATGAGGATATGGTTTTAATAACCATGATTATCAATAACGTTTGATAACTGAGAACTCTTGATTGTTGATGAGGATATGGTTTTAATAACCATGATTATCAATAACGTTTGATAACTGAGAACTCTTGATTGTTCATGCTCACCATTTTTCTCAGTGACTGAAATACAAAGATGGTTCAAAAGTGGACATGTAACAAATAATATAAAAAAAAAAAAAAAAAAAAAAACCCAAAATATCGATGAAAATGAGGTTAGCGAGGAAGACTGTGACGATGATGAAAGTACTCCTAGTTGCAGTAAAATAAGAAAACCGACAATAAAGAGATATGGTACGAGTGATTTATCTTGTATATTTATTTAAGCATTTGCAATAGAAACCAAACCATAGCATATGAATGCTTGGTCAGACTTCCGGCAAAGTGATTAGCCCCAGTAATTGTTTCTTGCTTCATTAGCAGCTCAAAGGCAGATAATTATGGCTAATGATTTATGTAGATAAATACATTTGGTACGTCAAATTTTCTGAGTTATGTGCTTGTTAAGATATTAAATAATAGCTCGATGGTTACTGGTAACTTGCAAAGAAACCTGGGAAACCAACCAAGGAAAATACTAAGACAAACAAGTTGAAATCTTTTAAACGAAAACTTGATGGTACGGTAGAAACTAAGAATAGCGCATCCTCTCATATCATGGGTACTGTAATGTCTCTTAACACCGGTACATCAGCGTAATCTCTCATATCATGGGTACTGTAATGTCTCTCTTAGCACCGGTACATCAGCGTAATCTCTCATATCATGGGTACTGTAATGTCTCTTAACACCAGTGGCGTATTCTCTATGTGTGCTGTGCACACCTATGTCCGAAGGAAAATAAAAATTTAATTTATTATTCTATAAAATATTTCTCTTCTAAAGTTCTGCTTTCGGACCGCACGCATCAGGATAACGGATTTTCCCGCATAGAATCTACGAGTATATCTAGTTTCAGTTTCCCAGACGCGTTTTATAGTACAATTTTTATTGGTTGGTTACAATCGCCCGAAGTTTCTCGGGTAATTCCGTCACAATGCGTGCTGCACCTTTCGGATTCACGTCTGAAGATTGGTTTGTGTGGCTCGGGGTCATGGCCAGATACGTCAATACAATACGAACATGCGTGCGGTGGTCTTGCAGCTCTCGAGTTGTAAAAATCGGCTGTGTCCGTCCAGTGTTTTTTGTGATTAATTTTTGTTAGTTGCCGGGAATGCAGATTATTACAGTGACAGTGAGTTTCAAGTTGTAAGTTAATTAGTATTTCGGAGATAATTGACATATACCCCTAATAACTATCGTTGCGTAATTGAATATAGTTGGTTTTTAAATTAAGAGGGGAGGAAGTTAAATAGTAGGAGTACATATTCATTTTAAGTAGCAGCACGCCTAGCTCGCATTACCAGGATACGCGACTGCTTAACACCGGTACATCAGCGTAATCTCTCATATCATGGGTACTGTAATGTCTCTTAACACCGGTACACCAGCGTAATCTCTCATTTCATGGGTACTGTAATGTCTCTTAACACCGGTACATCAGCGTAATCTCTCATATCATGGGTACTGTAATGTCTCTTAACACCGGTACATCAGCGTAATCTCTTATATCATGGGTACATCAGCGTAATCTCTCATATCATGGGTACATCAGCGTAATCTCTCATATCACCGGTACATCAGCGTAATCTCTCATATCACCGGAACAGTAGTGTAACCTCTCACTTCACAAGTACAGTAGCGTAACCTCTCATATCACCGGTAGAGTAGCGTAATCTCTCATATCACCGGAACAGTAGTGTAACCCCTCATATCACCAGTACAGTAGTGTAACCTCTCATATCACCGGTACAGTAGCGTAATCTCTCATATCACCGAAACAGTAGTGTAACTTCTCATATTACCGGAACATCAGCTTAATCTCTCATATCACCGGAACAGTAGTGTAACCTCTCATATCATGAGTACTGTAACGTGTCTTAACACCGGTACATCAGCGTAATCTCTCATATCACCGGTACATCAGCGTAATCTCTCATATTACCGGAACAGTAGTGTAACTTCTCATATCACCGGTACATCAGCGTAACCTCTCATATCACCGGTACATCAGCGTAATCTTTCATCTCACCGGTACATCAGCGTAATCTCTCATATCACCGGAACAGTAGTGTAACCTCTCATATCACCGGTACAGTAGCGTAATCTCTCATATCACCGGAACAGTAGTGTAACCTCTTATATCAACGGTACATCAGAGTAACCTCTCATATCACCGGAACAGTAGTGTAACCTCAAATATCACCGGTATAGTAACGTAATCTCTCATATCACCAGTACAGTAACGTAATCTCTCATATCACTGGTAAGGTAACGTACCCTCCCATATCACTGGTACAGTAACGTACGCCTTCATATCACTGGTACAGTAGAGTAATCTCTCAAATCACAGGTACAGTAGCGTAACCTCTCATATCACCGGTACAGTAACGTACCCTCTCATACCACCGGTACAATACCGTAATCTCTTATATCACGGTACAGTAACGTACACCCTTATATCACAGGTACAGTAACGTACATCCTTATATCACCGGTACAGTATCGTAATCTCTTATATCACCGGTACAGTAACGTAATCTCTTATATCACCGGTACAGTAACGTAATCTCTCATATCACCGGTACAGTAACGCAATCTCTCATATCACCGGTACAGTAACGTACCCTCTCATATCACCGGTACAGTAACGTACCCTCTCATATCACCGGTACAGTAACGTACCATCTCATATCACCGGTACAGTATCGTAATCTCTTATATCACCGGTACAGTAACGTAATCTCTTATATCACCGGTACAGTAACGTACCCTCTCATATCACCGGTACAGTAACGTACCCTCTCATATAAACGGTACAGTAACGTACCCTCTCATATCACCGGTACAGTATCGTAATCTCTTATATCACCGGTACAGTCGTGTAACTTCTCATATCACCGGTAAAGTAGCATCTCTCATGTAATTGATACAATAGTGAAACATCACATATCACCGGTACAGTAGCATATCGCATATGACTGGTACTGTAGCGTAACCTCACACATCACCGGTACAGTAGCATATCCCATATCACTGCAGCAGCGTAACATCACATATCGTCGGTACAGTATGTGACATATTATGATAATAGCTTTCATATATCTATTTCATTATCTACATTTTTCTTTCACCTGGCTTTCACCTACACATGTTTTGTTAACATAAAACCCTCCTACACTCAGAGATCTGTCTCTTTTTCTAATTTAGCACGCCTATTTTATTTTCTGTTCTCTATTTCCTTAGGAATGTTTACCAACAGACATATTTAGCTAACGTTGAGCCGGTTACCTGTAATTATAAAGCCAGCGATTGGAAATCATCGTAATAGGATCAAACACGGAGAGACGGAACGCGTAGAAAGGGGCGACTATTTCAAAAGAGTCGTAATTTTGGCTCAGGGGAAGATAAGTGTTACGTGCAGTCTTTGATATCTTACAATATTATACATAAGTAATTTTTTAGTGCTTAAGTGAAAGTCATTATTGAGTTACTTCCCTTGAAAGTTGTGTCGGCTCTTTCGATCAAACTCCGCGGATAAATCCATTTTACTGCGATTTATTCGTTTTTTGGGTAATAATAGATTGTTCTTGCTTCAGAATATCTATGGCCTGAATTTATGTGTATTGTTTGTCTGAGTAGGACGAGTCTGTCTTATATCTGTATATCTTTACATATCTAAGTCGAACTATATGTTCTGTTGTCTCTAGAGAGGTCGAAGGCTATTCGGCGGATGTGTCGCTAGAGTGTGGTGTGATTTGGCTTCGTCCTGATAGGGACTGTGTGTTTTCCATGTCGGCCTGTCGCCGGGGAAAAAGTGATCTCAGTATTTGTGGGGAAGGTGATAGTCGTCTAAACCTATCGTGTATGCTTTACCCCAGTGTTTCTTCGTATTGCCAAGGAATGGCAGTGTCATATTTCCTATACCAAGGTAATCAAAGATACTCTTATGAACTCTCGATCGAAGCCACCATTTTCGATAGTTACGATCTGAATGTCTAAGAGAATATATTTGACTCGATGAAAACGACTTCGATTCCTAGCAGCACTATATCCTGTAGATTGCAGTCAATTGTTCATGATCAAATCTACAGAGCAATGAAATGTTTTATGAATGACTAACTTTAGGACAGATTCATTATCTGTATCCAAACGTGAGTGACAGCTCACGAGTGAAGCCATCTTGGAACCAAAACATGTAGTGACTTTCAAGAAGAGAAAAGGGATGCCCGTATTATCGCTTGATCAGTCCAGAGATCACTGCTACACATGAGAACCCATTGCTAGCGGTTCAATATTATTATATGGAAAAATATGTGCTGAACATTATGTTGAAGAATCGTCGCTAGACGAGATTAGGTTTAGAAGCCATCTGAAATATTGTTTATAAGCTGACGTGCTCAGTCAGTGAAGTCAGATGATATATGTATGGGCGATACTGAGTGCTTGGCTACTGACAGTCCATTATACAATTATTCTACATGAGTGCCTATGTAACATTGCAAGACCATTTGTCCACTGTACTATGATGTATTATGGCAACCTGTGATTTGTCACTATCTGTGCTGTCGAGTGTGTACGTCCAATTAAACTTTAGAAAAGGTACACAGTCGTTGGTGTCGATGACTTCCGGTCATACATGAGTGTGAGAAAAGAACATTTGTCAACAACACGAACCCTTATCATCATTCGCACATTATACACTCAATCCATGTCTACACACCACTGCGTAGGTCAAGTTGACATTCCATACACTACTGTGGAGCAAACAACACCATAGAGATCTTATCAACTGATGATGATGATGATGTCTGCTTCCATCCACTTATATCTATCTTTTGGTGGATAGCATTAACGGGAATAAAAATCCAACTTTATCAACTTTATCAACTGGTGGACCAGCTTTCTGGGTTTGACCTCGCAGAAGTTCAGAAGTCAACAGATTACCGATACCAGACCGTTTCCTGTGGCTGATACGACACACTTGCAGTATTGGTTTGCTCTTTGTCAACACTTCGTCACGTGACCTGTCAGGTGAATGCAGTATGTAGGTCAGCGTTGTTGACATTTTTTACATTAGACATTATAGAGTTTCACAGAACAGTTGGATCAATTCTTGTCAATATTAACAGGAAGACAGTATGAGTGAACTAAGAAGTCCTATTTTCATCGATGGATCTTCTTGTTTTCCATATATGAACTTTAATATTTAAGGCCAGAATGTTTAATTGAATAAAGTGGCAGTTTGTTTGTTTTCATAAAAATAACTTTGCCATTACTGTAAGACTGAGCCTATTTTGCAACACATACTATCATACACATAATTTATATATATTTATGTTTACATGTTATTTGTTTGTATAGTATGTTAGTTTCTATGTCAGCGGGTTGTGTTTAAGGTTGGGCGGCGTCCTCACAACAGAATATCCCACGTCATAGAGGGTCCGTTGTGGGCGTTTTCTATAGGTGCAATTTTCTTGATTGAAAATTTGCTGCGACAACTGTTGCTTTTGTGTTAGCTGTGAAGTCTGTAATTATTGTTATTTTTGTAATATTTCTTTGTTCTTTAGTTTTGTTTTGATTTGTTTGTAATTTGTTGGTCTAACCTTTTCTATCTTTCAGTTCTATTCACAATTTATATTCATATATTGTGACGTCATTTGTGTTGTTATTCTTTGCAGATTCCGTGATTATTTTCATTGATTTCCCTATTTGATTTATTTTGATTTCTGCAAACGTTCTTGTATTGTCAGTTCTATTTGTACTTTATGTATTCTGTTGGTTGACATATGTTTTATATAGGTATATTTCATAAGACACAATTGCCTGTGCACTGCACTTGGATTATGGTATAAACCAGTACCTGATTATTATTACTATTATACAAGACCTTATTAAAGGCTTGTGACCCACAGATATTGGGATAGTATACTGATTAATCAAGTCATTGAGAACTTGTGGTATTATTATTGATTCAGGTGATTAGTATTATTGTTAGACATCATGGCTACATTAGAATACTTCATTACACAAGGGAAAGCCCTTGATAAGACTGGTCAACAATTAGAACAATGGGCAGTTGCTCAATATGACAAAGCATTAGCTGCAGAAGAGAAAAGATTAGCTGCAGAAGAAAGAAAAGCTATGGCGGAAGAGAAAAGATTAGAAAGAGAAGCTGAGGCTGCTGCTGAACAAAAGAAATTGCAGATGCAGGTAGAGGAAAGGAGATTTGAAGCTGAACAAAAAAAATTGGAAAGAGAAGCTGCGGCTGAACAAAAAAGATTAGACAGTGAAGCTGAACAAAAAAGATTAGACAGGGAAGCTGAACAAAAAAAGATTAGACAGGGAAGCTGAACAAAAAAGATTAGACAGAGAGGCTGAAGAAAAAAAAAGCAATAAGAGAACATGAATTTGAGTTGGAGAAATTAAGATTGACAAGTATGAGTAATGTTAATCAGGCATCTAGTGGTAATGATAAACCTTCTACTTACAAGGTTAAGGTTCCACCGTTCAATCAGTCCAGTGACGATATTACATTCTGGCTGGATAGATTTGAACGTTCTTGTCGTACACATAATGTGGATAAATCACAATACGCTAATCAATTATCAGAAAACTTGAAAGGTGAATCTTTGACTAGATTATGCCTTGTAGGAGAAGCAGATAAGGATAATTATGATGTCATTAGGGCGGCTTTGATAAAAAAATATCAGCTAAGTGAGGAAGGCTATCGCCTTTTATTTAAAACGATGGTACCTGAGACGGGTGTAGAATTCTCAGAATTCACTGCAAAGGCACGTCTCACAGTTGATCGTTGGATTGAGCTTTCCAAAACAGAAAAAACGTATGAAGGACTTATGGATTTGTTGCTCAGAGATAAGATTATGTCATGTGTGAACAAACCTTTCCTTGAATTTATACATGAGCGTAAACCTAAATCTCTAAAAGAAATGGAAGAATATTGTTCCCAATATGTCACTGCACACCCCGACGTGACTTTTGGCAACACTAAGATTAAGGAGAGTATGCCAGTTGCTTCAGCAACACCATACAATCCCAATTATTCACACAGATTTCAGGGACCTCAAAACAGATTTGATAAAAAAGGTAACCATAATAGTTATCAAAACCAAGGTAACCAATCATTTCAGGGTTCTTCTTCAAAGAACTGGAGACGACCTGATAGCTCTCGACACAGGGGTGGTCATAATTATAGGAATTTCCGTAGAGGAAGTAATTATAGAAACTATCAGGGTTATCCGTCTTGGAGTCAACAAGATCATAATTACAGAGATACTCATTATAATGAATATGATAATGGTAACCAAGGGAACTATGACTCAAACCCAAATAGGGGTTACAATAGAGGTAACAATAACTACAGAGGTGATAATAACCGAGGTAGATCTCAAAACAAAAGACATAAACCACATTTTCAGGCAAACTCTGCACAACAAGAGTCCCATGAAGCCTATAAACAGAGTAAAGATAATAATGATGCTAGTAATATGGCATGTGCCGCTTTTGATTTTGGGAGAGCATCTCAGTGCCCCCAATGCAAAACGTTATTTGAGCCAACCACAGTGTCTACTTTAAGCTGTGGCCATCCTCTTCCTGCTCTTCCAGCATCAGTCGCGCATGATGGAAGAGGTTCTCTTGTCTTACATAAGGGTTTAGTGAATAACAATCCAGTCTCTGTGCTATTTGATTCTGGATGCACCACAATTGGTGTTAGGCAGTCACTCGTAGATCCTTCCCGTGCCACTGGACAAGTAGTCAAATGTGTAACATTTGGCGGCACATTAGAGAAATACTCTACTGCTATCATTAGGATTGCTACTCCTTTCTTTACAGGAGATGTACACGCATGTCTTCTTCCGAATCCGATCGCTGACCTCATCATCGGTCGCATTCATGGAGTCAAGGAATGCACTCCGCAACAAATTTCCACGTGGGAAAGGCAAAACATGCAGATTGCTAACGCTGTAGTCACTAGAGCTCAGGCTCTTAATATGCCTCAAACTTCATCTATTGAAGATAATGAAGTGCATAACCAAGATAATCCCTTGGTAATTTCTCGTGACTCGTTTATAAAACAGCAAGAAGATGATCCCACTCTGAAGAAATTCTTCATTCTTGCAACTAAAGGTGATCCGAATAAAGACACAAGTCGTAAATCGTGGATTACAAAGAAGAATGGCGTACTTGTACGTATGGTTCAAGACTCCATTACGTCAAGTCATTCTCAAATCCTGGTTCCCAAGAATTTGAGAGTTAAAATTTTGCAGCACGCTCACGACTCTCAGTGTGCTGGACACATGGGTTTTTCCCATACTAAGTCAAGAGTCCTTGCGGCTTTCTTTTGGCCATTGGTAAACAAGGACATACGGATTTATTGTCGATCTTGTAAAGTATGTCAGGAAGTTAAATCCAAAGGTCCACGGCATGCTGCACCCATTCAGGCGGCGGACATTCCTATTCGGCCGTTTCAAAAAATGGCCATAAACATTATTGGTCCATTTAAGATCAAGTCTGCCAGAGGACATCAGTTTATCTTGACGTGTGTTGATATGTGCACACGTTGGCCAGAGGCTATTCCTCTGAAGAGCATTACTACTGCTGATATTGCAGATGCTCTTTGGCTTATATTTTCTCGTCTGGGGTTCCCCGGAGAAATATTGTCAGACCATGGCACCCAACTAATATCAGATACCATGTCTCAAGTAATGTCTACTCTGCAGATAGATAGATCTTTAAGTAGTATCTACCATCCAATGTCTAATGGTATGGTCGAACGCCTTAATAGAACACTTAAAAACTTACTGGGGAAGATAACTGAGGATCATCCTCAAGACTGGGACAGAGTTTTACCTGCGGCCCTCTTCGCTTACAGAGAGGTACCCAATGAACATACGGGATTTTCTCCCTTTGAACTCGTCTTTGGCGCGCGTCCGCGTGGCCCTATGTCGTTGCTTCACGATCTCATAACATCTGACAATATTGACGATGACACAAAGTCATCCTACGAATATGTCATCGCGTTGAGACAAAAAATTATCGAAGCATGCAAATTAGCAACTTCTTCTTCTGAATTTGCGAAACAGAAGGCAAGGCAATTTGCCAATAAGAAGAGATGCTTACGACAACTTTGTCATGGTGACAAAGCATTTGTATTACTACCTTGTAGGGAAAACAGATTACTTATTTCTTGGAAAGGTCCGTACGATATAATATCGAAAATTTCCGATGTCGACTATATTGTCGATATTGATGGGAAGCATAAAACCTTCCACATCAATATGCTTACTGAATTCCATGAACGTCCGGATTATTTGCAACCCATTTTCCAAGCAACGGACAATTCTCCAGTACAACATGGTCATTACTCATCACTGTCCGTGATACAGGATGAGGAAACAAGTTTTTTCAGATGTAAATCTTCCTCTTCCAATGATCCCACTTCATTCCAGTGAATCATGGAAGAACGTTACTGTCTCTCCTGATTTGTCTCTAGGAGAACAGCGACAAGTTTCAACTATGTTGCAAACATTTCAGGATGTACTCACTGACATCCCTGGACAAACGAATGTCATTCAACATGACATTGTTCTAACTGACCATACTCCTATTAGGGTTAGACCTTATCCTATACCTATACATTTTCAAGCACAGGTCGAGAAAGAGTTGGATGAGATGATAGATTTGAAAATAATCGAACCATCCACCTCTGCATATTCTTCGCCGATGGTTATTGTGCGTAAAAAAGACAATAACATACGTCTTTGCGTTGACTATCGAAAATTGAATCAAGTAACGAAGTTCGATGCCGAACCTATGCCTTTACTGGAAGAGCTACTTACTCGACTCTCCAAATCTCATTTTTTCACTAAACTTGATTTGTCTAAAGGATATTGGCAAGTTCCTTTATCTGAACGCGCCAAACCTCTCACGGCTTTTTCAACACCTAGAGGTTTGTTCCAATGGAATTTTATGCCTTTCGGTCTTATGAACGCACCAGCTACGTTCGTACGCATGATGCGCCGAATCCTATCTTATCGGTCAGATGTCATTGCATATCTAGACGACATCTGTCTTTTCAGCGATACTTGGGAAGATCACTATTCAGGGTTAGATGAATTGCTGTCTACTTTGCGTGAGCACAACCTGACAGCGAAACCCTCTAAAGCCTATATTGGGTTTAACGAAATTTCTTTCCTAGGCCACCGAGTTGGTCATGGTTTCCTAAAGACAGAGGACCATAATACTAGTAAGATACTTAACATCTCAATCCCTAAGACTAAAAAACAGGTGAGAAGTCTGTTAGGTCTTATTCAATTTTATGGCAGATTCATTCAGAATCTATCCTCTATCATGGCACCTCTCTCAACACTTCTAAAGAAAGGTTCGCCTAATGTGGTCCACTGGTCTCAGGAATGCCAATGCTCTCTGGATAAGATTAAAACACTGTTTTCAACACCACCTATTTTAGTGCTACCCACTAAAGATAAGACATTCGTTCTTCGTAGTGACGCTTCATCCACTGGGATTGGAGCGGCACTAATGCAAGAGTACTCTGGAACTCTGCATCCTGTAATGTATATTTCCAGAAAACTTAATGCGGCAGAAAGGAATTATTCGGTTTTAGACCGTGAGCTATTAGCTATGGTTTGGTCGATCCTCAAACTACAGAGATTCCTTCTAGGCGCACATTTCATAGTAGAAACCGACCAAAAAGCTCTTACTGCTATACAGAGTAAGAATTTGAAGAGCTCGAGGTCTACTCGATATGCAATTGCTCTTCAACCTTTTCATTTCTCTGTGCGAGCTATTCGTGGATCAGATAATGTGATGGCAGACATTCTGTCAAGATGCCCACATGATTCCACATAACTATTAGGGCTTAGACTTCTTGATATGTCTAGTTCTATAGTAGTTCCTTTTCTATATCATGATAGATACACATTTGTAATTTAATAATATAATGATTGTATCACTACATAGCGGTTCATTGATGTTTATTCACCGCTGTGCTTTGATGATTTTTTCTTCATAAATCATAAATTTAAGATATCTAATACGAAATGATGATATGAATTTTTTAGGCATTGTGTAATTGCCAGAATTGTATTATACTTTGATGACACCTTCCTGGAAAAATATACTTGTAGAGAAATAATTTCTCTCAGTTTATGAGACACATTCTCACCAGTCGCTCCATAAGTCGACTTAGCCTCATATTAGGCGTTATAGGTATTCCTGATATTTTCATCTGCGCATTATTCATGCGTTGTGAGCCTATTGTACGTTGCTCCTAGATGTATTTCAAAAAAAAAAAAAAAGTTCCATTTTTTTTTTTCCCGGGAGGTGTGGTAAGACTGTTACGTGCAGTCTTTGATATCTTACAATATTATACATAGGTAATTTTTTAGTGCTTAAGGGAAAGTCATTATTGAGTTACTTCCCTTGAAAGTTGTGTCGGCTCTTTCGATCAAACTCCGCGGATAAATCCATTTTACTGCGATTTATTCGTTGTTTGGGTAATAATAGATTGTTCTTGCTTCAGAATATCTATGGCCTGAATTTATGTGTATTGTTTGTCTGAGTAGGACGAGTCTGTCTTATATCTGTATATCTTTACATATCTAAGTCGAACTATATGTTCTGTTGTCTCTAGAGAGGTCGAAGGCTATTCGGCGGATGTGTCGCTAGAGTGTGGTGTGATTTGGCTTCGTCCTGATAGGGACTGTGTGTTTTCCATGTCGGCCTGTCGCCGGGGAAAAAGTGATCTCAGTATTTGTGGGGAAGGTGATAGTCGTCTAAACCTATCGTGTATGCTTTACCCCAGTGTTTCTTCGTATTGCCAAGGAATGGCAGTGTCATATTTCCTATACCAAGGTAATCAAAGATACTCTTATGAACTCTCGATCGAAGCCACCATTTTCGATAGTTACGATTTGAATGTCTAAGAGAATATATTTGACTCGATGAAAACGACTTCGATTCCTAGCAGCACTATATCCTGTAGATTGCAGTCAATTGTTCATGATCAAATCTACAGAGCAATGAAATGTTTTATGAATGACTAACTTTAGGACAGATTCATTATCTGTATCCAAACGTGAGTGACAGCTCACGAGTGAAGCCATCTTGGAACCAAAACATGTAGTGACTTTCAAGAAGAGAAAAGGGATGCCCGTATTATCGCTTGATCAGTCCAGAGATCACTGCTACACATGAGAACCCATTGCTAGCGGTTCAATATTATTATATGGAAAAATATGTGCTGAACATTATGTTGAAGAATCGTCGCTAGACGAGATTAGGTTTAGAAGCCATCTGAAATATTGTTTATAAGCTGACGTGCTCAGTCAGTGAAGTCAGATGATATATGTATGGGCGATACTGAGTGCTTGGCTACTGACAGTCCATTATACAATTATTCTACATGAGTGCCCATGTAACATTGCAAGACCATTTGTCCACTGTACTATGATGTATTATGGCAACCTGTGATTTGTCACTATCTGTGCTGTCGAGTGTGTACGTCCAATTAAACTTTAGAAAAGGTACACAGTCGTTGGTGTCGATGACTTCCGGTCATACATGAGTGTGAGAAAAGAACATTTGTCAACAACACGAACCCTTATCATCATTCGCACATTATACACTCAATCCATGTCTACACACCACTGCGTAGGTCAAGTTGACATTCCATACACTACTGTGGAGCAAACAACACCATAGAGATCTTATCAACTGATGATGATGATGATGTCTGCTTCCATCCACTTATATCTATCTTTTGGTGGATAGCATTAACGGGAATAAAAATCCAACTGTATCAACTTTATCAATAAGCTAATGTAGTTGTAACGTATTTTTCGTTAGACAGTGATCAGGGGAAATAATTTGAGTAGAAGAAGTAGACAATTTGGAACCAAGGGCAGATAATCACAGTTACTCCCCCCTGAATCCGTTCGTTTGGAAGGTAATTAAAGACGGTGAGAATCGACAGATCAAAGGACCGGCTTCGCTCGATTGCCAGAGTCTGCAAGATGTAAAAGCGTGAATTTTCCCTCTGATTCGCAGATCGACCGAGGAAAAGCCCGAAATCTGAGCGAAGGCGTTCAAAGTAACAAGTTTGAGCGAAGTTCTGAAAATGTAATATATATATCTCTGCCTTTAAATTCAATTTATTCAGTACCGACAGAATTTCAGAGAACAACTAGCTTCGATTTTCTAGACCATTATTATAGTGGATTTCTTAGTATTTTCGATTTGGAGTAGTTCTAATTCTGTGTTCGCGGTAATTATTTTATTCACTAAGATTTTTCTGTGTAGAGTGATTTAATTGTTAAGTCCGTCATTTTTATTTCACTAGGAATTTTGTGCAAAGTGACTAGCGAATTAATAGTCTATAGCTAAATTGTTCCGGCTGTAGCGTAAATCTAACTAACTGATATTAACCAGTAAGAGTTATTTTAATCGTCTAGTAAATGCACTATTCATTATGAGTACTGACGAAATATATATTTATTTCTAATTCATGATGATTAAAAATATAAATGACTAGCGCTTGTTTTAGGGTGACTTTTATTAAACGATTCAATATGAGATACACACGTGTAGTTTCATTCTAAGTTAAATAACACTGACAAACAACATTTTTCTTTCTTATATAAGAATACGTGTTCTTAGGTCAGTTTCTTGCGCTGATTTCAAATTTGAAATCCGTTTATCTCTATCACATCGGGTTCTTAAGATATTTGTGAATAAATATATTTTTGGGAAACCGTTATTTGCTCCGTTTCATTTTTACTATATAACTTATTAAAAATTAATAAAATGCAAAATAATTCTACTTTTTATACTGCTAAAAGATGCATGACATATGTTACGCTATTTTTCATATAGTTACTGTATTTTGAAATAATTCTGAGCGAAATATGGCTTCTAGAAGTTGTAGAAATTCGGCTGATCTGTTCTGTTACGTGTGCGGATATTTTACCGATCGTGTTCACCAGAAAAACTTTACACCATTACTAAAGAAAGCATATGAACTTTATTTCGATTCCAAAGTTGATGATGCAAATAAATCTTCGAAGCCAAATGCAGTTTGTTCGACTTGTGCAAATACATTGGCAGGTTGGTTACGAAAATCGCCGAAGCATAAGTTGATGCCTTTTGGAGTGCCAGTAATATGGCGTGAACCGACAAATCACGCTACTGATTGTTACTTCTGCTTGACAAATATCCATGGTTTCACTTTTAAAACTAGAAAGTCTGTGGTTTATCCAAATATTGAATCGGTTTCGAAACCAGTGCCTCATGATCCAATCACGTGTCCGATCCCAGTTCCACCAGAACAATATCCGTTGGACGTGAATGAACCATCAGAAAGTGATAGTTTACCTGCTTTAGAAACTAATTCTGACTTGGATTATATACCGGTGAATGATAGTGTTCACTTAATTAACCATTCAGAACTTTCAGATCTAATACGTGATCTTGCTCTTACCAAAGGACAAGCGGAATTACTCGGTTCGCGACTCAAAGAATGGAATCTTTTAGTGCCCAATAATCCGATATCTAAATTTCGTCATAGACACAGAGAACTTGTTCAATACTTTGAGATGGATGATGACATTTGCTATTGCAAAGATGTAAACGGTCTAACGGTGCACCTCGGTCATGAGCACATAGTCAACGAATGGCGACTTTTCATCGACTCTTCCAAGACTAGTCTAAAAGCCGTGTTATTGCATAACGGAAATTTATTTTCATTAATTCCAGTCGCCTACTCTGTTCATATGAAAGAAACTTATGACAATATGGCTATACTTTTGGCAAAAATAAAGTACAATGACTACCAATGGCGGATTTGTGGAGACCTAAAGATCATTGCAATTCTCACGGGCATGCAGACTGAGTATACTAAATTTTGTTGCTTCCTATGTGAATGGGACAGCCGCAACAGACAGGAACATCATGCAAGAAAGGTGTGGCCTTTCAGGGATCGTATGCAGCTCGGGCATAAAAATGTAATACACGAGCCATTAGTTAACAAAGACAGCATCATTTTACCACTGTTACATATAAAGTTGGGGCTCATGAAGAATTTCGTAAAAGCATTAGATAAAACGAGCAAAGCTTTCACTTATCTTCGAGAAAAGTTTCCGTAAGTTAGCGATGCAAAGATAAAGGAAGGTATCTTTGTAGGACCTCAGATTAGGAAAGTTATTGCAGACAAACAATTCGAGAACTTGTTACATGGTAGTGAACTTCGCGCATGGATGTCATTCAAATCGGTCGTCGATAACTTTCTGGGAAATCACAAATCTGTCGACTATGTGCATATTGTTATGCAGTGCATAGATGCATACAGAATTATGGGCTGTAACATGTTAATCAAAATCCATTTGCTCGATTTGCATCTTGACTTTTTCCCTGACAACCTTGGCGAAGTCAGCGATGAACATGGAGAACGATTCCATCAAGATATCGCCGTAATGGAGTCACGTTATCAAGGACGGTGGAGTGTGACTATGCTTGCTGATTATTGTTGGATGCTTCATCGTGATGTACCACATGCCATTCACCGACAAAAGTTGACTACAAAGAAATTCAAGCTTACATAACTGTTATACTTCTTGTACGAATGATGTTGTAATACTGTATGCGTTGTTAAAAAACTTCAATTGCGTATTTCTAGAGATCCCGACCTGATAGAGAAAAACGGTTTGCAGATTTAAAAACAGCGCTTTAAAATTGACCAGAAAAACATAGAAATGTTATAGAAAGAAAATTTTTTTTTATTTGTTAGCCAGTGTAACCTAAGTGGATAAATATATTATATTTTACGCGGGTTAAGGATAGGATTGAGAATACTATATTATGGTTAAGTATTTGTATTTTTTTCTCCTTTACACAATATTGGGTCAAACCCAAAATCTACCAGCGGCTTCCATATAAATCTGAGAATAACCATACAAAAGAACATTTTTACTTAGTATCTGGGTCTTCAAAGGTGAACCTGTCTGGCTTCGTGTTTACACCCAGAAACAGACAGAGTACCAACCCAAAGAACATTAAGAATAAATTTTGTAACTGGGCCTATAGATCCAGGTTTCTTTTTCCCATTTTTTCATATACATTCAGCCCGTGGTGGCAACAAGATCAAACATTTGACATAATCAAACTTGTGACATTTTCCGACTATCGACCATTTGTAGTGTGACAAGGCATTTTTATACTGAGAGAAGTTACCGACCTGACATTCCTATGTACTGGAAATCTCAAGCTATTGACAATGTGAGCACTGTTAAATTTCTTACCTGGTCTAATTAATGACATAAACAGTAATCCTAAATAAAAGTAACAAAGTGAACGTTCCCCGGAGAAGTGGATTTAATCTGTCCTTGAGGAGTTGGGGTTTTCTTTGCCAAAATAACACTGGATTTGCTGTGTGCGTGTGTCATAAAGATTGTTCAAGAAGGTGCAAACCAAGTATTAGGTAAGAACTAATGCAGTGGCCACGGTTGTCTGAGAAGAGAGGAAGGATGAATGACTAATTCCCATATATATATCTTGTAGAATCCATGTACTCACGTTGTTTATTTCTTTTAGTAAGTTTTGCTAATACTGTCCCTTTCAGAATAGATTAACGTATAAACTCTGTTCTTTACTGTAGAGGGAAATTCTAGACCATAGCGTATAAATCTTTGACTCTTTGGGGGTTAATAACTTTCTTCTAATGGGATCTTGTCTCAACAGAGGGAGGGAGGATTACACCTATAAGTCTATTTCTTTATTAATTTCATTAACCCATGTTTATTTGTATTGGATTGATATTCATAATATTGCTATTGTAGAGAGTTTCTTTATAGTAAATACAATTTACATAAAAACTTTATTTACATGTGTTGGTCAGCTCGTCCCCAAAATATCCCTATTCCATAAATATAATTTGTCACGTCTGTACGTCTAACTGTCGCCACTTATGTGTGTGTGTATGTGAGTGGTTGATATATATATATATATATATATATATATATATATATATATATATATATATATATATATATATATATATATTAATATATATGTAGGTGTACTGTCTAACTAACAAAGTTCTGTTGTAGAGATAGGCTGACCGAGAGGATCTTCTCGAATCCAGGGACAGACTCTACCCATTTTTCCACCATTTCACTCGTGAAAATCTATTTTCTTATCTTATCTCTCACCGAGTCACCACCTGTCTAGTTCTACTCAGAAGGGACCAAACTATGCTTTAATCTCCCTATCGAAAATCTACGACACAGTAGCATATCTCATATAACCGGTACAGTAGGGAATTATCTTAAATCACAGGTAGAGTAGCATAACTCACATCACCTGTAGAGTAGCGGAACGTAATATATCATCGAGACAGTAGCATAACCTCTAATATCACCGGTGCTGTACAGTAACCTCACCTATAACCGGTACAGTTGCTTAGCATCTCATATAATCTGCGCTGCTAATGAACAGGCTTGCTAACTTTCATATCAAGTATGTAACCTCAGTCTGGAGAGTCATATTAGATGATAGTTGAATAAATCATGTATTTTAGACATTGTTTTTTTTTTTTCTGTGTGGTAAAACACGTTTTAACGTTGTGAAGCGTAGCTTTATCAAATTTTATCTTTCATAAGGGCATTAACAACATGGGTTCCAATTTAGAACACGTGGGAAGATAAAGGTTATCGTGTTTTGAAAAACAAAAAATGTTGTAACCAGACGTAGTTGAACAAAATCTCTCACTAATCCTTCCTGTCCCACGTCACCTGTTTAAGTTTGTTCCATACCTTCTCTATCTACTTTAAATACCATTCTTCACGTGTTGTTATGTCTACGACTGTGTTGTAATGATATTAACTGAAGGTGAAGAGCATTGCTACCATAATTTGACAACAAACGAGCAAATATTCCATGTTCACTCATTATGAAAGATCGGGCAAGTTGTACAGTTAGTTCCCATACAGGAAGTAAGTCCATGCATTAAAACACTGCATATCTGCAGCAGCACTTATCTGCCAGTTCGTTAAGTATAATGAGGTTGATAAATGTCAGCCCAGACAACTTCACAGAGTCAATTTCGTGGGACATGACTGTGAGAGCACATCTTATTTAAAAAGAAAAAAAAAAAAATATATATATATATAATGAACCAGAATGCTTAAAGCAAAAATAATGGAACGTTAAAAGAAATATATTAATTTTGTATTATTGTATCATTACTGTAATCACCAACTTCGTCATCATTCGCTTTTCACTCCTGGAGAATGAAACATTGCGTCTAGTCTCATGGACTAAATCATTAGTGTGCTCATGGAGTAAACCATTAGTGTGCTCATGGACTAAATCATTAGTGTGGTCATGGACTAAGTCATTAGTGTGCTCATGGACTAAATCATTAGTGTGGTCATGGACTAAATCATTAGTGTGCTCATGGAGTAAACCATTAGTGTGCTCATGGAGTAAACCATTAGTGTGCTCATGGACTAAATCATTAGTGTGGTCATGGACTAAATCATTAGTGTGCTCATGGACTAAATCATTAGTGTGCTCATGGACTAAATCATTAGTGTGGTCATGGACTAAATCATTAATGTGGTCATGGACTAAATCATTAGTGTGCTCATGGACTAAATCATTAGTGTGCTCATGGACTAAATCATTAGTGTGCTCATGGAGTAAACCATTAGTGTGCTCATGGAGTAAACCATTAGTGTGCTCATGGACTAAATCATTAGTGGGGTCATGGACTAAATCATTAGTGTGCTCATGGACTAAATCATTAGTGTGCTCATGGACTAAATCATTAGTGTGGTCATGGACTAAATCATTAGTGTGGTCATGGACTAAATCATTAGTGTGCTCATGGACTAAATCATTAGTGTGCTCATGGACTAAATCATTAGTGTGCTCATGGACTAAACCATTAGTGTGCTCATGGAGTAAACCATTAGTGTGCTCATGGACTAAATCATTAGTGTGGTCATGGACTAAATCATTAGTGTGCTCATGGACTAAATCATTAGTGTGCTCATGGACTAAATCATTAGTGTGCTCATGGAGTAAACCATTAGTGTGCTCATGGAGTATGTGGTAAAGTGGGATGTTATAAATATTTATAGGGGACTTAGTGTACTGACTGAGATCAGCTGTGAAGGTATCTATATCTAATAAGAGTAGTGTATTATAGATAACCTTACTTACTGCCACATATGTATACCGCAGTCAGAATTATTCTGGAATAGTGTGATGACTACGTTATATGTCTAGGGTATGTGTATGATGAAGTGTAAGTCATAACAACAACAGACAGATAAACAATTTAATTTATTCCACCACACTTGACAACACTGTGACACTCACATACATAAAACACTCTAAGAGGATATCCTAAAGGAGTCACTGATAACTTTTCAAATAACAATATGTATTCAGTGCTGTCATGAATGTATATGTGTCCTGATTCAAATACAAAGGGAACCAGGAATCACAATCAATTTTAATTACAAGTTATATGTACATAATTTATTAATATGATTCTTGTAGTGACATATATTATTAATGGTATCCTATGTGTGTCAGTTGTGTAGTGGTAATATGAGGTAATACTGGTTTTGTTTTGTTCAAGCTCTGTTGGTATTTGTCATCATGACTTCAATAGTTTGTTTCTATTGGAACTAGTATTGGAGATGTTCTCAGTTCCTGGTATTAAAACAATTAAATTCCCCTCTTAATTTTAGTTTACAATGTCATTTTAAGATGGGGGTACATAATGTTGAGCTCCATGGCCACACTCTCTTATCTTGCGTGATGACTGCAGTAAAAGACTCCTCTGCTCGATTACTTTAATGAGTTCTGGAGCCACCCCACTGGTTGCTATATGGACCAAGGAGTATGCTGTCCACCTCTGGCTTCAGCAAAGCTCTGACCAGGTGCTGCTCAATAACTTTAAGACCACGGTCCCACAATTCATGGAAATAATAATAAACAGTTTCGTTGACTGGCAATGAATATATAAGGTGACCAGACGTCCCGGTTTTTCCGGGACAGTCCCGGTTTTTGACCATTTTTGATAATTTGTCCCGACTTTTTTTCATGCAATCCGGGACGCCAATTTGTCCCGGTTTTGGACGAATTTGCCAATTTGGCATAAATCTCACAGATTAAAAAAAAAATTATTATTCCATGGCTGACTTGAGGGAATTTTTAATTATTAGTGAACTGGCGCTGAAACAGCACAAGAGGTTGTCAGGACCGCGAATTAGTTTTGTAGTTCCAATGTGATATTCGCAGTTATTTGAAATTTTAGGTAGTGGTAAAGTACCAAGATTTTGCGTACGGTATACGTTTATTTAATTTAAATGGTGAACTATTTGTGCATATTTTGTTATTGTTGTAAGAAAATGGTACCAAAGCGTAAATGCAGTTTCAATGAAGATTTACAAAAGGAATATCCGTTTATTAAAAAGAGTACATCAAACTTCAATGTACGATGCAATATATGTGCCTCCGGGTTTTCGATAAGCCATAGTGGACGTGGTGAGATTAAGAACCACATAAGCAGTGAGAAACATAAGAGACCATTCGTTACAGCTGCATCAAGCTCGTCGTTAACCACTTTCTTCAGAGCTGATAAAATTGGTGACCAAGAAGAGCAATTAGCTGCTATAGAAGGCGCCTTTGCATACCATACAGTGCTACACAATCATACTTTCAGGTCTATGGATTGCACTTCAAAATTACTTCAGAGCCAAAATTTGCATGTGCACGTACGAAAACAGAAGCCATTATTCGAAATGATTTGGCACCCCATATTCTAAATGAGTTAAGGTGTGACCTAGAAAAGTCTACATTTATTTCTGTACTGACAGATGCATCCAACCACAAAGAATTCAAGATTTTTCCTTTGCTTGTCAGATACTTTGATCACAGTAATGGAGTGAAAATTAAAATATTAGAGTTAAAGTCATTGCCAGGTGAAACATCTGATATTGTAAGTAGTTTTCTTAATGACTGCATAACTGAAAATGGTTTAGACAGGAAAGTAGTTGGATTATGCGCAGACAACACAAATTCCAATTTTGGAGGTGCTGAAAGGAAAGGACAGAACAATGTTTTCAAAAAAACTGCAAGAAAACCTTGGACATGGTCTTATAGGAGTTGGGTGCGCAGGTCATATTTTCCACAACACTGTTCGAACAGCTGCAGTTGTACTGCCTGTTGATGTCGAGCTGATTATTGCTAAAACTTATCTACTCTTCAAATCATACACAGTACGAGTTGAAAGACTCAAGGAGTTTTGCCAGTTTGTGGAAACAGACTTCCAGATGATCTTAGGTTATGCTCAGACTAGGTGGCTTGCTCTGCTGCCTGCTGTTGAAAGGGTTCTTCAGATGTTCCTGCCTCTAAAATCATATTTTCAATCTCAAGACAGATGCCCAGTTTTTATACAGACATTCTTTGAAAATCCTCTATCTGAGGCATGGCTTGTTTTTGTTCACAGTCAGGCCTCTCCATTCCACGAAGCAGTGCAAAAAATAGAGGGACAGACGGTCACTGTGTTTGAAGTCATTGACAGCATCAACAGGTTGAAAACTATTTTGAAGTCCAAACTGGAAGACTGTTTCTTGCCATCAATAGTTAAGCTAATCCTTGAAAAGCTGGAAATGGAAGGACTTCCAAAGGAGGATGTGAAAAAGTTTCATGCTAGCGTTTCTTCGTTCTATGAAACAGCTTTCAATTATTTGAATAAATGAGCTGCAAAAAATTTTCAAGACCTAGAATCCTACAGCTGAGTAACGCTGAACAGAATACCGATTTGGGCAGATACTGAGATATCATCATCACTAGTGATTCAAACATTACCTTCAGCCCACTTTACAGAAACTGAAATTTATGACGAATATGTCTATATGAAGCAGTTTGTTACTTTTCAGAAAATTAGTGAATGGAGTGCCAAAAATACATTGCCAGCACAACGTTGGATTGAAATGGTTTCCCACTTCAAAAACAATAATGTGACATTTTCAATTATTTTGAAGTTGGCAGTTTTTTTTTTCTGTCTACCTGGAACAAATGCTGCCACAGAAAGAGTGTTTTCTTTGATGAACAGCATATGGGCAAGTGATAAAACACAGCTAGGTGTTGAAACTTTGAATGCTATGTTGACAACCAACGTGAACTGTGAGGAAACATGTGTCGAGTTTTTTAAGATGCTGCTTGCAAAGAAGGACCTATTGATAAAAATCCACTCATCTGAAAAGTACAGTAACTCAGCTTCACCTTAAGTAAGGATTATTGATGTTTTTCTCTCTTATTGGTTTAAGTAGTTAAACTTATACAATAAAATGTATGTTATTCAAATGTATATATAAAATGTATATTATTTTAAATTGACATGAACTTGATTTTTCCGGGACATGTCCCGACTTTTGACCTTTTCTTTACCCTTTTGTCCCGATTTTTTGCATTGAAATAGATCAAATCTACTATTTTGTCCCGGATTAGGGTTTTGAAAATATGGTCACCTTATGAATATAGCACAACTCCGATCTGCCGATGTCCCAGGCTTTATTTTATAAAAAATATACACTGGTGCTCAACGCACTGCTTCTTAGTAGGTTTATTACAAGATGTGGCCTTACACGCGTGATGGCAGCAATTGTGTATCGCGCGACGCGTGTTTAGTGTTGCAGGTGTCCCTGCTTTCTGCCTCTCCCTTCTCTCTATCCTTTAGTCCATCTGTCTTTTAGTTACGCCGTGTATAAAATGGAATGAATGAAATATTAAATTTAGGTCATTGATCAGCTTGCGTATCTGATGCGTGATGCCATATGATGATGGATGGTATCCGCATGTCTGGTTTTGTGTGGTGTGTGCAAGATGTTGTTCAGT